>JAEQBH010006467.1:0-363615 GCA_016808115.1 Tetrastigma voinierianum
AAGATGATAAGTCATAAAAGTTCTCATGAATCTCAAGTGATGTCTGATCAGCGTGTCAGCTTGTGTGGGTACGTGGTGATTGTCCATGCCTGTTCCCTAAACAAAAGCAACTACGGAGTCATTCAATCATTAACAGTCAAACGACAAAGAATGAAGGGCGGGACATCATTGTGGCCTTGATATCTGAAGATGGGTGCTCACTTTATTAAGTAATCTAGATTTACCATATATGTTTTATATGTATTAATCAAGACTCTATTATAATGTATAGAATATGAGTGATACCACTCAATTATTATTTTATTAACATATATACTTAGTTTTTATTATTGCAAAAATTGTATATGGGATTGAGGCTACAACCACAGTCTGGTTCAGCAGAGAAGATCAGGTGTAAAGTCCCAGTCTTGAAAGTGACACCCTCGCCTTTTGTAAGGTGTTTGATTGAGTCTGATTAAGTGTTATCAGAGCGAGGTTTAGGCGTTTGGAATTACTAAACATAGATAAAGTATAAGATTCGATTTGGATGAGTATAAGAGAGATAGAAAAGTCTATGTATAGAAAGTTTTGTCTCGTGCTGGATGTCGGCACATTGTGTTGTATGGTGGATTAGTGAAGAAGAACATTGAAAATGTGCCCGAGACAGGGTTGACCTGATCCTTAGAAATGCAATCGGAAGTTAGAATCATGCTCAGTTAGACCCGAATGAAAAGAAAGGATCGACATAGAGACATGCAAGTGAGTATAGATTTGAGGACAGGAGTAAAGGGGAGAGTTGTAACACCCCAAAATATACCTATGATTTTATAAAATGTTTAGGGTATAAAATAAATTAAAATTGTATTCATTCGAAAAAATGACATTTTTATGAAAAATATAAGCAGTGAATTTGTCACTTTGGAAAAGCCTAGAATTCTCTAGATCTCAGTGTGGCTTGATTTCTTGTAGTTGAATTCGTCTCATGAAATCTAAGCTATCGAATTCGTTAAATTCGAGGCGTTGAATATTTTTATGAATTTTTAGGCGACGAGTATAGAGTGAAACCTGAAAACGGGATTTGAGAAAACTCTCGAAAAATAGTAAATATGTAAAGAATATTGATTATGATAAATGAAAATTGAAAGCGGGGACAAATAGTTGTTGAAGTAAGCGGGTAAAAGTGAAGGAAAAGCATATGAGTCCCACTTAAATAAATAAAATAAAATAAAAAATAAAAATAAAGGATAAAAAAAAATAAAAAAATGTTTGTCTCAAACAGAGACGCAGACAGAGAGCCGACCGACGTTTTTATTTTTTATTTTTTTCTTATTCTCTCCTTGATATGGAAATCGGATAGTGTTCAGTTTACGTGTATTCGAATTAAAAAAGCAAAGTCTTTCCTGCTGGTGTTCACCTTGTGAATCTTAAAAGCAAGTTTCAAGTTTTATTAAATATTTGGAAAAATCTATTTTGTATTTTATCCTCATATGGCTTTCAGAGATTGAATTGGAAGTCGAGCTTGATGGCGGTGAGTGCTCTTGAAATTCTGGTGAATTAAAATCTTGGGTTAGTCAAGCTACGAGGTATGAAAATTTTCCCTACTTGAATATGTTTAGGATAAAAGCCATGTAATGGCATAGATTATTTCGAGTCGGAATAGGTCATGTGGTGATTGATCCAGATTTTGGAATTTTGCTTGCTTTGAATATCAAAAGTGGGTTTGGATTGGGCAGTGATTATATCAGATATAATTAGATAAAGAATAAGAATATATATGAATATATGCAATGATATGAATAGATGAATGTGAATATAGAATATATAAATGAATATATGGTAAATCTGAGATTATGAAGTATATAGTCTTGCCTTTTAAATGCACAAATGATAGGAAAATAGTTACATGTGTTTAAAAAGTTCTCAATACAATAAATTGAAGTTAAAATAATATGAAGAATGCGATAGTCGATAGAGTGCATGAAGATATAGTTAGAAGATATAAGTCATTAAAAATGATGGCAGGAGATATGTCCAGATGGGTTATATGCAAAATGTTATATCTTTAATATATGAGATGAATATATGATGAGGCTTGTGATATGAATAAAGTGATGAATGGAATATGAATAGTTAAACATGAACGAAATCGATATAGAATAGACATATATGAAATGATATACATGCATATGAAAAATATTAGAAATGTTAGTATTTACAAATATGGATTGGATTAAGTAATCTGTAATATCGCGTATAATTGCGAATAAATAATATTATTGAGATATGAATATTCTTGAATATAAAATCATGGATTGTCTAACTAGAACTGGTGAGGGATAGATAGAGCGTACTTATAGGGACCACAGTTCTTCACGACATACGGTTTAAGTCTCGAGGCGTTTGATCAGACAAGTAGATCAGTTTGGGATCATTATAAGTGCGTTTGATCATAGTACATGGCATGATCATGTCTGTCATGGTGATGATACTTGAATCTCTGGATAAAGATCTTTAATACCAAATACAGGTGATAGTACCTTGAACATACAGGTTATTTCCGTATTCGCTACAAGGTATTTACGAGACATAGAGAGGCCTAAGTAGATATGTATAGATATCAGTGATGTGAAGCGCATGCATGGCTGTTGTCGCGATGATATAAGAATAGAGAAAATTACAGATGATATTATATGAAAGTACGATTACATGAAAAACATATATGAAAAATACGATTATATGAAAGCGCGTTATATAGATCTTCATGAAGTATATTATGTGTGATTATGGATGAAAGGCCACGAGAATAGTATCATATGAAAATTATAACGGAAAGCTTGATATATGGAAATGATTTGTGAATATATTATAAAGAATAGTACATGAACAATACTGTGAATACATTATATATAGAAAGTACAAAGTATATTTGAAAGGATATGAGACCAGTAAATGCAAAAAATGAGAAAGAGAGAGAAAGGTATATGAAAATGTATTATATAGCATGACCATATAACAAACATATGATGAGTATATGATGTGATAGTAAAATTATGGGAGTCTTATCAACCCTCAGGAATGTGAAGAGATGGATCTGATTCATTACTAATCTGAAAAATGAATATGATATGAAGTATTGGGCTGGCTTAATCACAGGAAAGTCTGAAATTATCGAAAGTATAAAGTATATGATGAGAATAAGAGCATTATAAATGTATATGAGTGTATGAATGATACAGGGATGATGGTATATGAAAGAGTCTGAGATAAAAATATTAATGTGAAGAATATAGATATGCAGAGTATAGAAAATGAAGAATGAAAGAGTATAAGCGTGAGGCGTGTAGCCCCTTCATGAAATGAGACATGATATATATAGTCTCAGAAAGATATAGTAAATAATGGATACGATAAGTCACAAAGCGGGAAGATGAGAAGTACTTATAGGAATATATGAAGTATGAAGCAGAGATATCAGTAAAGTATAGATAAAGACTATGCTGAAGACATGGAACAACACAGAAAAATTATTATCTGGTAAACATGTAAGTGATAAGTCATAAAGTTATATGGATATGCATAGATATAGTACAGTGTATAAAACTTTGTGGCGTTCCTGTGGTGGTTGTGACTTATGTTCTAAGTAAAGCTTGCGGTCATTCAATCGTGTGATACGGCTTGAGAAGACAAGGATAGAGGACGGGACATCCACGCCAGACGCGGTATACAAAAGACCAGTGTAGCACTTATTAAAGTAATCTGATTTTATATGTATAGTTTTGTAATAGTACAAGTAAAGGGACTCTAGTATATGTGTATAGAATATGATGAATACCCTTTACGATGGTATTTATTGTATATGTATATATTTTTATTATTACAAGCGTGGCTGTCGAAATTGGGCCCATAATCCACAGGTATAGGTTTCAACTTTGAGAAGATCAGTATAAAGAGTCCCAGTCTTGAAAGTGACACCCTCGCTTGACACCCCAGCCGGGTCTTGGGTGGGCGTCCACGATGAAAGTGTCGGTAGGGCGGGATGCGAGTTGGTCGGCGTGGGCGTTAAAGTAGGATCGTCGTTTGCTTGAATGTGCGTTTATTTTGGAGCATTGCGCACTTAGGTGAGTAGCCCTTAGGGTGATTCCACTCACGGGCGTGCTTCCTTTGTCGAGGATCTTATTTTGGCGGTACGAGGGAGCGTGTGAGGGCGGCGCTCGTCTAGGCGGGTTGTGAAGAACGGGTTCATGGCTGATGATTTTAACCATGTTAGAGATTCTGCCAATTTTAATATATTGTTGTATAAAGTAGCATTTGAGCTCTTATTTATTAGATATAGTTGTTGTATGATGAGTATTGTTTATGGGTCCAGTGGTAGTTTTACTCATGTTGTGATTATATTGTTTGTAGGACGGGTTTCGTGTGAAGTGTTGTATTTGGGTAGAGCTCCTCATTACAAAGGAGACTCTGCAGATTTTTGAAGTGGCGTCGGGTAACTTGGGCATCACTTGTATTCATGAGGGTTGGTGGTCGGCGAACCCCCGGGTTTGGGGCGTCACATATTTACTTATCCTCTTTCAAAGAGATAAGTGTTAGAGATTTTCCATGGTGTCTGCGGATCATATAAGTGATGCAATGGATTAACGAGTCCAGAGATATCAACCACCATAAAAATGTGTGGTTTAATAAAAATTGGTATGACTACACTTGAGTCGTTCACTATTTAAGTGACTCGATGGTCGGTAGAAAAAGGTTTTAAAAACAAAATAAAACAAAACAAAGTAGAGTATGATCAATTTTCACTAACAAGGAATGAGTTAATTTCGAAGAAAGAACACAAGGAAGGGTATTTAGGTTGATTGCTTTCATTTATGCATTTGATTTATATTTATGAAGTCCTAATTAAGTGACGGAATTATACTCATGCTTTCTTCGAGGAACCACAGATATAAGTTTACACTTTTCGTTTCTCCTCTCGATTTCTCACATCAACTCTGTTCTCCTTCCGGTCCATCTAGGTCATTAAATCGATTACTTTTTCTAAGGCGGTTCTTTCTTGAGGGTCCCTATTGGTCACCTCTCTTGATCCGTGATGAATTTTGGACGCTATCTTTCGGATCGATCACCTCTCAGGTCCATACTATCCTCATAATCTTTGAGATGATGTTACTCTAATGAAATTCATCTAGTACTAGGCATTCTAATTTATAGTTTATTGATTCAGATTAATTAATCTTCCGATAACTAATTCATACCTTAAAAGACCCAGGATCGGATATTAGGGCGTTATCCAAGCATCACCAAGGATGCATGAGTATGAGATCGAAGACTGACTCTTAGTATGAATTAATTAGTTAAAACCATAATAATCCTAAGCCTTGCACCCGACCCAAACATCCATGAAAGCCGCAGTTACTAAAACCGACTTAAAGATATATAAATGAAGCATAAATTTAGATCAACCATAGGAAAGTTTATTTACTCATTTACAACGCAAATATATCAAAATCATGTCTATTACATCCATAACAATGAAATATAGAGAAGAAAGTGAGAGTTAGGAATGAAAAGCGAATATGGGATTAGAAATATAAAGCTGACTCTGAGGACAGATGAATTATTCTAGTTGATAGATTCTTCATCATGCACCAAATCAAGTAGAAATGAACAAAAAACTCAAACTCTAAGAGTGATTTAAAAGAAGGGGCTACTAAGGAGATTGTTCTCATAAGCAAACCTTTGACAAGTCTAAAGAATCCTAAATTTATAAGGTTTAGGAAATGAGCCTTTAAAAAGGCAAAAAATGGTCAAAAATGGCAAAAAATGGCTAATTTTTGCAAGGCCAGAAGGCTCATTCGCCTCAGCGAACCAATAGCTTTCTTCTTTGCATGCCTTTGGTTCACCAAGACGAAGGCACCTTGCCTCGATGAAGGCCTTTACTACGTGGTCAATGAAGCCCCGTTGTGGTGAACACCTTTACTTCAGTGATCTTAAATTCTCTTATCGACCTCCAAATCTGATGATTTTGTCTCTTATAGAAACTTCAAAGAGTAGATATCTATATCAGCGGGTTTGGTCTGGTGATTCAAAATTCCCTGAAGCATTGAAGTCTGCATGGTGTTTGGAAAATCTTCTCTAAACTTGCGAAATTGTATCTTTCGTTTGGAACTCAAATTGATCTTGGACTAGTTGAAGAAGCTTCGGAAGGTGTGGAATCCATCCATAGTATGCTTAACAGACATGCGAGGTCATATTGACCCAAAAATTCATATTTTGATCTTGATGAGGTTAGATAGATGCGTAGATGAGTGGCGTATTAGTTATGTTTAGTTTAGTGCTACCTGAATTCCTATTCTAATTAAGTGGTTTATCATGCTCTTGTGGATATATAGTATATAGGTCATCTAATGATGATTGATTAATTGAATATTAGAATATCTGGGTTTATTTAGTATTCTTTAATCTTAAGGACTTTTTATGATTTGAGGGTGAATTTGGATTTATTAACATATGTTTTGCTGGCCAGACCCTAACCATGTAGATTTTGTTTCTTGTTGAAAGTCATTGTCGCCTCATGCTGTGCATGTTTCTCTATATTAGCATTATCTTTCCTTTTTAACTTTCTGAATTAATGCAATATACATCTAGTGCCAAATCAGTAAGGTGATGGTGGTTTTAATTCTGCTCATGTAAGAAGAAATTTTGTGGGTGATATTGTCACTTTCAGAATTATCTCAAATCGTAAACTACTTATTTCTATTTTCTTTCATTAAAATAGAAGTGAAATTGCAGATTCCTCTAGGTTTTGCCTTGAATTCTTCCATGGTATCGAGAGCGGGTTGAAATCACATCTCTTCTTCCATCTTCATTTTATGCCTAAATACAGATGAGTTTGGAATGGCTACTGACTCGTCCTCCTCTGTTGGTGTGACCGATTCACTCCTTTTGACAGATCAAAAATCGAGGAAGACCAGTGTGATCATTGAAAGCGGGGTCCATTCGAGAGAAACTTGTTGGAAGATTCATGGAAAACTGCGGATTGAAATCCATTCTGACCATAGAGAGAGAGGGCGGGCAATCTTGGCTGAGTGCTTGGAGTGGAGCGATCGCCACGAGGTGAGCTAGCCCTTAACAAGGGCCAAGATGAGGTGCTAGAGCTCGCATCTCCTCTTGTGTCGATGGAGTCCTGGCTGGCACATCTTCGATCGGGTCATTAGTTCGGGACATGGCTCTGAGTAATTTAAAGCCTTTATTGTTGGTAAGAAACACAAAAAACCTGGATCGTGGACTTCGGGAACATCGATCATATGACGGAGATCACGTGATTTTTGTACATATAGCCCATGTGATGATTTCCTTGATCAGAATAGCGGTTCACTTTCAAAGGTTCGCGATGCCCCGGATTCGATTATTGCTGCTCAGGGATCTTACTCTGACTCAGGTTCTCCTTGATTCCTAACTTGGATTGTAATCTATTATCAATTAGTAAACTCACCAGGAAAAGTGTATTACTAATTTTCATCCCTCTTCTTGATTTGGTTTGGATTCGGGGAAGCGATTGGCATCATGAGAATGCTTTCTAGACTCTACATCCTTAAAGACTCCAGATCCATTTGAACATAACTCAATGAATAATTGGTGGTAATTCTTTTGACCTCATGTCAAAAATAATGATGGTCTTGATTATGTTGTGCCCTTATCGGCAGGTCATCCTAATGTTATGTATCTGAAACATTTTATTTCCTTCGTTATTTAATAAAAATCGAAATCCGCACAGTGTGAAATCATCGATTATCAAAGCGAGTTGGTCTCATTTCCGAGTTTCAAACTGCTATAAAGCGTCTAGTCCATTCTCGATGATTCTGCGATATCACGAGGGTCGTCAAAGATAAAATGCAGGTACTAGTGCTTTGTCTCATTCATAGATGATCACACTAGATTAGCGATGGTATTCCTCATGAAGAAAAATCCGAAAGCAGGTCAAATTTTCAAAATTTCAAAAATATGATTCGAGACCCGATTCCGGTCAATGCAAATTCTAAAGTCGATAATGCTAGAGTTACTTGACTCCATTACAGAGAATATCTAGCAAAGAGGATAGTTCACTTAGGTTGTGTGTTGATCCCCACAATAGCGGAATAGTGAAGGAAAAATGAAGTTTGTTAGAATTGGTAGATACATTGTGTTCTCTGAATGTACGAAAATTATTACGGGAAAGTGTCATACGGCAGCCTACCTCATACGATAGGATAAAGATCTAGGTACAAAATTCCAAACACCTTATCAAACACTCCGTAAAATCACTGGGCTTTGTAAATCTGTATCCATCGTCCCCTTTAAAAATTTAGATTTACCGTTTTGTTCATATAATTATTGACATAGAAGTAAACTTGATCTGGGTCAGCTTTCGAGTGCATCTTTTTATTGAGATATTACACCAAATAAAAAGGGTATAAGTGTTACTCTCGGTCCTGAGAAATTCTACAATTGATGGATGTCACATTTTGAAACCCGGCCTTCTTGTCAGTGAATATTAGAGGAGAATTCAACTCGGGAATACTCGAGTTTTGAACATGAGTCATTGGTGAGTCACCCATCACCAACTAAGATAAGTTTCCTATAGAGTCATGTAATCCTTGAGTTCATTGTTGACTTGTGGGATAATGAGCACATCGAGAGAAACGGAAGGAGCACTTTCGGCTCCAGCAGGGTAGGGTTTATCAGCGAAAATTCAGTGCTTGATATGCTCCTAACTGAGATGAATGCTTGTTGATTGAGTTAGAAAATGATAATATACTAGCTTTGAGGAAAGGAGTTAGATCATACACTCGGCATCCCATTGGAAATTTTATTTCTTATGATAATTTATCACCTACGTTTAAGTTGTTAACGTTTTCTTACATCACGAATCTGAGTTCCTCGAGGTATTAGGCTTTGGTATCTGGTGGGCGTGGTCGATGAAGAAGTTGGTGGCAAGAATGGTGCGTGGGAAATTCTCTGACCTCAGGGGTAAGAAACCGATTGGGTGTTAGTGGATTTTCACGGTAAAGTCTGAGCGGATGGTAATGTGGGCTGGTATAAGGCTTGGTTGAACTGCAAGAGATTCCTGATCATATGGTATTGACTATCGAGAAACTTTTGCTCCAGGTTGCGAGCTTCAACCTTTGTTCGTGTACTTTTATCCTTGGCGTTTAATCTCGATTGGTCGCTTCCTGACTTGATGTGAAAAATGCGCCCCTCGGTGGTGACAAGGGGAAAGTTTGTGGACATTCTCTTTGGGCTTGAGGACTACGTCGAATTTGACAAGGTTTGCGGACTCAAAATCTTGCATGATTACCAGCCGATCTCACAGGGCTGGTTTGAGCGGTTCACTAAGGTAGTGAAAGTGCAGTTCGTTCGATGTCGATCAGATCACACATTGTTTGTGAAGCACTTCCGAAGGAAGATGGCCATTATCATTGTATATGTGGACTGACAATAATTTTGTAGTAATATGAAGAGAAAATTATTTGCCAAAATTCTGACAAAGAGATTTGAGATCGGGGACAGCAAATCTGATACTTTCTCGGAATGGAGATTCTTGGAGTCGAAGAAAGGTATGATCTCCGCAAGCGCAAATCGTTACGGACTTACTAAATGAAGCGGGATGCTAGGATGCGTAGAAACACCTATGGATTCAAGCGCAAAACTTGAAGAAAGTGATGGAAGTCCTCCGGTTGATAAAAGTATCAACGTCTTGTGGGGAAACTCATCTATCTTTCTCATACTGAGGCGAGACATCGGCTTCTCTGTTAGTATGGTAGAAATTCGATTCATGAATAAATCGCGTACATATTCTTTGTGACCCGAGTGTGGGTACCTCAATGACCCAGGAAAGGGTCTCTTCTTCCCGAAGAACCTTGAAAGAGATTGAGATTTTGAATCTGGGTGGGTAGGTTCGGTGACTGATCGAATCGACGCCATTTATTGTTCGTTTGTTTGGGGGAATTTGGTTACATGGCGACGAGTAATCGATGTTAAGTAGCGATCTTGAGGCGAAATTAGTGCTATGGCACAAGGTATCTGAGGGAATCACGGTTGAGCAGAACATTAGAAGAATTACAGTTCAGTTGAAGCATCCCATAGTGTTATCACTGCTGGCAATAAGCGCCATCGGTATCATTGGGGAATCAGGTTCATGGCTGATCAAGGCCAGCCGTGGAGATCGACCTTTATCGAGAAAAGATTGAAGAAGGGTTTTCAAAGTCGACTTCCTCCCGACAAAGCGTGAGCGGTGACATTCTCCGCAGCTCTTGCTCGAGTTAACCCGCACGAATCGGCGAAAAAAAAACTTGGAATGATCTAAGCATCCTGGCATCTGACGAGGGAGTGTGAAAATCAAGCAAGCGCTCATGCTGTGCATGTTTCTCTCTATATTTAGCATTCCTCTTCATGCGCTTTCTGAATTAATGTAATATACATCTATATGATTACCCCAAATCGGCAAGATTGGACCGGTGGACAATTCACTTTCCTTGTAAGAGAATTTTGTCAGTGATGTGTCCTTTCCGAATTATCTCAAATACGTAAACTATTTATTTCTGTTTTCTTTCATTACAAAAATAAGAGTGAGACTAGATTCTCAAGTTTGCTTCAATTCTTCATGGTATGAAGCAGGTTTAAATCTGTCCTTCTAGAAATTTTAGGTAAAGTAGAAAGTTTACATTTACACCTACATGAAAATATGCTTTGTTATACTGAGAGAATTTTTCTTTTTATATTGGAAGGGAATTTTTTTATTAAGTTGTGCATCTTATTTAGATTTGTTAGAATTTATAGTGTTTCCAAGTTGAATTCCTAAGCTAAAAATCAAATAAAATGAAGGAGTTTGAATACATTTTGAGATGAAAAGTAGAAAGAAAAAAAAGTTTTACATTTATTTTCACCTAAATGAAAATATAAGTAGATTTGCATTTTAAAGATAATTACCACATTGTATTATGTTTCTCAAAGGAAGAGTTTTTTTGAATACAAAAAGGAAGAAGTTGTTAAAATACAGGGAATTTTATTATTTTACAAAGGAATATGGTAAGAAACTAGAATTTGCATTATTTCCAAATTGATTATTTAAGATAAAAATTAAATATAATAATTGAAATTAAATATGTTTGAGATGGAAATAGAAAAAGAAAACTAACATTGCACACTTAATGGAAAAACAGTTAGGAGTGAATAACTTCTTATTTTGAAAGAGAAAACAGTAATTTTGGTATGGGGCGCGGTGCGGATTCACCGCCTTATTAATTATAAAATCCATTAAATAGGAAAGAAAAAAACAATTTAATTTGTAATTTTAAAGACAAAATTTAGGGAAAGTGATAAGACAATTACCTTAAAAATACGAAATTGGATAACAATGTGAAAATAGAAGGTGATTTTAAAGTGTTATCCTCCTTGTTAGGAAGGTATAATAAAAGGGAGAGCGACTCAAAAGAGAAACCTCATCCATAGTATGCAAATTTCAACACATTACTTAATGCACTTTTACTTTATTGTTAAAGTCTTTTTCAGCCCCTCAGTCGGCATTGATTCCTCATTTTCTATTTTATAATAGCATCTTCAATCATAACTCTCTATTTATATTTAAGTGTATCTTTTTATATTGAAGATGATACTTGACTATTTTTTTCATTTATAGCTCTAACCACGATCTTTAAATTGATCTTCAAATTATTCACATTGTAATTTGGTACTTAGTATTATTAAAAAAAAAAAATGTATAATGTCTTATTTATATTTTCAGTGCAATTTAAATAATATTCATTTTTCTTATTTATAAATATGAATAGAAAATGGTTGGATTGGATGCTTACAATTCTCTTTTTCTAGCCTACTAGCAAGTGGCAAAATAATAAATAAAGTAAACAATAAAGAAATTGCATGCTTCAATTATATGCAGTTGGCCATGAGGCCTAAGTGGTATGCCCCTTCATCACATTAATATAGGACGACCTTCTCTTTAGCTATTGTTTTTTTTTAATTAATTAATTAGTTCTTTAGTATTAAAGTATGCTAATCTTGAGGGTACCCTCAATTGATCAAAGACCCTGATGTTAAACACAGTCGCCGATTAAGATCACTGAAGGTTTATCTAGTCATTAAATTCAAGCCTCATGGAATTAGTTGAGGTTATTCAGTCGTTAACTTTAAAATTATATGGGATTAATTGAGGTTCGTACAAGTTGAACCGAACATCTACAATTATTAAAAAAAAAGGTGATAAAATGTCTCACCTATATTGTAGTATCATAAGATAATGTGAATGAATTCTTCTGTTTCATGCTGAAAACGCTAGCTCTATTCCCTACAAATAATTTACAATATCCATTTAAATAATGGCCCCTCGTTATCATAACTCATAAGATAGACAGGTAAAAATAAGTTTAAAATACTTGGAGTTGAATAGATAGAACTGACCAAAAAGATGTGTTATTTTGTTTCTTCAATCTTTTGATTTTCCACATAGTATAAGTTAATATTTCATTCAATGGTGTTGTCTGTCAGCGAAAAACACACACACAACGGACATTCTTATCTCCTTAATTTCCAGGAGAAATAATTGTTAAAATGTTGCCCACATAGCTTTCCCGGACAATAAAGTAGGGCTGTGAATATATTAACAACAGTAAATAAACTAGGAATCATTAGAGAATTTTAAAGTTTTTTTGCATTGTTTTTACAATTTAATAAACCTTTTCAGACTAGAACAGACTGTTACATGGTCGCATGTCCAAAAGGACAACTAATGGTTGTAGGGAACCCTAAGGCTCTATTTGGAAACAGAGTAGTACGGAAAAAAAATTATTAAAGAAAATGTTTTTTTTATGTTTGATTTTGAGAAAAGAGAAAAAAGAAAAATCATTAATTTATTATCTTTAAAAACTAACTATCTTATATATTGGACTTATATATATATATATATACTCGTGGGACCCATAACATAGAAATGAAATAAAAGAATAAGAAAAATAATTATACAATAGCTAACACTCTCCCTCGAGCGACATGCTATGTTATGCTCTTGTAGAAACATTACAAATATATTTAATTACAGGGTATACAGGATTAGTAAAATATGCATTAGTTGATAAATTTGAATTAATGAAAACCCAGTAGTACACATCCTAATCGATCTTCTCCTTAATGAAGTGACGGTCCCGACTTCAATGTGTTTGGTTTTCATGGAAGAAATTGGATTGGATCTGATATCACGAAATGACTTGGTTATCTGGATGAGCTTTATCACATTCATCATTGAAATCTCAACTCACGGATAGATTAATACCGGTCATATGAGTTATATTCTTGAAGTCATAGATCGTCTTTCGGTTTTGTTAGATCGACCCGTACGTGCTTGTTCTTACTCTTTCGTGATGAGGTTACACTACCGATGAGAAACACAATACCACACGAGTGGAACTTCTATATGTGGAGTGAGCCATTGATCTGCATACGTAACCAACAATGCGGGTATGACCTCATTCTCATCTGACACATCTTGAGTGCAGTGTACTTTTTGATATATTGAAGAATGCAGATTACAACATCCTAATGACATCTTGGCACAGTGTGCTCGCTGATATATCGAAGAATCACGGATTATAAGCGTCCGATGACCATCACATGGTGGTTGTAGGGAATTGACTTCAAAGGCTCCTCACACGGGAAAAGAAAGAAATGTCTGGCTTAGGAGTAATGGTGAGGTAGTTCAGATTTACCTATAAGTCATCGATATCTCCCAAGATCTCCTAAAGACTCATACTCTTAATCTAGTTAATATCTAGTCAATGTAGAGGTGTCTCTTGGTTCTGATCCCAACATCTGGAGTTTAACCCAAGATGTCTAAAGCATACTTCCTTTGGGAAAGGACTACATCAGAACTGGATTGAGCTATCTTAATTCCTATAAAATACTTGAGTTTTCCCAAAACTTTAGTTTGAAAGTGGGTGAAAAGGTGTTGTTTTAGTTTCTAAATACTTGAGCTGCTTGTAATGACAATGTCGTCCACATAAACAACCAGATAAATACACTGTCTCGAAGAGTTGTGATGATAGAAAACTGAATGGTCTGTTGTATTGTGAAGCATGCCAAATTCTTGAACAACGAAACTAAAACGGTCAAACCATGCTCGAGGAGATTGTTTCAAGCCATATAGAGGAATGGCGTAGCTTTGCACACTAAACTGAGCTCCTTGAACAACAAAACCAGAGTTGTTGCTCCGTATAAACTTTCCTGGTAAAATCCTGCATGAAAGAAGACATTTTTAATATCCCGACTAAAGGGAGACCAAGAACACATAGCAGCCATGGAGATAAGGAATCAGATATAAGCAATCTTGGCAACAGGGGAGAATGTGTCACCATAATCAGAACTATAAACCTGAGTATATCCTTTAGCAACTAAGTAGGCCTTAAGGTGATCATGCTGATCATCAGGACCAACCTTAACGGTGTAAACCCAAATTGGAGACTTACCAGAGGGTAAAACAACAAGATCCCAGTGCGGTTAGTGCAGGCAGCCATTTCATCACATTTGCACATTAGCCAGTCCGGATGGGAAGAGCCTCATTAGTGTTATTGGAGAGAAGCAGAAGATATAAAGCGAGAAACAAATGCGAGAATAGAGTAAAGATAATTTGGTAACTCAAAAAAATTGTAAATAGAGTGAGGATTACTAGTAGATCGATTACCTTTTTGAAGAGCAATGGGTAAGTGATCGTGATGAAACCGAGGTAGGAAGGCGAAGGGATAGGAAGTTAGTCACGGGATCTCGGCCCGAAAGAGAAGAGGAACAACGACACGGTGGAGGCGATGATAAACCTGAAGTGGTCGAGAAGGCACAACATCAAATATAGGCGGGGAGATAATGGGAAGGGGTAAGACTTCAGAAACAGGAAGAGGAAGCTGGAGGAAGAGAGAAGAGGTGATCCTCAAGAGGTGACACATCGACGAGGAGAAAGTATTGATGAGTCTTGGGGGAATAACAACGATAATCCTTATGAAGTCTGGAGTATCCCAAAAAGATGCATTTCGTGGCTTTGGCGAAAAGCTTGTCTTGTCCTAGAGTGAGAATATGAATAAAGCAAGTACAACTAAAGACACGGGGAGGAAGGAAATAAAAAGTGATTTAGTCGGGAAAAGTGAATGAGGAATCTGATCATGTAACACGAGATAGGGCATACAATTAATCCAAAAAACAAGTTATAAGAGCAGTCTCCCAGCGAAAAGGAACACATGACAATGGAGGAGGAGAGTGCAGAGTTGTCTCAACAGATGACAATTCTTCGTTCGATTATCCCGTTTTGTTGGGAACATGAAGAGCATATCAAGACTATTGAAGGATCTCATGTTAGGACATAAATGAAATAAAGGGTGTAGAAAATACTTTCCATTGTCACTAAGTAACACCTGAATAGAAATATTGAACTAGGTGAATTTCCAATATAAAATTTTGGAAAATAGAATATAACTCCTTTCGATTTTCATTAAAGCCAACTAAGTGCATCGAGAATATTCGTCAATGAGAAAGTGATGAATCTTGAAATCCACAAGAAGTAGGCCTTGATGGGACAAAGGGACCCAAACATCAGTGTGGACAAGTTCAAAATGAGACTTTGCCCGATTATTCAAACGCTTTAGGAAAGAGACACGGGTATGTTTCCCAGTGGCCAGGGACTCACAGTGACAAAGTGGAAAAACAAGTGACCATCTTCTGGAACTTGGAAAGACTAGGGTGGCCCAGACGACTGTGGATGAGGAGAGGAGCATCAGTGGAAACGCAAACTGCAAAAGATGAATGCGAGGTGAGGTGATAGAGGCCTTGAGACTCACGTTCGATGCCAATAGTCTTCCCCGTACTCCGGTCCTGCAAGGTCACAAATTTATCAAAAAAAGTAATAGAGCAGTTAAGAGTACGAGTGATTTTGCTTATGGAAATAGTTAAAAAGGGACGCTCATAAAGTATAAAAGAATAGAATTGTGAGAGGAGTAGGAAGGAAGAGGATGTACCAAATCAAAACCTCTAGCCACAGTTTGAGAACTATTAGTTAAGGTAACAGTAGGTAAAGCAGAGGTAGTAGTAATAGAAGAGAAAAGATCATTATTACCAGATATGTGATCAGAAGCACCAGAGTCTAGAATCCAGGGTCCAAGAGAAGATATATGAGTAAAGGCAGGCAAAGGCATTACCGATCTAGGCAACAGAAACAATAGAAGTGACTTGTTGCGATAGCGAATGGTCATCATACTTTCGTTGTCGATGGGAGAATGCCCCAAGATGTGGAGAGCTCGAGGTGGCGGTGAGAATCGGATGGCGGAGCCGTGTGGGAGGCGGTGTGGGGGGTCATCCATGTAGCGATAGCGATTACGAATGTAGCAATGACTTATTGCAATAGGTGCAGTGAGGATGTTGTCCTCTACCCCGGTTACCACTGCGTCCTCCCCAAGGGTTAGTTTGAGAAACTAACATAGAAGAATCTGAAGTGTTATCAGATGACAAAGTCGAATTGGAGGAATCTCGTGAAGCTGACAAACATATCTAATCCCGAGGATGGGGCGATGGGTACTTGAGAATATGATCTCGGAAGGTCTCAAGATCTGGACGGAGGCCAATAAGAGTAAGGACCATGAAAAACTTGTCAATCTGCGTTTGTTGAGCCCTAACATCACTAGTAAGAGGCATCAATGTCAAGAACTCCTCTTTAAGAGAGGCAATCTGGCCGATATAATTAGATAAATCCATGTCTATTTGTGGATGTGTAGCATGTGGAGAAACGCACTTTATAAGGAGATGGATATCATTTGTGTATAGGCCTTTTTTTGCTTGAGTCCAAGGCACCAAAACAATGTTTTTGTAAGGCAGAAGATGAAGCAAAATTTTTTGGATCGTGATTGCCATAATCTGTTACATAGTTGTGCATCTCATTTTTTCCATTGCACCTTGTCTGACGTCAATATCAGCAATCACTCCGTTATAATAAGGCGATCCTCGTAACCTTGTCCCGTGAACCCGGGAGTTCCCTTGAAGCTGACTAGAAAGATAGTTCTCAGCACCAGTTCATTTTGAATAATTAGTAGGAGATTTAGAGATAACAGATGTAAAAATAGGAATTTTAGTCGCTATAGCCACTTAACTGGAGATTGAATCATGTTTGGATTGAAGAGAGCCCTAATAGGAGGGCGAATCACAACTGTGGAACTTGAGATGAAGAAAAATGCCTCGAACAGTGGAGAAAAGTGACTAGAGATGGAGATGAGGCCTTCCCAAGAGCACGCTGCAAAACTCGGAGAAAAAAGAGACTAATCTTTGGTGGAGCGAAGGGGCGATGGAGGTGCCTTGAGTCGAAATTGTAAAAAGATTTGTGGCGCTGAGCCAGAGGTGCGTTCCTGGCCTGCCAAGTGTTGTGATCTAAGTGGATGTTGGGTTGGAGTGCCATCGGAAAATCGAGGCGGGAGTCTCCTTTGTCGAGGGCTTCTTGAATGCAACACTGTATGAAACACATTACAAGCGGTCCAGTATAAAATCCTGACATGAGTAAAGCGACCGCCCGAGCATAAACAATACAGTCAAAACATACGACTATGAGATCAACTATATCCCAATGGCAGTTAGGTTGAAAGGTTTTTACTCACCATACAACCAGTATCATTTCAAAATTAGGGGAATTCTAATACATGGATAAAATCATCAAAGCTACGACAGGCTTTCTTCACAAGCTAGGCCTCTAGGGCCAGTGGATCTCCCTCGCACTCACCTGTGCAGTAAAATATTTATCCCTCGGCGGGGTGAGCTAATGCTCGGTAGTGGGGGAATCACCTAAAGTGACTCACTCTCACTAAGTCTGATGTAGTATCAAAATAAAGCATAATTGACAGGTAAATGATCGTGGCGGATGTCTGCTTATCGACTCATGCAGGAGTCCTCACCGACTCCCTCACACTGGACTAAGCCTCGTATGAGAATATTATGTTTTATTTATTTGTTTGTGGACAACCCTCCGATGTGTATATATATCGAATTGGAGCGTGTCCGATGATTGATGTATTTATGGACTACCCTCAGATGTATATCGATTGGGCGTCTCGGCGATTGATATTTTAGTATGGGCTACCCTCGATCACATTTTTAGTTTTAGACAACCCTCAGAAATTGTTCTCTCTAGACTCACCTCATTACACTCCTCCCCAGCCATCTAGGGTGTCCGAGTGCATATGGAATCTAAATGATACTAATGATTCTGATGCATAGCAAATGCAATATATAAGCATACATATATTGCAAAATTAAATACCACAGTCATGTTATGTAGTTTATCATTTCATGGCATCAAAAGAGTATCCAGTGAACATGGTCAAACGCAACAATTCTACTTTCAGTTACTAAACTAAACCATTCATTACAAATTGACTTTTGTGAGAACCTAAATCTCGGGAATGAAGCCACAGGTTACTATTCTGAGCAAATCCTGATCATCGGTTCACTTTGGCGGAACGGGTTTCCTGGTAATTTCCGGCTTCGCACAAACCAATACGTACATCAGCACATACTTGCACAGATTAATCCACCCAAATCGGCCGTGGACGAGTCTGAGGCTGCTCCATTTGGTTTCAAAAAACCTCATAATTCGGTCCCGAGTTTTGGGGCCGTCTTTTTCTTCGTTCAAGGCTTCAAGCCTAGCAAGAAACATTGAAAAACACTTAATAAAGTGTAAAACCCAAGTAGGGCTTACCTCTCGGAGTTGAAACTCCCTAATCAAGTTACCTGAAGCCCTCTCCGCATAGAGCAACTTTCCTTCTTGTAAGAAATTTTGGCGATTGGATTTCTTAGGAAACTTAGAGAGAAGTCGATACTATAAACCAGTTTGAACCCTCTTGCATCTCCTTTTTCAATTCCCATTTTGCCTTTTTCTAGTTGGAAGACAAACACTGACCCAGTGTTTTGTCTTATTATCATTAAAATCAGCTCAAATGACCGTTTATATCTCTGTCCCTTTTTTCCTAGTTTTGACATTTGGCACTATCTCGGCCGTCCATTTCATCCATTTCTTTATATTTTACCCCTCTTATATTTTATAAGTCACGTGTTATATGTTGACTTTTCGTTGTATCGAAAATGGATTAATGCGAGGCAGGATACCTCAAAAGCGTGTCAAAGTTATTTCATCTCGAAATTAAGTGAAATTGACGTGTTAGCCTGAATTTCACGAGAGGCGATTCAGCAGTGAAATCGTTTTTATCATCCGAGATCCAGAAGGAATAGTTCGGTTTTTAACGAGAAATTAAATTGCTGTCATAAACTTGAAATTACGATTTTACCCTTTTCGAGAAGTGGAATTTCTCGGGTCTTACATTCTCCCTCTTAAAGGAATTGTTCACAAGTCAGGACAATCTGTCACTCATGCATATGCAACGTGCACTCTACCATGCATGTCATGATCCATTTAAATCTTAAGCGACTAAACCACGTACCTTCTATCCTAAGCGAGAAGAGGATTGGGTGGCCGTGTCTGTATCAGTTCAGCTCTCATCATGGTGCCGCCATAGCACTCTCGCTAACCTCACGGTCTTGCGTCGCAAAGCACGATCACGACTATCCAAAATGCATCTTGGTCCCTCCTCGAAAGGTCACATCAAGTGTCCAGCCTCATTCTTGTCCCCGATCCACCGCGCAGCTGGATCAGTATCTTACAGGCGTGGAGACATGAAACACCTGTAGTGGACACGACATCTTTGGCTGCGTGCTTCGCTGGATATGGCCTTCATCCTCGAGTATCTGAAGGCTGATGAACCTCGCGATAACTTCGCCCGGCTTCTGGTCAGAAGCCACCCTTCTCTTAGGCATCACCTTGAAGGCGTGATCCTGACCTCGAACTCTAAGGGTCGGCGTCGCGTACATCTGTAGCTCTTCCTAGCGCCTGCGAGGTCGTGAGAAGACGCTGTCGTATTAAGCTCACCTTCTCGGAGGTGTCTCTAATCAAATCTGGACCAGTGATGGAGCTCTCTCACCTCGGTCCGCCAATATTGACACCCCGCAGCCTCCATACAGTGCCTCATACGGTTCCATTTGTATACTCGCCTAATAACTGTTGTTGTAGGCAAATTCCACTAAGGAGCAAATCTCTCCTCGGTACTTATTATGATCGAGGAGACGCATTTCGTAGCATGTCCTCTAATACCTGTATAGTCCTCTCGGGGCCGACCATGCAATGCGGGTGGAACGACTCTTGTGCATCGTCGGCGGTGTGCCCATAGCCTTTGGAAACTCTTCCAAAAAGTGTGAAAAATAAACCTCGAGATTTCTCGGACACTATGAATCACGGTACTCCATGTGGCGGACTCTCTCGAATGTATAACTGACGAATCTATCTGCAGGGCGGGTCATCACTTAGTAGAAAAAATGCCGACCGTGAGCCGGTCCTATCATATACATCGTCTTAGTAGCCTGGCACGTCCGTGGCAAGTGGGTCACAAAGTCCATTGTGACGTGCTCCGGCTCTCGGCCACTATGATGGCTGAAGTAGCCTGGCGGCTTTTGGTGCTCAACAACAACCTGTTGACATGTGAGACATCATCGAGCAAGGAAGTCCTGCGATGTCTTCATCCCACTCGATAGTGCGGCGAAGATCACGGGTATCTTTGTGCCACACTGGATGCCTGGCCGAATCGAGAGTAGTGAAACTCACGAATCTCCTCTCAAATCAATCATTGGGGAACCACTACGTCCCTAGAACTACCATCTCGTGAGCGGTCCGGCCCTGTCACCCGTACTGTACTCGGTCCCCGAAGTGCTGATTGTCGCGTAGCCCAAAGCGCTCCCCACACGGTCTCGAGCATCTGCCGGCTCAGAAGCTATACTGTGCGCTCCTCGTGACATCCGGCCCGAGTGCATCGATACCACATTTACCTTCAGGGATGGTAATGTAAAGTGAAATCATAATCCTCTAGGAACTCCATCCATCTGCGTTTCCTCATATTGAGGTCCCGCTGCATGAAAATATATTTCAGTATTATGGTCTGAGTACACCTTGAACTCCTCGCCTTATAAGTAGTGGCGCCAAATCTTCAAGGTGAAGACTACGACCCTTGACTCCATAATAGGTATTGGGATGAGTCGCTGCGATTCTTCATGGCGAGAACCATAAGCTACCTACCCTCACGATTTGCATCAAAACATTCCAATCCGGCCCTCGAAATCATCACAATAATGGATGTTCTGTCCACAATCAAAGAGAACTATAACTTAGTAAGTGAAATTCTGCGTACAAATAGTGGGCGCTAAACCTGTCACCACTGTCGGCTACATCACACTGTGTTCCCACACATATCAATTACCTTCTAAGAATATGACAATTTGTCTAAGAATGAACTCTCTATATTTGGGTTGACTGCCCACCATCTGATTCTGATCCACACATCAGGATGATAGCAGTATGTCAACAGGGAAATAATAAAACCATAAAATTCTATATATTAGTCTAACACTTTGCCATGCAATACTCTTTTATCTACAAACTTGCTATTATATCGTGATGAAATCTAAGAGCAACTTCAGGGCTGAGTCCTTTGTGGTTATGTAGGCGAAGGTAAACAACGGTTAACAATCACTTATATTATAGTCTAATAATAAATTTCATTCTCTTGAAATTCAGGGCACCAAGGACAGTAAGAGTTTGATTACAAAGAAATTGAAGAGCAAAGTAGTTATATTTCCAAAAATCATCATAATGATTTTTTTAGTTAAATAAACTCAGTTTGATAGCAAATCAGAGCTAGTTTATGAAACTACACTAAACGACTGCCAATAGTCATTTTTGGTACAATTCTTTCAAAAAGTCATTATCATATTTCTTCTGTTTCCTCTTTCCGCCCCCATGGGTTCAAACATCAATTCAAACCTCAACTTTGTTAGTGGTTGGCAAGTGTCAAGAAAATGATACAAAAGTGGAGAAAAAGTCACTGGATTGTGAAGCACTAAGAAAAGAAAAGATTTAACAGAAATATTATTTGCCTACCTGTTTGAATATCAGAAAAAAATGTTAAAGAAAAGAAGAAAGAGAAGGAAAAGGCTAAAAAACGTTCCCTTTGTGTGAACAAAAAATCAATATCTAAAATGTAATATTTAAGTTTATTTTCTTCTCATTTTCAATAACCAAATAAGAGAAGTATTTTATCTTTCTTTCACACTAATCTCTATCTCCTTTTAAATAGTTATATTTTTCATAGTTCTCTCTATTCTCCCTTCATATTTTCTCTCTCAAACTTTCCAAGAGCCAAACATACTAACATAGACTAGGATCAAAATCTGTTTTTTGTTCTATTTTGGGGCTCCATACATCTTAGAGGGTCGAGTTCAGAAGAAAGAAAATAAAGTAAATGAAGGTTATGTTAAGTTCTTGAAAATTTTAAGGAAATACAACATAAGAAAAGAAAAAGGAAAAGTAGAAGGAAAAAGAAAAACAAATTTTGAACTCAAATTATTTTTTATATACTTCTTCAAATTCATTTCACTTGTCTTTATTCATTGTAAAAAGATTAAATAATTTAAAAATAATTTAATTATATTTGGTACTGTTTTGATTTATCTTTAGGAAACAAATATTAAGAACACTAACACTCTTTTGCTTCCTTAATACTTTCTAAGAGGAAAATAGGTTACACCTAATAAATTTGTTATCACATACTTCTCCAAAATTATTTCCCTCTAAACCTTGGCAGCGGATGCCATTGTCACATTTATTCTGAAGCCTCATGCACGTTCTTTGGATTATAGTAGCGTGTGAGAATAGCCACAACGTGCTATCCCCAATCAATCCACGAACCCACGTCCAAGGGGCAATGATGGTGATTTCCCAAAAGAGAGTTCTAGTGAGAGAGAGTGATTGGAGAAAGAACTGTACGTTCTGTTGTGTTGAATAATACCCTATATGAGGACTTTTTAATATATGTGGGACTCATCCCAATGCCAGAGCGATAAGGATTTATAATCCTATTTGAATAAGGGACTTATCTATCATCCTAGGTGTTAAATGGAATTAACTATCTTTCCCGTAATGGATATGGGTTGGCGAAAGCCGATGAAAAGTTAACGGCTCTACATTGCCCGCAATGGGCAAACATCTCGGTCTTTCACTTATGTTTCTTCTCTGAAATGGGTTGTGCAACATTGCGAGGAAGGAAATGAACAACAACGGGATTATAGTTATTAAGTCACCACCAAGACTAACAAATACATCACCCCAAGGCTACTGCATATGCTAGATAATTTCATCAACACCGGATTAAATATTTTTCAATCCCTCTGATGACAATACTCAATCCTACACAATATATCAATGTTTATCAACCTATATCGAATAAATGACATATAGCGGCTGGCAAGCTTACAAAACACATGACCTGTGGGGAGTAGTAGTAAAATTAATCTTCCTAAGGAGCTCAAAATCATCAATTAAACCTAATTGCTTTCCTAGACATGCCCCATGTCGTTTGTATAATCCTGTGCCAACTTGTACTCAAAGTACTGTATCAAACATCATCTTCATGGTAAGGCCTTGAGTTGTCGGGACATAAGTTAGATCCCTTAAGATCTTAGTGGCTCACACAGTGGTTGTAACACCCAAGAATTTGTAATAGCCCATGTATGGATTGAAATTAATAATGACGGGGAATTTAATATAGGTATAAGTTGGGAAATATAATGATAGAATTTTTTATAAAAGCTCAGTTGAAAAATAATAATGATAATTCAATTAGCTAATTAATTAATTAATTTAATGGAAAAGGGGTAAAAAGGTAATTTTCCTAATAGATACCCTAGGTATAAATAGGAATAAGAAAAGAAAATCTTTTCTATTCATCTTTGAATTTCTTTATGGCTGGTAAATTTGGAGGGCGATATCGACTTCGGATCCCGGGTTTGAAGAACAAATTTCTCTAGGTAAGATCTTCTTTATTTTATTTTTCCAGATTTCTTTGATGTAGATTCTTTAATTTTCTTTCAGTTTAGATCAACCCTGAAGAAGTCGATTTAGATTACACTTCGTTCTTTAAAAATAAAAATAAAATAAAAGTTGGTGGTGTCATACTAGAATACTTTAGTATGAAAATGAAGAAATATTTAGGATAATTTTGAAAGAAAATAATAATAAACAAATAAGATAAATTTGGAAAAGGATGAATTTTGTATAAATATATGTATTTGATAAGTATTTAAAGATATATGTATTTTGACAAGTAGATATTTTATTAAGGATTGAGAATTTATTGGCTAAGGGAATATGATTAGAATAATTGTTGCCAATTATATGAAATAAGATCCGTTAATAATACTTGTTGTCAAGTATGATGATTATTAGGTAAAAGGCTAGATGAGTATTGTGCAATAATATAATTTATGAAATATTATTAATATTATTTTCTTTCTAGTAAAAGATTTAGTTCGGATTAAGAACATAAAAATAAATAAATTATTAAATAAGATGCGAAATGAATATGAGTTTTATAAATTTGTAAAACCACACAATTCAAATAGTTATCATTTGAACATTTGTCAATATGTTTTGAGGGTGTGTGACGCCCCAAAACCAGGGGTCAGGTGATAAAAATCGGCCTCATGAAAATCTATCAAATCCTCAAATCATCATGAGACCATACTGATAAAATAGCCTCTTGGGCCCCTAGAAACCAATACTCAAAATAAATATGCCAACTATATTCTCATAGTTTTCAAGCTTGTTCTACAAAAAGATTTATACATATTTACAAAATATTTACTTAAAGCCACATTTTGGCTTTCTTCTCAACTACCTCTCTGCATCAGTCTCCTGGATAGTCCACTGTACGAAAGGGGTCCATGACAGAGGTGAGCAAAGCCAGTAGAAAGTTTTCCTCTGAGGTTACTCAACCTAAAATGCGCATATGCAATGGCATATATAAACGATCAATCACATTCCATACAATTATTTACTATTATGTAAATCATCACATATCATGCATGAGATGCAACCCCTCATGCTCACAACACAGTCCCAACCGACTCCTCACTGGAATGCAGTGTGAATCCAGGCCCGGTCACACACCGTGACTAAACCGTGGAGACCCTCGATTTTTATCTTTATTTATCAAAAACCTGATTTTGTTTCTTTTTCCTCTTTATTTTGTGGGCCCACAGTTTCGGGGTTTACACCGCGGGGCGCCGCACGCCTTTTCAACATTTTCACGAACTTACATCGTCGACGATTCATGTCTAACCGTCAGATGCGTTTGGGACTTCGCGCAGAGGGGGATCACTGACTTACTCATGAAACATGTAATTATCATTTTGAAGGCATTTTACTCGTGAATCTCTACCTTGGACTTTGTCCCCTTTTCCAGGATTTCGCGACCCATTCACTATGCCGTTGAATAAACCTTCTGCTCCCACCCAGGCGTAGCGATGTGACCGTGCATGAAATCGTGATCTGCGTCATTTTTCCTCATATTACATCATGAATAGGCGATGCGTGAAACGTTTACACATAGCGGACAATTATAATTTATACATATAATCTACCTCAGCACAAATGTAATAATACATCAAGTAGCGTAAGTGATATCGCATTTAATCACATTTCCACACACTGTAATGTTATTCAAGAATCAATAATACATGAACTGGGTCACTAACTCGACCATCCAACAGGTATCACGCCCTTCGCAAACATGAACCATTTTTGGTTCCACTCACTATCATATCAAATGCCCATGACACCTAGAAACCTTTCTGGCTTTCTGGGGCCAAACCCTAACTCCCACAAAATTCGTGAAACCGATCACATGAAATCCATACCCTTTAATTCCAAAGCTTGGAACTACTACATACTCCCTGCAGCCTCCCACAAGCAACCCCTACCATTATAAAGCCTTAGGCTGTGCAAACCAAGTAGAAAATATCCACTTTGTGCTTGTCGAAACTCCAACTTTTGGTGTCCACATGTGATCCTAATCGCAAGCACCAACTTAGTACTGAATCATTTAACGTCGATCGCTTCGAAACCCTGAAAATCTTCCTTTTCCCTTTCCTCCTTTCTCCTTTTCCTCCCTTTTCTCTCTAAGAACCGTTTCCCTCTTTTTCTTCTTTTTCCTTCTTTTTCCTTCCTTTTTGCCTTTCTATTCCTTTTTCTCATTTCATCTCACTTCTTTTTCGTATTTTCTTCTCATTTGCCATTTTCTCTCCTTTGAATCATTACTAAACGCAGGAGTCAAAGGAGGCAATTTCCTCCTCATTTCAAGTCTCATGCAGCGGCCTCAAATTTTCCATATTTTTCTTATTTTCTTAAACCCTATTTACGACATTTGACAACCACATGGCTTAATGTGAGCCATGGGATTCCTTTTCCCACACATGGCTCATCAGGAGCCATTTCAGTGGACCACTCTGCTTTGCTAAGTGTCACTCTCTTGGGGGAGCCACATCCCTGATTCTTGCCATGTGTCATCCGACACCCCACGCCTCGAAAAACGTGAAATCCCGACCACCTCGGATTCTAATGAAATTCGACGTGGTAGCTAAATTTCGCGAGACGAATTTAACGGAGAAGTCCGTTTCGTCATCCGAGATCTAGAAAAATTCCGGATTTTCAACCGAAATTATTATTTTACCTTTTATCTAAAATCTTGGATTTTCTCGCTCTACAAGGTGAACAAAAAAAAATCATGTCGATAGAATAAACTTTATAAATCACAAATTTTATAAAATATTTAGAAACCCATTAACTTTTATTATTATGGATTAAAAATTAAAAATAATATCATTGTTAAGAATATCAAATTAGGAAAGTTTTAAGAATAAATAAGTAATGATGATAGTTTCTTCCTTATTATTTTAGGAGAAATATTTCATTGAGGTGAAATTCTTCTGGATGGCTTTTTTCAAAACTTTTTGAAAATTTTCTTCGAGGTAAGGGATATTACGTGCATCTTTAAAAAGAAAATTGTTTCTTGTTTTTACTTCATTTGAGGATGAAAATTGTTTTTAACTCGAATTATATATAATCTTGGTTTATGAAAAGCTTACTTTTTTATTTATTCGATTATCCATGGATCAAAAGTGTTTTGTATGATTGTACTTTGAGATTTGTTTCTGCTTTGTAATAAAGAAAATGTAGATATGATGTTTGTAATTTGAACTTTGAATGAAATATTTGATTTTGGTTAGTCTGCCCTGGCACCCGAATAATAGTTGATACTTAATCTTCACCCTTTGTCAACGAATAATAGTTTACCTTACATTCCGGTGGCTAATGTAATTGATTTGAACCCCAAATTTCTGGGGGTTTCGTTGGGAGGTTACTAAGATAGTAGTTTTGATTCCATTCACCTTAAAAGGAACAATTTGCGCTAGCCACCCATTTGAAAGTCCCACATGGCTTGCACCATTTGATATTTCGATGACCAGATAAAAATATATTTGAAATGTATTTGATTTTTGTGAATTCCTGATATGAAAGTGTTTGTATCGAAATTTTGATATGAAATTGTTCGATTACATTTGATATGAAACCATCAACTGATGAGTGTTTCGGCAAATTTTGTTAATGTGCTCTAGCTTATTTTGACCCAAAGTTTGATGAAAACATCTCCTATTTGCTATATGATTGAAAACTTTTGTGGATCCAGAAAAATGTGCTAGTATTTCTTATTGATTTTTAAGCTCACCTATCTGCTGATGGTTATTTTCAAGTACTTCAGTTTCCGCGAGGAAGATGGCTAGCTCGGGGGATACGTCATCAATAGATTTGATTAGAACTTTATAAGTTTGATCATATGGAACTAATAAGTTCTTGTTTATATAGAAATTGTCGGGTTTTGAGTTAATTGAGAAAGTCACTGATAAGCTAGCATTCTTTTATATTAGTATTACATTGATTTTGGGAAATTCCAAATACTTGCTATATTCTCGAATAGCTTTATATGACATTTATAATTAAGAGATTTGGATATTTAGAAGTACTTTTGTCATATTGCAAATTTTGAATTTGAGAATTGATGAAATTTAGAAAGTTGGCAGCATTACGATTAACAGTGTTTCTGGTATTTGGACAAAACTAGCCACATAAGGAAGGTTAGTGTCGTTCTTTAGACTCAAACCCTTCAGTCAAGGTTTGAGGGTGGACTGACAAATATGCCCCTGCAGTAGGTTTCGGCATGACAAAGGGTGGAGAAGGAATTATCCAACACTCCTACTATTAGTCAGCATTAAGCACATACAATATGATATGTATGTTATGGTGTTGACTCATATAAATGAGCATGTTGCTATCAAATTTATACCATACAGATGAATGTCTAGTCGCTACAAAAGTGCCTAACTTCACACCTGGCTTTTCTCGGAAGCCATGTAATTGTGGAAAGAATTTATGAACGGACACTCAAAAAAGATGAATCTCATCTTAGTCATAACTAAGGCGATCATCAAGTAAAATCTTAGATCGCTCAATATGCCATAGATCTTTAGTCTCATCTGCCGCTATTAAAGTGCTAAGGCGAATTACTATGGGAGGTAGATAGATTCTTTCGTGATGTTGACATGTACTAAGAATATGCACAAGAATAATTATTTTGAGAGTAAAACACAATAATCAATTATTATTAATAATAATGTCAAATAAAACTCATAAAGGTGTCACATCCTACATGCAATCCCATACTACCAACATGAGACTGAAACACATCTCTAGCAACGGGCTTAGTCAATGGGTTAGTCACCATGCTTCCAGTAGAAATGTGTTTCATGACCATCTCACCCCGCGCGACCATATCTCTAATGAAATGGTACTTGATTTTAATGTGCTTAGACTTCCCATGATACTTAGGATCCTTTGCATACTAAGGTCATAGTGATTATCAGAATATAATGTTACATCTTCCTCAAACGGGTCAGACGCCTAGGCGCTGCAAGAATCTCTTCAACTGCATACCAAGATACCACGTACATGCCACATACCCAGACACTCCATCAGATAAGGGTAACTTAGGGTCCGTTTCATGCACTAAGATACGCCGCCTAAGAATGAACGCATAACTCGATGTGGATTTGCACTCATCTCTATCACCGACCCAATCAGCATCACTGTATCCCTTTAGCCTCAAGTCACCCCTATGGAAACACAAGGCAAAGTCTGTTGTCCCTCGGAGGTATCGAAAGATCCTCTTCACTGCTGCCTAATGCGCAGGTCCTGGGTTACTCTGGTAACGACTCATCATGCCGATTGCAAAACATATGTCTGACCTTATGCATAACATGGCATACATAAGATTCTCGATCGCCTCAAAGATATGGCACCGTGATTACGCGCTTTTCCTCATCTATTTTAGACACTCGGCCCAAGCATAAACCACCCCCTTCAAATAAGGGGTGTCAATGGGTTTGAATTCCATGCGAAATCGCTCAAGAATCTTCTTATGTAAGTCTCGAGACAAACCAAGAGTTTAGGACGAATTCTAACAATCTCAATCCGAGCACAAATGCGCTTCACCCATGTCCTTCATCTCAAAAGTAGAGGACAACCACTTCTTAGTGGCAACAATAGAGTCCATATCATTTCGCTATAAGGATGTCACAACATACAAAGATGGGGATGAGAACACTTCAACGCTTCGTGATATTACACAATGGTCCTCTTCAATCATCTCAAAACTGTGAGAGATAATCGAGTCATGAAATCTGAAGTACCATTGTCTGGGGATGACTGCTTGAAACCATAAATGGAACGTTTAAGCTTGCACACTGCGCTCTCGTCCTCGACTTCAAAACCCATAGGTTGAGTCAAGTGATCTCTTCATCTAGCTCTTCATCAGGAATGCGCCTTTAACATCCATATGATAGCTCTAAATCCAGCTTAAGTGCCGAAAATAGCAAGGGATAAGGCGGACAGAGGAAACCCCGACAATGCGGAAAATGTCTCATCATAATCTTTACCTCTAGTTGGTAAACCCCTTCCCACAAGACGAAGCCAGACTTGTCAATCGACACACATCTCGCTCGCTTAACTTTCAAAATCCATTTTGCTTTAATAGCTTTACTACCAACATGAAGATCCACCAAATCCCACACTGAGTTCTTTGGCCCATGGAGCTCAATTCATCCTTCATCAGACCCAACCATTCTCCCTTAGCAAGTGAAGAGAGCGCCCCTGGCAAGAAGGCCCACAGCAAGACAAAGTAAAGCATCCCCCTCAATCTCAAAGTGACGATGAGGAATGTTACCTCTATTGCTACGGTGCAGCTCAAGAGGTTCAGATAACTCTAATGGAACACTCCCACTAGGCTGAGAATGACTCCCACTATCTCTAGTGATCTCAGGAACTAATTCCCCACCCTCACTCTTGAAGATGTTGGTACGCCACTCGCCTCAAACCCATGAGGTCTAAACTCTCATCGACACGCCTATGCTAGTGGGAAATCATTCTAATGAAACTCAACATCAAATCCACTTCAATCTTTCCTCCATCATGGTGTTCAACAAACATCACATAGCCCTTCGAGCCTTCAGGATACCTTATGAAAGTATGCTTTCTAGCTCTAGGGCCTAGCTTTCCATACTTATGGTTAGCGTTGTGAACATACCCTGTTGATCCCCATGAAGGCTTTCTAGCTTTCCTGAGGAAACGGATTATGAAGGCACTCTATTCAAGATGTAGGCAGCAATCAGAAGAGCATCCCCCCAAAAAGATAGGAGGTCAAGTAGCCGCCATCATCGATCTAGTCATATCTAGAAGAGTCATATTCCTTCTCTCTGCAACACCATTTTGTTGCGGGGTGCGAGGGATAGTGAGATGTCTTAGGATCCCTTCTTCCTCACATAATTCCTTGAATTGATCAGATAAATACACACGTTCGCGGTCAGTCCAAAAGGTTTTTAAGCCTTTTTCATGCTTGTTCTCAACCTCTGCCACAAAGCACTTGAAGCAATCCAATGCTTCATGGCGATGAGATAGCAAATAGACATAACCGTATCGCGAATAATCATCGATTAGTGTGGAGAAAAATAAGAGGCCCTATGACGTGCCTTTATCATTGGTCCGTAAATGTCTAAATGGACAAGCTCAATAGGTTGAGCAACTCTTTTTATCGTTCCAAAAGGTTTTCTACAAGCTTTCCCTACTAGGCATGGTTCACATAATCGTAGGTCGACTTTGGTGAGTGAGCCTAAAATATCTTCTCTAGCCAACTGAGTCATCCCATCCGTTCCTATGTGACCCAGCCTAGCATGTCAAGTTGCAGAATCAATGTTATTACTACCAATCACATGATGCAGCTGTAATTACCGTGATGAGTGAGAAGAAACATTTAAATCTAACTTAATAAAACCATCCATAAGTGATCCATGTCCATTCCATCCGCAAATATAACCAAACCATTATTCAAAAATTCAAAAGAAAACCAAAACTAATCAAAGCAGTAACTGATAACAGATTATGCTGGATTCCTGGGACATGGAGTTCGTCATGAAGAAGTAGAGTGCGACCAAAGCACAAGTGAAGTTGGTACGAACCAACTCCAATAGCATCTTCACTAGTACCATTTCCCGTGAACACTTTGTGGGTGCCTCTAGGAACACGACGATAATCTATACACCCCACCCGATCTCGGGCTACATGTTTGGTTGCTCCTGTGTCTACAATCCAATCAAGGAGAGAATGACCAACTAAAACATGTTAACATACACGTATGTTACTAAAAGTGAGTGAGTTTGTTACCTTCTTCTAGCCTCAAAGGTAATCATGAGTGAAGTGCCCCTCTTCCGGCGCTTAGCGCATTCGACTTTATTTGTTCCACACTTTTACCTCTCGCTGCTTAGCATTCTTTTTAGGCGCACTCTTGTTGCCTCCTCCACTATTCTTTCCCGCTTAGGTGCAATCCATTATCTCCTTCTACGCTTAAACCCACCGGTCTTCACGCAGATCGCTTCTGAGGAAAGCTGAAAGCAACTCGGTTCGCTACAATGAGATCCGCCTCAAGTTCCACATGACAAGATATATCTTTAAAAAATTTTATGTTCTCATTGTGGGTGAAGGTCTGCTTCATGTGTAGCCATTAATCTGGGAGTGACCTGATAACAGCCCGACCCGTCGCTCATTAGTAAGGATATGCCTGCAACATTTAGGATCTCGAATCATACCTGATTATCCCCCAAGATGCCTCGCCATTCAAACCCTGGGTCCTTACGATAAAGGCCTCAAATTTCTCATAACCAAGCTCCTAAGCTTGATGATTGAGGTGCCATCGAAAGTGAACTTCAATTGTTCCCACATGACCATAGCAGTAAGAAAGTTCTCAAACTCCTCTATGAGGTCATCGTGTTCATATTTACATAACATAGCGAGCACGACAATCCTTCTGTCCAAGCCTGCAAGTCTTAAGGTCACGACGATATTGGGCCTGAGTGCCGTACCTTCAATAGGTGTCACCATCGCAGTTGGTCACAAACAGTGGAAAGACTATGTTCACTAAAAGGAATTCCATCTTTCTACGCCTACATGTCAGAGTTTGTGCCACCAGCTTATCAACTTAGTTAAGTTCGACTGACATGATTCTAGTTGTCATAGCTACATTAATAATGCGCAAAGTTGACATTAATATTAATCGCATATTCTTTTATCTTGTTCAGAATTTAATTTATAATTATTATCCCTTCCTACTCATCAAGATAAAAAAATCGCATAGCTCATAATCATCTCCCAATTGAGTAGGCTAGAATGAGTACTTACAAATTATTATCTTATGAACAAAATTTCTCATGAAATTAATCACATCTACATCCACAAGATATAAAAATTAAAACACTCTAATCTACTAAGGGTACCAAATGGATATCTCATCGAGCCTATGCTAAAACAAGCTTACGAACATAGTAGGTTGAAGCAAACACATCCTTTTACAAGACTATCTATAATATAAATTACAAATTCATAAAACTACATCCCATAAGAAAACCTATTACAAATTATCTACATAAATCATAAATAAATAAGGAAGCCGTGCAATGAACTATGTAAGAGAACTTGTTTTATCAAACAAAATCAAACAAACATAAGCTCATAAAAGGAGTAATCCAATACAAAATTCTATCCACCTCCTAAACTAATATGCTATCATATAAACATACAAGATGGTCTTTGATGGATAGAATAAACACTCAACTCATGTAAGAGTGCAGAAAAAGGGTCTCACAAACCATGGCGGGATGAATTAAATATTGGTGGCAACATAATATTCCAGTATTTCCTTTGGACATTCCACAAACAATCACAAACCAGTTCACAAAACCGGTCACAAACAAGTCATAAAAACAGCCATAAACCGTTTAAATAGTCCAAATAGCCCTTTGTCAAATTATAAACGGATTTTTAATCCAAACAATTTCTAAAACAATTTTTCGAACATGCCATAAACACTCACAATCCCACAAAACTAACCACAAATAAAGCCATAAAAGTGGCTATAAACGTTTAAATAGTCAAAAAATTAAATCTAACAGTTCTTAGATCTAATAACATCCTCCTTATAACAACTCCAAATGATGAAATAAAACCAAAGTAGAAAGAATCCCTACCTCGCTTAGTGAGAAACGTAGGAGGTCTCAAGAACATCCCCTTAACCCGAAATCTTTGATTTCCCTAAATCTCCTCATTTGGATCTTTGGTGAAATCCCTCATTTTTGGTACACATGCGTAACCTTCGTCGAGGCGATGAACATTAGTTCTTGGCCCGACGGAACTCCAAGGATCCAAGAAAGAAGTCTTGGACTCTTTCTTTCTCTCCCTCTTGCTTTCCCATGGTCCCAACTAGAAAATGAGCTAATTTCCTCTCAAAATTTGATTTTTACTAACCTTGTCCATAACTTAAGGACTTGGCCCATGTCGTGCTACGTGTTCACGATTTGTCTGTATGTTTCATTCCGAAACAATTTATTTCATCCCGGCCAGTAGGAGCTGTGTCTTCAACTCCGCCTGCCAAAGAGACTTAAAAACAACCCCCTCCAAACAAATTACATCGAATCGGGGAGCAAAGGACGACCGTGCCCTTGCACAAATATCATAATTTCGGATACACCTAATAACTGAGCACCGTGATCCCAGACTCACTTTCTAGTACCTAGCATTCCTACATCCACTAGGCCTTTATCAACTTTGAGTACCTGGGCACTAAATATCCAAAGATCGATACTCACCTTCCTCTACACCTTTAACAACTTCAGCACAGTACTTACATTTCCAAAGACTGCATCACCTTCACTTTTGTATAATTTCTCACTCCTAGATGCACATGGAATCCTCTGCTGGGCGCATAAAACCTCGAATGATCATCCTTGTAACTTTCAAAGTCCTCAATCACATCGGGAACCATTCCTTAGGCTTCGAGGAGAGAGGAAGAACAAGATTCAGTAGTTTTCGCGACCGCTAGTTCGCCCATTGAAGTGAAAACGCGCATAAGTGCTTCCTTCAAAACATGGCTATCCTCTAAGCACCAAAGACACTTCAAAAAAAGTGCAAGGAACATTGAACAACCTTCAAGAGCATAAAAATAGAAAAGAAAGTCAAAAGCACCTATTCTACACAAACTAAGGGCAAAATACGAGTTGGAAAGGCTAAAAGCATGTATAAATATTGTACTTATTGTGTTAGACACCTTCCCTATTGAGCAAAGTGATCGAGTCCTGTGATAGGACATAGAGATATTGTCCATCAGTGGACCAGTACTGGGCTTGACATGTGTGACAAAGGCTTCAGCTATCTACACTCGATGGTAGTTTTTGGTATAGGGGAAGAGCTGTGGTTCCCCAGTCGGAAAATTTGAGAGAAGAGATCCTCAAGGAGTTCCATTGCTCTTTTTTTGCTATGCATCAAAGTGGCATGAATATGTACCATGATCTTGGTCGCTAGTTTTACTAGAGTGGGATGAAGAAACACGTTGGGGAGTTTGTTCATCGTTGTCTCACGTGTCAGCAAGTAAAGGTAGAGCACTGGAGGCCGAGGGCCATCTAAATTTCTTCGAGGTGGGATGAGTAGAAGTGAGAGCATATCATGATGGATTTTTTGACTCACTTTCCACGAACATCACGAGGGCATGACGTGGTGTGGGTGATAGTGGACCGGCTTACTAAGTCGGGCACACTTTCCTGGCCGTGCTAATGACTCACTCCGAGGAATTCGCAGGTTGTAGCGATACAGAGATTTTCCTAAGCATGGAGTACCAATATCTATAGTATTAGATCGGGATCCCAGGTTTATTGATAATTTTTGGAAGAGTTTCCAACCAGTCATGAGGACACAATTGATGATGATCACTGCTTTTCATCCACAGAGAGACGGTCAGTCAGAGAGGACCATCCAGACTTTAAAGGACATGCTACGGGCATGCGTCCTTAATCTTAAGGGTAGCTAGGAAGAGCATTTACCCTTAGTAGAATTTGCCTACAAATGGCACCCTATGAGACATTATATGGGAGGCTCCTGCGATCTTGTTTGTTGGATCTGAGGTGGAGAGAGAACTCTACGAGTCCTGGGATTCGTTGTAGACACATGTTAAGGTGGAATTGGAATTGATATGGAAACATCTTCTCACGGGGACAGAATTCGGGGACGTGAATGTGAATGTAAATTTCGGGGACGGAATTCTTTTAAGGGGGGAAGAATGTAAAACCTGGGCAAATTAGAATTTTTTTTCGAAAAATGCAAAATGGTAAATTGTCACAGTGGGTAGTTATGTCATCAATGGTTGGCTTCCTTATGGGGCCTTGTATCAAGTACTCGAATGGCAAAGTTTGATCCGAGAAAGTCATCGATCAAATCTTGTTCCGGAAGATGATAAAGATCTCAATCTTGGGCGTAATCTAGGCATTTTTTGATTATCAAATGTGTAGGTCTTGAGTCGATCATTTTTACTGTTAACTTGGATGCTGCGACATCCTTTAAAGTTTTTAACACTTTTGATTTTGTATCTCTATCGAATCAATAAATTTATCTATTTTCAAAAAAAAATATCTTTGAATCGCTTTTTTAAGATAGGAGTTATACTTCTTTTAATATATATATATATATATATATATATATATATATATATATTAACAAAATATTTAAGAAATAACATTAACAAAAATAATGTTGGTGATGGAATATGTCGGCTTAACCAAATTCTGACCTGTGAGGTTATCTTTCCCATCTCGCTCAACAAACCGAAGATCGACAAGGCCTCCCACATGGCCCTCGTAGGTGCCATCCGTATGCTCACCTGATAACTATTGTTGTAGGCGGATTCCACTAAGGGTCAATGCTCTTCCTAGCTACCCTTGAGATCAAGGACGCATGCCCATAACATGTCCTTTAAAGTTTAGATGATCCTCTCCGACTGACCGTCCATCTGGGAATGAAAAGCAGTGCTCATCATCAATTGTGTTTCATGACTGGATAGAAACTCTTCCAAAAATGAGCCGTAAACCTGGGATCCATTGATTTGTACTGAAATCGGGATTTCGAGCAATTTCTTGTGCGCGCAAGGCTTCCCCTTTTCTCAAGTCTTGTACAAACCCATAAATGAGTTTTTTTTAAGATATAACCCAAAAAGGCTCTTGACATTTTTCCTGTGGGACAAGATCTTTTTGAAAACTATTATTTACTAACACCCATGCCATAACCAAAATACCTTATTCCAATTTAAGAAATGAATTGATTTAGAAAATCATGAATATTAAAAGGTAGACAGATTTAGGTTTTCTTTTTTAATAAGGGGTTTCTTCCACACCGATATGAGTTTGCCTTTATTTTTCAAGGTTTTTCACGACTATCACAAGGTAGTCAGAGCATTGTCGACTGCTAGCTTCTTTTTTGTGAGTTTTCAAGCAAGCAATAATTGACACAAAGTTCGATTTGACATAGTTATTAGACCGAATCATATTCATCAATATGCTAGCTACAAAGCTGGAATATTAGATATTCTATGTATTTTCGGATTATCAAATGTACGTGATAGCCTCGAAATGATTATTCGCTTATTAATGATGTGTCATCCTCTAAAATTTTTTACCATTTTCGATTATATGTTTGTATCAATCAGATATTTTGATGATGCCTTTTTTCAACTTAACTGGCCGGGAGGCGCGCGGGTCGCCGGATCAATCTCGATTGCCTGAGGGCCGATGTCAAGGCTCGATCGCTTCGATCGGCAAGATCGTGATGGGGTCTCGCAGTTCAACGAGTACTCTCCGCAAGATCAAAAGAGAGAAAGGTTGGCGAGGGCTATGCCCGCGTCGCTCCGATGCTTAAGTCGCCTTCTTTCGAGAGAAAAGCAGACTGCTTAAGGCTGATAGACACAGACCTTTCACCCTGACATGGTGGATTCGTGATTTATAGTAGATGTTTTACCAGCTTGATGGTGATTAGGATTCGTGATCCCATCGATGGGATATTTATTTCCGCGATATCCGATTCGACATGATTTGCATGAGTCGCTTGTTTGATAATCCTCCTTTCTTATTAGGAAGAGATCCAACTGGCGATAATCTGTTATTATTTTCCCTTCCTTATTGATAAGGTTTAGTTGGATCGGCAGGATAATATATTGTTAGGGGTTATTCTATTTTCTGTATGGGCGATATATAATCTGATTCATTGGATATGGACCTTCTTATTCGCTTAGGATCGTCCTTGAACCCGCCCTAGCCTCTCGCTTTCGCCTGACCGAGCCCGGGTGTTGTGTCGGGTGCATCACTCTGGGCTTGCCTGGCCCTCATGAGCCTATTTTTCAAACCCTATTAGTCATTTCAAACTCTCAGGTACGCTGGCGCGCGCGGTCAGAATTCCTTCTCAGACGGCTGCGCCCATGTGTCCTGTCGGACTAATAGGTTGCAGGCCTCTTCACGCCGCCATATGTCTCTGTGATAATGACGACTCTTAGGTTTCGCTCATTTCTCCCACTCCTCCCAGCCTCTTCTCGTTCTCTTCGTGGATATCTTTCTGCCTAGTCCGCCTCGGCTCCGACCCTCTTTCTTAGCCTTCCGTCCGCCCTTGCGGTAGCCTTTATCCGCTGCATCTTCGGTCCATTGTGTCTCGTATCATTTCAGTTTCTTTGATCACGACGAAACGCTAGGCTTAGTTGATCGGATTTTTTTGTTTCACGTCAGCCTCACATGGGTCCGGTCGTTCTTCTAGCGGACGCGGTGACTCTTCAATGTCGCAATATCGCTGACTAGAGTGTCGCCTACCGCTCGTCGCTACGAACTTCGAGATGCTCCTGGCGCCTTCTTCTCCCCTAGGCAAGGGTAGCAGAGAGTGAGCCTCGATTGAATATCCTAAGGACTGACACCCGACTCGCCTGCTCAAAGATGCTAAAACGTGGGGCCCAGCAAGGTCGGTCCTTCATATGGGGCTACTTTCGCCGAACGTTTCCGACCTCCTTTTGATGTTCGGGTGTGGTCCCCTGATGTTTTGACTTTTTACGTAGTTCCCGCATCAAAATGGTGCGGCTTCTTCAAGTCGCCTGAGAATGGTCTGCTTTTCCTTTGCACCCCTTCATAAAAGGGTTTTACAACATTTTAATGTCTACCCTTCCCAACCCTGGGCGCCAACGTCGGGGTATTTTGCCGCCTATCGTCTTCTTTAGGGATGCGTGACTAGGTGTTCCCAAGATAGCCTGGCTTTATCTTTTTAATCCGGGCGATACCACGAGGGCTTCCTTGTTTTCAGCGCCCTCGATCTCCTCGTAATTTCCGATCTCCCTTTTTCTCATAGGTCATGGAAGGGTCGCTACTTTTTTGTTAGTGGTCGAGGTTAGGAATATGACCTCCTCGACAAAGATGACACACATCATGCCCTGGTTCGACCACCTCCTAAGAATCTCCGTAGGCATCCTGTGTCGCTTGCGCGACTTGCACGAGGTTGTCAACATTTCCGATCAAGGCGGTCCTTCTCGCTTCCCTAGTGCTCTGACGGGATCTCAAATACCGAGGATGATGCTATAGTGTCGAGATTGGTCAACGTTCGTCGCCTCACGCGGAGCTAATTAAATCTGACATTGTCGCCCTCGAATCCGAAGCATGCCGCCTGCCGCTTGAGGCCCCCACCTTCCCCCCCTTCCAAGAAAGTCTCTCCCGCTGTCCTTCTCGCAGCCTAATTCCCACCCGGGGAGAGGTTTCGTTCACCAGGGCATTATCCCTAGCGAGTGTGAAGGAAAATCTAAGCCATTGATAAAGATAGGCACTTCGCCAAGGTTCCAAGACGGGGTATCTTCGCTTCGTCGCTCGCTCAAAACTCGAAAGGGTACCGTCGCGGCAGTGCTCCCATAGTTTTAAGCTCGCAGCCTCTACGCCCGGCCGCAAGGCGAAAGATCTCGTGATTCGCCGAACGTACCGCCGCGCTGCGCCATCATCACCGGGAACCGCCGACGAGAGCGTCGTCGCGCCGCCGCTAAGGGTCGGGGCGAAGAAGGCTCGACCCAAAACCGAGGCTGGGGATTCGCTTTTAATGCCGAGCCAGCAGCAGCGCAGTGATCGGGCCCATTCTCGAGGATTCGACCTTGGGAGGTCGAAAAGCGCCTCGTCGACGAGGCTCTGGCTTTGTCTCTTCAAGGTGTTGCCTTGGTAAGTCCCTGTGTCTCGTTGCGTCTATCTTCGTACTAATCTCGCGTAGGATGTTAACTCCAGGTTTGATGTGCAGGTAGCCACTCATTTGAAGGGTTTGGCCGAGAAGGCCAAACTAAATGAAAAGCATGTGAAAATTGCTCGGATTTATAAGGCGAAGGCGGCTTCTCTTACTTCCGAGCGGACTGAGCTACAAGGACGAGCGCAGCGTATTACCGAAGAGGTAGAGAGGCTTAAATCCGATTTAAAGCACACTATGCCTGGGCCCGGCTCATGAAAGTGAGAGGACGGTTCTGAGAGCTCCGAGGGCGGTTGAGGCGGAAGCCGGAGGTTCAGCATGAAAGCCATGTCAAGGTGAAGACGACTTGGCCGAGACCCGGACGGGTCATGACCGACCAAGATGAGCGCCCAAACCGCTAGGGAAGAACTTATCTCATCCCGGGGTGAGCTACACGAGTCTCAGGAGGAGCTGCGTGTAGTCAATGGCGAACTGGGTGATAAGCTTGCGCAGCTAGATGTGGCTCGATGCGAAGCTTCCTAGGCCAAGGCGCTGCTAGAGGTAAATTCTTCGTTTCCAGAGGCCTCCGAGGCCGTGCTTGCGGAGCTTACCGAAGAGGAGTGTCACGATTGCATGGGATCTTCATCGCCAGATTCGTGGCTCAGAGGGACGGCTATTTAAGACTAAGAGACCAAGCCGCGCTCAGTGGGCTTCTGGGTGGCTCGCCTTTCAGCAGAAGGCAATTAATGCTTATGCAGACTTAGACTTCAACTTCGATCTTCCTAGTGACGAGGAGGCAGAGAATCTTTCTACGACCATTCTCAAGATCCCTGCACTCCACTAAGTCGACTCTCCCCTCTCTCCGTCTGGGTCCTCCCCGCCGACGTCTAAATCTCAGACTCGTCTATAATTGACTTTGACTTTCATACTTTCCTTCCCATGTATACTGCTTGTTTTGGCTGGGCCTGAGCCCGAGATATATGTGGCCTTCACTTCAATAAATATTCATTCATCATACATATATATATATATATATATATTTTTTTTTTTATATATGTTTACTTCAGGTTCGCGGTGCATTCCCGCGCTCTCCTTTGAACGATCCGAACCGAGTTCTGCAAGTTGAGCGGCCGTTCGCCAAACCGACGTTGAGGCCAAGGTGGCTATTCTACCGAGCCGAGACGAGCCCTTATGCCGTGTGGTGTGTGTGGAATGGTGAGGTCAGCCAAGACGAGCTGCAGGTGGCTTCGGCTCGTTGATTTTCCCGAGCGGCGGCGATTCCTCACCGCGGACTGGCTGGATGGAACTCGCCAATTCAATGGTCGCACCTCCATCAAGCCGACTCGGCATGAGTTGAGTCGTAGGTCGCATGGCCTGGTCTGGGAGAGGTCTTCAATTCAGACACACCTCCATTAGCCGATCTCGCCCGAGTCGAGCTGATCCCTTAGGCCGATGTCCCGTCTCGCGCAGGTCGCCAATGTGAATAGGTGGGTAGAGCTCGTCCAAGTGAACTGATGCAAGAGCCTGCCAGAGCAAATACGGAGTAGAGCCTGGCCCGAGCGAAATAATACGAGAAGAGCTCGTCGCAGGAATTGCCGAGCAGAGCTCGTCCAAGTGAATCGAGAGGAAGAACTCTGGCCGTATCAATTGTCGGTAGGAGCTCATCCACGTGAATTGAGAGAGGAAGAGCCTGCCGAGTGAATAGTCGAGTAGAGCTCATTGCTCGAGTGATCCGGCAGGAAGAGCCTGGCCAATGTGAACTGTTGAGTGTAGTCACCGAGTGGATCTGAAGAAGAGCCTCACACGTGAACTCGCCGAGCAGAGCTCACTGAGCGACCTATGTGGAACTCGGCCGAGCAGAGCCCGCCCGAGTGACCCGAGGAAGAGCTCACAATGTGATTACTGAGTAGAGCCTGGCCCAAGGAACCGACATGGGAAGAGCCTCAGAGTGAATAGTCGAGCAGAGCCATCTCGAGTGGATCCGAGAGGAAGAGCTCACAATGTGAATTGGTCGAGTAGAGCTCACTCCGAAAGTGACCCGAGAGGAAGAGCCTGTCAATGTGGATTATTGAGTAAGAGTTTGGCCCGAGTGATCTGAGAGGAAGAGCTTGTCAATGTGATTAGTTGAGTAGAGCTCGTCCGAGTGAACTGATGGGAAGAGCTCGTCAGAGTGAATAGTTGAGTAGAGCTCGTCCGAGTGATCTGAGAGGAAGAGCTTGTCAATGTGAATTGCTGAGTAGAGCTCGCCTGAGTGACCTGAGAGGAAGAGCTCGTCAATGTGATTAGTTGAGTAGAGCTCATCCTCGAGCGAATCGACATGGGAAGAGCTCACAGAGCGAATAGTTGGAGTAGAGCTTGTCCGAAAGATCGAGAGGAAGAGCTTGTCACTGAATCACGAGCAGAGCTCGCCTCGAGTGACCCCGAGGAAGAGCTCACAATGTGATTAGCCGAAAGTGTAGCCTCTGGTCCGAGGAACCGACGGGAAGAGCCTGCCAGAGTGAGCTGGTCAGTGAGCTCGTCCGAAAGTGATCTCGAGACAAGAGCTCGCCAATGTGAATTGGCCGAAAGCAAGAGCTCGCCCGAAAGTGATATGAGAGGAAGAGTCTGGCCAATGTGAATCACGAGCAGTGATGTAGCCGAGTGGCAATGCAGCTCGAAATGGTCCGACCCGCGGCGCGGGCCTCGCGCGAGTAGGTGAGTCGTCAATGGTATGCCCACCGAAAGTGGGCGACATGTAGCCGAGCGGCAATGTAGCCCGAAATGGTCCGACCCGAGGGGCAACGCCGTGGCCTCGTATGAGTAGGTGAGCTCACAATCAGGCGTTCCAAATGAAAGTGGCAATGTACCGAGCGGCAATGTAGCTGAAATGGTCCGACTCCCGAGGCAAGGGCTCGTGGCGGAGCAGTGAGCTCGTCAATGGTGGCTGCCCAAACTGACAAGGATGTACCCGAGTGGCAATGTAGCCCGAGGCCGGTCCGACTCCCGAGGCAAAGGCGGGCCTGTATGGAGTAGGTGAGCTCACACGGTGGCGCTCCACCGAGTGGCGATGTAGCCGAGCCGGAGATGTACTCGGAAATGGTCCGACCGAGCGCCGCGGGCCTCGTGCGAGCAGGTGAGCCTGGCCACCGATTTCGCTGCCTGCACCCGAGCGGCGATGTACCGGCGGCAATGTCACTCGAAATGGTCCGACCCGAGGCAAATGCTGGCCCGCGCGAGTAGGCGAGCTCACTAATGGCGGCGTCCACCGGAGCGTGGCGTATGTAGCAGGCAATGTACTCGAGCTCGGGGTTTGACCCGAGGCGCCGTGGCCTCGTGGCGAGTAGGTGAGCCTGGCCAATGGTGGCGTTCCAAATTCGAAAGTGGCGAGTATGTAGCCGAGTGGCAATGTAGCCCGGTGATGGTCTCGACTCCCCGAGGCAAGCCGTGGCCCGTGCAGAGTAGACCTGCTCACAAATCGAGCAATGCGGGCTTCGCGCCGTGGGCCTCGTAGTCAAGAGTTTGATATGCCGCAAACGCTCGTGGTCACGGCTAATTTTCAATTCGAAAGAGGCGAAAGGCTCTTACGCGGATTTTTGGAGAATTTGGAACGATTGCACGAATTTTCGAGTGCTTTGATCTTCTTATAAATAGAAGTTTCCACTACGCGAGGCCTGCTCTTTTCAGATATTTTTCTTTCTCCTCGATGCACAACTCGAAATCGCGGTGAGATGAAGAACCGGTTTGACTGCCTTCACCCGGAGATCCTTTGAAGATTCGGGGTAAGCGCCACTGCTCTCTACATGCTGGAGAGTTGTGTTTTTCCCTAGTCTCCCTTTGCTGATTATGTTATTCCCTAGCTTCGCGCTTAGTGAAAGGTCCGAGAGGGCTGAGTAATCTCTCAGACTGCTCTTCTCTGCTTTTATTTTTCTTTTTCCTTTCCTTTTCTCCCTCTTCTCCTCTTTCTCCCCTCCTCTTCTTTTTCTCCTACTCCTCTCTTTCTCCCTCCTTTCTTTCTTCCTCTCTTTTCGTTTCTCCCTTCTCCTTCTTCTTCTTTTTCATTTCTTTTCTTTCGCACCAAGTCTTTCCATCTCTTTTTCTTCTTCTCCAGCTTTTCATTTTGTCTTTCTCCTTTGTTTCCCTTTTCTTTTCCTCCTTTCCTTTTTTTTTTTTTTTTTTGTGGGCTCGAGGAACTGGCCAGACTAAGCACTTTCGTATGTAATCGAGAACACCACCGAATGAACTGAGATTGTAATCGAACAGCTCTACTGGAATAAAGAATAATCTCTTTCCTTTATGTCTAAGTGAATCTTCTTATCAGGCCTTTTCTCTCGTTTCTTACATATACGAACCGCTTCGAGATGTCTAACCAAATGATCAATGAACGCTCCATTTGTCACATAAGATCCGACAAGGCATTATTTAACATTACAAACTGATTCTTATTGGTAAAAACACTTAAGGTGTTCCGCATTCCATGTATGCCGCAAGATTTTTCCCTCTTCTGTTTCGAGTTCATAATTTCCTGGTCTGACGACTCAGGATATGATGTAAGGACCTTCCCAGTTGGGGCCTAGTTTTCCATGCGCCGATTCTTCCACGGCAGGAGCCTTAAGACTAGACGCTCGACACGTAGCTCCCGGGCTGACTTTTGATCAGAGAATCGGTTCCTTTGATACTCCTCCGTACGCCTTTGAACCTCCTCACGCTTTTCATCTAAAAGTTCTAAGTTTAGACGAAGGACCTCATCACATGCCCTCCTGTTAACCCCGATCTCATGCACTTTATCTCGATCTCCACTGAGCTGATCGCCCCAAGGCCAAAGGCCAGGCAACCAAGCTCCCGGAAGCTGTCGACTTCCGTGTCGTCCTCGTAGCCTCCATAGTACCCTTAAAGGGAGGTATTCCCACCCACTTCCTGCACCCCAACTCTTGGTCTTCAAGGCGCCTTTAAGGTCTCCGATAGGCACTCGCCGCCCATTTGATCATGATGTGTTTGTGACTTCAGTAGTAATTTTAATCTTGTGCTCTAAGACAAAATCTCGAATTTAGCGTCACGAACCGCTTCCGTTGTCTCGATACCAGGCTCGGGATGCCAAACCCGCATATGATGGCTCCTCGCCACACGAAATTATGATCTTTGCTTCGACCGCCGCCCACTTCTGGTGGAAGTAATCCACCGCGACACTGTGAATTTGCACCGTCCTTTCCTGAACGGCTAGGTCCCAATATGTCCAAACCCCATCAGTTGAAAGGCTAGTGACTTTGATTGATGTTATGGCTCGACTGAGGCGTGAGATCTGCGTGCTCCCGGCAGATCTCGTATTTCTCGAATTAGGTCACACAGATCCTCGAGTATGGTCACACAAGATCCCCGCCGCCTTAAGACTTTTCCCGCAATGCCCTGCCCATATGATTCCCGCATACACCCGTATCTCTCCAAGACGTACTCGTGTCCCTCTCTCCCGCGATGCATTTAAGAAAGGGTGTGAAAATCCTCGCTATAAGAGGCTTCCCTTTATGATTAGTGAACCCCGACCGACTGGGCCTTTATTTTCGCCGCTCTTTCGTCGTCTGCAGACTTCCGTCTATTATATAATTCCAAATGGGGTCCATCCAAATGGGACAAGACTCTACCGAGGCTAATCGCCATGCTGGCAAGGATCTATAGAGGGTTCCGCCAAGTATTCAACAGGCGTCGACCAGCCGAGGTCTTCCCGTGAGGCAGTGGCTAACTTCACCAAGGCGTCTTCCGTCGGAATTCCTCTGCTCGGGGACATGTTTGATCTCGAACTAACACAAATTTCTTTTAATAGATCATGGACCTTTTGAGTTATAGAATCATCAAGCCACTTTTGGCCTCGTAGGCATCTTCTATTTACACCACCACTGAGTCACCGTGATACCTCTAGCCAGGTCGACTTCTAATGATCATCGGGATGAGGTCGAGGCCTCGCTATCACGGCCTCATACTAGCTTCGTTGGTTGGGCATGGAACCTGAAATCTAAGTGCGTATTCAATGTCTATCCCTTCCGTGAGGTTGATTGCACTCGCTCCGCTTCCTCGTGCACTGAGCTCCATCTACGTAGAGCTTCCAAACTGGGAGGTCGTCCTTTTGGCGAGTGGTTTGAGCAAGTTCCATTTCTGAGTGAATTCCATGACGGCTCGGCTAGGACCTGTCCTTTATTGCGCTTTCGCTTGTACCCGATGTCGAACTCGCTTTAGCTCTATGGCTCCACTCTTCATCAATTTCTTCCTGAGGCTTCGGTTTATGCAATACTGTTTACCTGATATTCTCGTCAGACTTCTATGGTATGAGCCCGAAATAGGGGATCTGAGTTTCTCCGAGCCGTGGCTACTACGCCGTACACTCTCCATCCTCGGTACCTCTCCTCCGGGCCTCCTCTCGCAGCTCCTACTGCACAACAGGCGCCGGACTCGCTCTTTTTCTCTGACGAGGACAACACTGGTTGAAAAGTCCGATACGGCTAAGTATAAAGTAAGGAGTTCCCCTTCAACAGGACTTACTAGGATGGGTGGAGAACTCAGGTATGTTTTTAATGTTGTAAACGCTTCTTCACACTTCGCATCCCATTGGAAGGCTTTCAGATTTCAAGAAGGGTCAGTACTTCACTCGCCCCGATATGAACCGCTTAAAGTCGATCCTTCCTATCAGTCGCTGGAACTCCTTTATTCCCGATGGCGATGGCATGTCGAGCACTGCCTTTATTTTGTTTGGATTTGCCTCAATCCCCGTGGCTGACTAAGAAGCCTGTAAATTTTCCTACCGACACGTCGAAGGCACATTCGTCAGTCTCACCATGTCAGAATTCCTTAGGATCCGAATGCCCTCGTAGAGATGAGTGATGTGAGATTGGTCAGACTTCACCAAAGATGTCGCCTACGTATACCTCCATAGTTGCGCCTATCTCGCTTCCGGAACATTCCTGGCTCACTCACCTCGGTAGGTCGCCTCCCAAGGTTTCGAGTCCGAATGGCATCACACAGAGCAACAATAAGTTCCCTGAGCCGTGACGAAAGAGGTCTTTTCGGGTCATCCGGGTCCAAGGCCGATCCGATTGTAGCCTAAATGCATCCATAAAATCGAAGTTCGCGGGCTCCGCTGGCGCCCACGATGAGGCTCCATCCTCGCAAAGGGAAGTCGCCTTTCTGCATGCTTTGTTTATGCCGCTGAAGTCGACGCAGAGTCGCCACTTGCCATTTGCTTTTCGACGAAAGTACAACATTAGCTAACCACGATATTCTACCTCGACAGCCCCGCCGAGGAGCTTGCCGATCTCCTCGTTGATGGCTTTTCGCTTTCTCAGGGCGAAGCTCCCGCCCTTTTGCTCGACCGGCTAGGAAGGGACGGGCTGTGTTCAATCTGCGGGAGTGATTACCGTAGGGCCGATTCCTCCTATGTCTCGCCCGCTTCCATGCTAAAACGCCTCTATTCCGCCTTTAAAATCGAGCGAGAGGTCAAGCAGGTCTTCCGCTAGTTTAGAGCCGATGTGGAAGTAGATGTTCTGTGTGGTCACTATCCAGCGATATCGAGCTCCTAGTTCTCCGAGGGCTCCTGGTCGGGCGAAAGCACCTGGCCGCATGTCGCTTTCCGCCCACATTCACGTTGTTGATCAGCCTCTTTGTTTCACGTGTGGAGGCTGTAGCATCTCCTGCCAATCACGACGATCTCCTCTCGACCATTCTCACATTGCTGCCGCCTCGTGTAAGGTTTCGCCTGTGGTGAGCACCCGCTTGAACGGAGCCCAATGGTAATACCTTTCTCCGTGCCCTCGCAGGACACGTGTGTTGATTTTCGGTTCTAGCTTTTCTCTCCCAACGCCCATTTTGGTCGGGGAGCAGCCGACGCGAAAATGATGTCAGCTGAACTCCCGTTATCAATTAAACCCGATGAACTCGTCAGACGCCACCGCAGCGACCACCAATGGGTCGCCACGGGATACTAGCATCCCTCCGTGTCCGGTCGAGAACGTGACGTGGTGTCGAGTCGCGGCAGTTTAGATACAGCTTGTATTTCTCCTAGTCTTGTCGATCTGATGCTACGCAGGTGGGCATTCCGAGCCGAACTAGATTCTCCTCCTCCTGCGAATCCTACCGAGATCACGCGTGGATTTCCAAGGTTGCCAGGCCGAGTCGTCGTCACGAGGCGTAGAATACCCTCCCCGAAGTGGGTATGAATACTCTCGAAGTGCTACGGATACCTACAGATCGCATACGTGGTTGGCAACCCGAGAAACCCTATTCGCCTAGCCTTCTGCAGACTGCCAGAGCCCCCGTCGAGACGGACAGTCCCCAAGGATCGAAAGGCTAGCAAAGGGAACATTAATGATTGAGGTTCTCCGCCTAAATTTGGATCTCTTAGATGAAAACGTGAGCAAGTGCTGGCGCGCACGAAAGACTACCAAAGAAAGACGGCGAGGTACTGGCAACCAAAAGTCAAACCCAGAGCTACATGCCGTGATTTCCGGGTCTTAAAGGCTTAATACAAAGAAGGAAGAATCCAAAGATACTGGAAATTTGGGCCCCAACTCGGGAAGGCCCCTATATCATACCCTCGAGTCGTCGCATCAGGCAACATTAACTCCAAATGCAGGGAGGGAAAATTTTACAAGATGCCTGAATGCGAATATCTTAAACGTTTTTATCGTAGACCTTGGTTTGTAATCTTAAATCTGACGACAATTTTCGCCAAAGATTCGACCATTCTCATCGGTTATTCGTTAAGATCGTCACAAACAACTCGTATATATAATGCTCGTAGAAATTACATGCAATTGAATGAGAAAGCTCATAGACATAAAGGAAAAATCTCTTTATTCCAATCATATTACATTTAGCTACAATCGTTGGTGTCGATTAAAAGCACTCACATGCGCCTCAAAAAACCCTTTAGGAAGAAAAGTGAAATGAGACGTGGAAAAGAGGAGAAGAAGAAAAGGGATAGAAAGAATTTGTGAGAAAGAGTGGAGAAACATGTGGAAGAAGAGGAAAACAAGAAAATCTAATGGAAGGAGTTTATGCAGAAGAAACAAAAAAGGGGAGAATGAGATGTGGAAGAAAAGATGAAAAAGAAGGAGTAGGAGAAAGGAGGAAGGAAGACTAGGGAATAACATGACTCCCATAAAGGGGTTTATGCGCCCTCTCTATGCGCATTCCCTAGCACGGAGCTAGGGAATAACATGACTCCCTTGTGCGGGAGACTAGTGTGGAAAACACAACCCCACATGTAGAAGAACCCAGAACCTAACCAAAAATCTTTAGAAGGATCCGGCCGAAGATGACCAGACTTCGACGCTTCATCTCACCCAGATTTCGGTTACGCACCAGAAAAAGCAGAATATACGAAGTATAAACTCGCATGTAAAGAATGGCGCCATTTATAAGGCCAAAGCACTCAAAGTCACCCGAACGCTCCAAATTCTCCATAAATCAAGATAAAGACGCTCACACCTTTCCAAGAAAATCATAAGTCGACTGGCCATTAACGCCGAGCCCAAAGAGCCTCACTTCTGACGAGTCTGGTCTCGCTCCGCATGTCACGCTACTGAGGAGCCTCCGATCAACCGCCAAGATCGCCAATTCTGGGCCATCGCCACTCCCTGGCCACGCTGCCTAGGAGCCCAAAGTGAGCTCACTCTGACGGCAGTCTGGCCCGCTTCCGCGATAGGTCACGCCTACCCGAGGAGTCGATTAGCTCGCCGACACACTAGCCATCACTGGAGCCCAAAGAAACCCACTTCGACGAGTTCGTCTTCTCTCGCACAGTCGGCCACCAGGAGTCATATTAGCCTGCCATCGCCACTCCTACCATTAACGCCTGGGAGCTCGCAAATTTCACTGATGAATGCATTCAGCCGCAGCCGCCACGCCGCCCAAGGAGCCGCCCGCTAAGGCAACTCAAAATGACAGAGCCCATCAATTCACATGGACGAGCTCTTCTCAGTAGTTCACATGGACGAGCTCTTCTCAGTAGTTCACATGGACGAGCTCTACCCAACTGTTCGTACTGACGAGCTCTTCCCATCAATTCACATGGACGAGCTCTTCCCAGCAGTTCACATGGACGAGCTCTACCCAACTGTTCGTACTGATGAGCTCTTCCCATCAATTCATTACGGACGAGCCTCCTCCCAAAGAGTCTACATGGACGAGCTCTACCCATCTGCTCAGACGACGAGCCCCGCCTCGGCCACATGGGACGAGCTCGCCCCACAGCCGCGATTGACGAGTTCACATAGACGATCTCTTCCCAGCAGTTCACATGGACGAGCTCTACCCAACTGTTCGCACTGACGAGCTCTTCCCATCAATTCATGGAAGAGCTCTTCCCAGCAGTTCACATGGACGAGCTCTACCCGCCCGTATCGACGAAGCTCTTCCCATCAATTACGCTGGACGAGCTCTTCCCAAGAATTACGGACGCAGTTTAACGAGACCGTTTCAGACGACGAGCTCCAATGGGGCCACATAAACGTAGTTTCACCCAAAGAACTCGCGATTAACGAGTTCACATAGATGAGCCCTTCCCAGCTATTCGCATAGGCGGGCTCCGCCCAACGATTCTACGCATGCCATGCAGCCTAGGAGTCATTTCAACTCAAGCAAGTCAGCCGACGGAGCCCAACAGTTCACATTGACGAGCCTTACGACTCTACACAGGCCATGAGCCTAGGAGTCATTTCAACTCAGGCAAGTCAGCCGACGGAGCCTAACAGCCCGCATTGACGAGCTCTATGATTTTGCACAGGCCATGCAACCTAAAGAGTCGAAACAAACAAATCCTCAAATGGGACTGAGCCCAAGAGCCTCAATTTCCATGAGTTCATCCACTAGAGGCCATGCGTAAAATTTAAGGATCTGGGTCACTTTCACAGTTAGTCAACCCATAAGGCTTGAAAGCCCAGGAGCCCCAACGGACCAACTTAAGGAGCTCAACACCACAACTCAGCGCTTAATCCGCACTTCATGCGCACAAGAAGTAAAGTCAAACTGCTGCACAAATAAAGTACAAATGTAGGCGAGCATAAGAAGGAAATAATGAATGTTCATCAAGAAAAGGTTACATATGTCTCGGGGTCCTGTGCTCAACACAAAAAAAGAGAGAAAAATGTAAAAGCTTCCAGATCGAAAGCAGCGAACACGAGCACGTAGATCGTGCATCAAGGAGGAGCACGATGAAGAGGGAGCTGGACTCGCCTGGGTGCCCTAGCTTCCAGTGATAATCGCCAGAGAAGGATCCCTCCTCCTCCGGTCACTGAAGGTCAAAGTTAAAGTCCGTGACCTAATAAGGAAGAACAACCTTCTTCTAAAAGCGAGCCATCCCGAAACGATCGATTAGAAGCCTCACCGCCTTCCGATAACTCGCCTCGCTCGAGCCACTAAAGACATTTGGCCGATGAAGATCCCCACGCTAAATGTAACACTCCTCATTCAGCGTTTCCATCGAAATGATCGCTTGCAATTTCACGACGAGCCCCGCCTCCACAGAGTCGCCTTAGCACCCGATCGCCTCGACGTATCGTAACCCTTCCTCGACTCAAGCCTCGCCTGGGATGTGAGAAGCCGCCCTCGACCATCCGAAGTTCATACTCCCAAGGATCAAGTGTACTCGTCCCTAGCCTCCATCAAGTCGTTCTGCATAGCCTCAATTCACTCCTAACCTCCTAAAGCTCGCCTTCAGCCGCCTCGTTATTCCGGCTCGCCCTTCCTACCTCTACGGACACTTGAGCCGGGCGTGGTATTGTTTCAGACTGACTAGCTTCACTCGCTTCCTGGCCATGGTCAGAATGACCGCAGCCTCGCCTGCTCGTGATGTGAGGCACCACCCGCCTTATAACTCGGGCTGCTTTAGCATGACCTTCATTCATTTTGGCCTTACTGGCTAAACCCTTCAAATGAGTAGCCACATGTACATCCAGCATAAAATCAACATCCGCCGTAAGCTCAAAACTCATCTCAAAATGAAGTCAAAAAGGGCAATGTACTGGAACTTACGAAGGCAACCCCTTGGAAAGATAGGGCCAATGCCTCATCAACGGGCAGTGCAACCGACCTCTTAAAATCAAAGCCCTTAAGAATAGACGAGGATCGCGCCCGCCCCCGATCCTAAGACCGGGTGAAGTAGCATCCCCCGTCTACGCCAACTCAGTTCCTGATCTTCCTCCTCGCCTTCCTCTCTCCGAAGGCGCTTTTAACTTTCTTCGTCAAGGGTTCCGCATTTGCACAGTGATCGCTAACGGCCGCTCAACCCGCCCCACCCGGGCGGACCCTCCGCCTCCGCAGCCAGACATAGAACGGGACCGCGAGCTCAAACTTAGGGAGCCATAACCCGGTCCCGATTTATGGATAAGAGAGAGGATCTGAGAAGATGACGACACTCCCCAATCCTGGGAATTGACTCAAAACCGGCCCGCCCTTCGATTGCATCGCGAGGTTTTTCGTTTCCTACTCCGGGGCTTCCGGAGATACTACCTCTAACTGGGCCAACAGCCTCCCTAGGCAGCTAACGCCCCGCAGCGTGCCAGACGAGCAGACTTTGAACTTGATGGGCCTAGAACATCCGAATTTAATCAACTACAGAAGGACGCAGGAGGCACTACCACGCCAACGCTATGGCATTATCTTCAGCGTTGAGCCCAATTCGAGCACCTGAGAAATATGTAGATAGTACAGAATCAGAGATGCCTAGCGACCAAGCACAAGTTACAACCAAAAACAGAACGAATACTCACGGAGATTCTCGGGTGTAGCCCAAGCTACTGGAACGCCTAGAGTGTCGCCCTTTGGCCGAGGATCATACTCCCAATTACTGCGCCGCTAACGAAAAATAGCCCCTTCCACAACCTATGGAGGAGGGAAGATCTGAATCACTGTGAGGGGCACTGGACGCCTAGAGGAAATAAAGAAAGCCCTTCCGATGTCTCCTTCGTACGAAAAGATAAAGGAAGTAAGGCTATGCCGGAACGCCGAGCCTCCTCTCATTCCAAAGAAAACCAGCGTAATTCAACCAAAATGCCCTAAGGACGCCCCAACCCTAAGACTCACGGAGGTCGCTTGGCTTGCCACACTGGGATCGGGACTCTTCAACCTTTTCTTTCTCGGGAAATGACACCTTATACCGTTTCTGGCCTCATGCACAATTTCGTAATAATAAAAATTCTTTACATATACATTATACATACCACCATAGTATTCATGTTCTATACACGAGTCCCATTACTTGTGTAAAAACAAAGCTATATTTACTAAAAACTACGTGAGATTGCGGTGAAGCAGCAAGGCGATGAGCACCTATCTCTCGAGTCAGTCTACTCCGCCGATGCGGATGTCCTCGTCTTCTATCATTGTCTTCGTCTCGGTACCTACACGGATTTAAACTAAAAGTGTTTCTACGCTGGGAAACATACAAGGACGACCAATAACTAAGATCATCTCAACAAATACACTTATTTTATCATTTGCATATAACGCATGCACTTCTATCAAGGTGACGTTTGACATATAACCTTTCATATCATTTATTTCTTATTCTAGCATTCTTATCATTTGATCTATTCTCTTTCTAATGGTTCATATTACATATCCTATTCTCGTTGTATGTCATATCTGTGATACATATATTACTTTCATATTATATACTATACCGCTTGTTATGTTCTATTTCATGTAATCGTTATCATATACTCGTATTCATGTAATCGTTCATGTACTATTTTCATATATTGTTTCCTCGTTATACTTTTCATATTACTTTCCCTTTCATGTAATCGTGACTTGTTCATATATTTTCGTGGTAATCAGACTTCAGATCACTTTCCATATAATTGTATTCATATTAACTTTTCAAATCATTTCCATTCTTATACATTTTTATATATCATGTCGATCGTATAATCTCATGTTTAACTTATCATCACATAGCAAAGGTTATGCTTCGATCATATAATATCTTTCACATGTCATATGCAAATCATTTGTTTTATGTTTCATGTCCGCATAAACCTTAGAAGTGGATAAAGGAAACTATAAGTGGCCCGGCACCGTACTAATCGCGGCGAAATGCTGGTCTATAAGGGCCCGGCGCCGTTATCATCAGGCGAGACAATGGCCATCTATAAGGTCTGGTTGGGCGCCGCTATCATTGTACGAGACAATGACCATCTATAAGTTCCCCGGTTATGCTTAATGACTCAACGCAATACAATGGATCAACATAGTCGTTGCACTTTATTTTTCCCTATAGGCATGCCAATCTATCCCTCTACCAGGTTCTAAGCAGACAATCCATTTTATTACATTTTCTGTACATATCTCATCTACATGAATAACTATTGTTATCATGTATACTGATGAGATATACACTATTATTTATTTCGTCTGTAATACCTTCACATATTTCTTAGCTTCGTATTATTGTTCTCATATTTCTTTACAATACGTATATTCATATCTTTTTCTATCATTTAGTTTTGTCTTCGTATCATATATGTAATCCTATCATATATCATGAATGCATTCATGCATTCTTATATTCATATATTCATATATATATACTTATCTATTCATATATCCTTTTATATCATTTATGCATCATATCCTTTATTTCTATCATGATTTAGCAATTCATGTACTTTCTATATTTCTATCATGTGTGCTTTTACTCATTCATGTAATTCCTTATCATGTTCCATCTATTTGTTTATGTATGACAATCATATATCTACATATCATATACTCTTATATTCATATCATGTCCCTCTACTAGAATATCTTATATCTCGTTGTTAACTTATATCTTCACAAGACTCTTTATCTGACTATCATATCTTACCTATACCTATACATTCCTATACTCAGATGTTTTCGTTTTATCGTAATCGTCCTATCTCCCGTGTAAGATGCAACGTATTCTCTTGATACCTGTACTTTTCTTATCTATACTCCTTACATATCAAATCTACATATATTGCTATTTCTTGTTCATATCAACATCCTTTCTTACTATGTATTCCAATTAACTTTAACCAAGCCGATTAGTGCACTCTGCATAACAATTCACTTTCAGACAGCTAGGCACCAAATGCCATGGCTACAAATAAAGATATGGTTAGATTCTAGACCTCATGAGCTCCACGAATCCAAGAATACCTTGCTGAACGGAGTCCTAACGACGAGTTATGCAAATTGCAAGCCATGAAGAAAATCAGTAACTTGCAGCACCTGCAGTAAGAGCAACAGCTACTGTCTTTTGTCATTTTCAGGTGTATTATAAGATCAATATTGTATCAAGCTATATATGGATGGATTCTAGACTCAGGGCTTTCCATAGAGTTCTAGAACACCCAAACGGAGTCCTAACGAAGGAGTTATGCAAATTGCAAGCCATGAAGAAAATCGCCAACTTGCAAAGACTGGGCTGTAGCAGCAGCAGCTACTGTCTTTTGTCATTTTCAGGTGTATTATAAGCTCAATATTGTATCACGCTATATATGGATGGACTTGAGACTCAAAGGGCTTTCCATAGAGTCCAAGAACACCCAAAAAGGACTTCGGACAAAGAAGTTATGGCCGTCCGAAGTTGGAGGACACAACCAGAAAATCCGGTGCGCCGAACCAGCAGGGGCCTACTGTTTTCTGTCATTTTCGGACATAATCTGAGTTCAAGTTGCATTAAGCTATATATGGGTGGATTCTATTAATTAAAGGTCTTTCCATAGAGTCTAAGAACACCATAAGTATTTAACGAAGGAGTTATGTTGCAAGCTACGGTTAAAATCAAGAACTTGCAGCACTTATACAGCAGCAACAGCCACTATTTTTAGTCATTTTCGGATGTAGTATAAACTCAATATGGTATCAGGCTATAAATGTGATCTCACATCAAAGGGTTTGCTAGAGTCCAAGAACAACCAAAAGGACTTCGGACGAAAGGTGGTCGGTCCTAAGTTGGAGGACACAAGCAGAAAATCCTGCGGCACCAAACCACCAGTCACACGTCATTTCACATAATCTGAGTCTGTTGCATTAAGCTATATATGGGTGGATTCTTAAACCCAAAGGGCTTTCCATAGAGTCCAGTTAACACCTATAACGGAATCCTAACGAAGGAATTATGCAAGTTGTGTCATGAAGAAAATCAGCAACTCTGCAGCATATTAATTACTTTAGTCATTTCGACCTATTATGCCTCAAGATGATCAAGCCATATATGGAAAATTCTAGACTAAAGTACTTCCACGTGTTCAAGAACACTCAAATTTGACTTCAGATCTGCCATGATTACGTCCGGGTCATAGACATGTTAGGAAACCGTCGCATCAAGACCCACGCCCAGGCCTTCCACTTTTCTGCCTTGCGCTCTTTTCATTCCGAAAATCCCAAACTCACTCTAAAATCCTAAACACTTCTTATGGACTATAATCAACTATGGGACTCCTTGATATTACCAAACCCCAACATAACACATGATATCATGGGAAAACCCAAAATCCACCCATCTAAACAATTTCTGTAATCTATACAAAACCACCCTCCTAAAACTGGTCCAAAAACCAGCAACACTATAATTATGCCAAGTTAATTCATCAAAGAAGGGTTAGGGTTAGTTTCTACAAAAATCCATGATAGAAACCTAAACATGTATTCCACATTTTAGATAAACCTATAATGAAACCATACTAATTCCACAAAAACTAGACTTTCTTATACCAAAAATCATAGAAATCCTTACTTAGTTCCATACCTTTCTTGGCTCCTCCTTTCCTTTCTTTCTCTTCCTTCCTCTTCTTCTCACCTTTACTTTTCACCAAAGACCAAAAGATATTTCTTGGCTGATCTCATCCTTATTTACTGATTTTACTTTCCTTTATTTACTCATTGGTCCCCATCTTCATGTTATTTGTACTTCAAGTTCCTATTTTTACGTTTTGGTCCTTCTCTATTCTTTCTAATTTCTCATTCCATCTTTCTCAAACTCCATAATTGCATATAAACTATTGTTTTGCCTTCATATCCTAAAGTGGTAAATGACCACTTTACTCCTCTTGTTTTCTCTAATATAATTTTCTACTGCTTATTTCCTAAAATCTTATTTAAAGCTTTAATATAAATTCTAACCATGTCTCCTAAACTCAAGCAGTGTTTTTTGTTACAACTTCTCCTTATAAGAATGCATCCTCAACAGATTAGGTTATCTTATTCTAGCACTATAAGAAAATAGGTCATTGTCAGATATATTATCTTGATATAAAGCAATATAATTTTTATTCAAATGGCCAACTATAACATATAAAACTTAGTTAAAGCATTAATGACATATGTGAATTCTACTAATTATTCCATGACTTATGATAATGCAACCTCAACAGAAAACTTATAAGTTAGCAACAATGACATATATAAAAATTGCTAGAAGTGTCTTGAATTTATAATAATACAACCTTGATAGAAAAATGTTAAGTTAATATATATTTAAACATTCTTCAACCTAGGTTGGCAACAATATCTTAATAAATAAATTAAAAAAGTATATAAGATCTTATCTATAAATTTATCAAGTTTTTTATATTAGTAAATGTTAAAAATTTGAAGACATTTTTTTTTCTTTCGATTTTGTAAAATAAACCTATCTACAAAGAATTTGAAGACATTTTTTTTTTCTTTGGATTTTTCCATTCAAGGAGAGTTATTTTTTGTTTGTTTTCAGTATTAGATTTCCTTTTGTTAGGTTTTGATTTGTGTTTTGAATGCCTATTTGTTCATTCAGGTTATCACAAAGTTTTATTTTTTTACATTTTTTGAAACATAAATGATGTAACATGATTTCCTCTCATTAGATACATTGGTACAACCATAATAATTATGAAAATTTTCATTATAGTATTTTAATACAAATAAGAACTTAAAAATGTCAACTTTGATTGTTTTAAGAATACATATATTTAGTTTAAAATAAGAGAAGACACAAAAATTGTATATCAAATTTCAATTCACAATGTTCTTAAGATCATGAATTTGTTTTATATTATCCAATGAAAAAAATGAAATAAACAAAGCATTTTAGTTGCTCTTCCCACAAGTAAACCCTTGATTACTAATGTTTGTATTTCTTTTATATTAATTCATATTTATAAAATTATTATTGCAAATTCTATTTATTTTCTTGTTCACTTAGGTTTTTTTTAAAAGGTTCTTATTCACTTAGTTAAAAGATTTTTTTAATACTTTTGCAATAAAATCCATCATACTAAATCGTTGCTTTAACTTTTTTTATTTTTTCTTGTTAAATTCAAATGCATTTAAAATTTCTATCTTATGATAGAGGTGTGTGATACCATACAACAAAAAGAGGAATAAATGAGAAATAATGAGTATATGACCGAGATGGGGACCATTAATTAGAGGTGGAACATGACGCTTGTCGACTCTCCTTCACATGCTTATCTCCTCCAAATTTACCATATGTGACTAAATCCTTGTTCTTATCAGAGATACACGACCCCTTGCTTGAATCAGCCACACCCACAGCCACAACTTCCAAAACCACACTACCACTTCCTCGGGCGTAGACGCCCCCCAACCTCGGGGGTCCGGCTGAACCCGCTAACCTCGCGAATATTCGTGGCGCTGGATGATCCGATGTCCACGCCGGTCAATCCCATTCATAAGGGAATTTACTTCTTTATATTTTCTTTCAAACATACAACTTCCCATATTATTATACAAGAGTTTGATATACAATCCTTTATAAACCAAAATATATCAAATGTATAACTTGAGCTCGATACCAAGTTGTGACGCATCATGAATATTCGTGGGCGTCGGATATCCGATGTCCACGCTGGTCAATCCCATTCATAGGGACTCATTTATTTATATTTTTCTTACAAACATACAACTTCCCATATTATTATACAAGAGTTTGCAAACAAGTGTCGGGCATCACTCGCGACTTTCCGCCGAAAACGTAAATTCGACCGTCCCTAAATTCAACGGAGCAGCTGGGGATTCATGGTATAATTCCAACAGCCAGTTCCATTTTAGCTTTCCTATCCGAGATCTAGAAATTCCTGATTTTCTTTAACCTAAATTACTGCTTTTACCTTTTTAAAAATGAATTTTCTCAAGCTTACAAAACATATTCCAATATATTTAATAATATTATCATAACATATTTAAACATAATATTAACTAAGAATATAATGTTTTTAATGTTACTAAGAAAATAATGATAATACGAAACTTTAACAAAATAAATTCTTGTTATTCAATAAGAATGTTAAATTTAAACATGAACAATTATTATCAATAATAAATTTTAAAAAATGAATAAAATATAGATTTATAATTTATTCATGTAACATTTTAATAATTTTTAAATAGATAAATCCAAATAACAAGTTAACTTTTCTTTTAATTAGGTTTCTTAGATTTGAGGACAGGTTTTCTTAACATTAGTTACCAAAGTACTTTAGAAGATATGATAAATGATTGATGCAGAATGATGTTTTAAATTGAATTTTTTAAGTTAAAAATGGTACATATGTGAAGGTTTTGTATTACATTAACATGATCCCAAAGAACTTGGTAGAAGCTGGCTTTGCATAATAACTTATGCTTGGCTCCGATATCTTAATTGTAGAAATTAAAATTTTGGGAAAAGTTTGGCTGATCACAGGGTCCTTTTATAACCCCGTGAAGTACTAAAGAAAGAAAATGGAGAAGAAAAAAATAAGAAGAAAAAAATAGGTTTAAACTTAATGAATTAATTATATATGTGTATCCAAACTCATTTTATTTATTTTCTCTCTACTATTTAAAGAGTAAGAAAATTAAAATATATAAAAATTTGAATATTTTTTATAAAATTTGATTTTCTTTTATATTTTCTACAATGAAATCAAACATAGAAAAAAAATAAATCAATTACACTAATTTTTTTTTTCTTTCCATAATACTTTCTAGGTTCCAAATGGAGCTTTAGTGTTATGGGATTATTGAATAAAAATTTATAAAACAAGATGTTTGATAATTTTAATGTGGCACACCATGGTAGATAAAAAATATAATTCAATACATCGCGTATAAGGAGCAAGGATGTGGGCATATATATATAAAAAAATTGAGGATAAAAAATTTGAGGGGGGGCATATATGGTGGCTTCGCCACTATTGAATTATACTTTTCCAGCCATTTATGAAGTCTCAGATGCATTACCAATACATCACGCTCGACATTAGCCTTGGCTCCCGATCTTTATGCCCTCATATGTAGATAATCCTATTATATCCATGACATTCAAATTTCATATATTATGAACACTTTAACCATGAAAAACACATTTCACTTGGAGCAAAGTTTAATTTGAACACAACCTTATCCAAACTTTCTTTCTGTGTTTTTTGCTTGAAATGGGAGGCAAGGTTGCATTGGAAAACATTTTTAGAATGGTTTTTTAAAATAATTCTCAAACAAGCCATAATGAAAATTTATTCGAGAATATGGAATATTATGTTTTAAGGTATTTCTTAAAATTATTGTTTATTTATGTTTTTAAACTCGTTAGAAAATAAATAAAACAACTCAAATGTATTTTTAAAAAACATCATATCATGTTTCAAAAAACTTCTATTTTCTAAAAAAGTAAGGCCAAATGGGCCTTAACTTTAACAAATGGTATGGATTTTTTTTCCTTTATGGTGAGTGCTTGATACCTACCAAACTTGTCTTCTTGAAAATCAGAATGCTAAGAAGAATACCTCAAATCCACACTATGCCAATTACTGAGATAAGTTGGGTGCTTTGTTCTCACTTACTTAAGTTGCACCTCTCATTGAGACATGACCACATGTGTTTGTTCCTCAATACCCTTGATGTGTGTGTATATATATATATAAGTGATAGAATTAGGGATAACAATTGAGTTATGTGCACATGGTAGAAGTTAGAAAATTCTTTTTCCGCTACACATTACATGCAAAGTCATCAAGATATCCTATGAAGATATAAATTAAAATAAAAATAAAAATCAAAGTACAATGACTAATATTAAAATATACAATAAAAATATCAAGAAAAAATGAAAAAGGAAGAAACCAAGAAAAGATGAATGGTAACATCCGAAAGTCAATTCCAAATCTTGAAATTTTCAATGGGTGTGAAATGATAAAATTATTTGATTTTTAGAGTAGGTGAGATATTAAATCAATGATCACTTCAGAAGTGTGTTTGGCACCACTGGAACCTACCCACATCTATATTCCCAAACTACCTTCGTACTTTGTCTTAACTACCTTCTTAGACCTCAAACTGGCTATTATTGTTGTACACGAAGAATTATGAAATAAAATGCACTCAATTAGCTTAACATTGAGGGTTAGGATTGAGTAAAATTTTGGAACCTTAGAGGATATCATATGATATTGCAATTGAATCTTAGATAACTTTCTTCACCATCAATCAGAATTAAGGAGACACCCGCTAGCACAGGCATGGTTTTGAAGTTTTAGATATAGGAAATGTTGTTCTCATGTGAAACCTACTTTCTATATGTTTTAAAATGATCATATGAATGGTAATTCCATGGACAAGCAAAAAAGGTGAAGGGCTTCAAGAAGTAGAGAATACAAAAGATGGAAAGGGAGCCTCTCTCCATATAAGAGAAAGAGAGAGATATGACCTTCGCACCAATGCGCATGTGCAACTATATGAACACCATTAGCAAGCGTACCTCCAATTGAAGCTATTGGTAATGATAAGCCATAGATGCCACAAGATATGAGTCTAACCCTAGGAAAAGCACGCAAATGGTACATCAGTCATTGCCTCTTAATTACAACCTACATTGTGATGAAAAGAGTGTTAAAAGTCTGATAAAAATTGACTGAAACAAATAGCCAAGTTAGAGCACCAGAAGTTTCCGATGATATCCACACTATGATAAAGTAAAATAAAAGTTTTACAAAGCAAAATCACCAAAGCTAACCAATTAGTAAACATTATGGCAGTAGTAATGTAATAGAACATATGCTCCGATGAGTAAAAATATTAAATATCATCATCCATTTCAAGAACTCCAAGAGAAAAATAATAATTGAAAAAAGGTGGTGAGAAAATAATATAAATATTCCTTTATAATTGTTCGGGTTCCATAATCATGTCATTGCGTTTAATTAAAAAATTAGATGGAGAATGATGTAAAAAATCCTTTATTTAAAAAAAAAAAAATCTTCTTCAAATGTTATTAAGACTATCAATTATAATTAGATAGAAACTCATGCGTCATGGTATGACATACAAAGGGTTTCAATCACCACAATTTCCAATAATCCAGATCGCAACTTAAATCGTGTGTTTCTTATTTCATGTATAGACATATATACAATATCTATGGTTAATCATATACATGAATGCTTAAAAAAATAAGTGAAACAATAAAAACTAAATTTTGAAATCATGATTTTACCAAACCATAGAATACAAATTCAATATGTTTCCATGTCCTAGCTTTATAAAGTTGCAATCTTCACTCTTCGTAGTAATATGGACCAATATCTACCAATAATCTTCCTTAAACTCGGCCAAAGAAGATTGGTAACCATTTTAGAATCTATAACTCCAATAAAAGAAACATAAAGGGAGCATCATCGCTATCATTTCCCATGTAACTAGAGAGATGTAAAAATGAGATGGACCCAAAGGAAACAAAAATAAAAGAAGGTTTGATAACTTTGAAATATAAAAATAAGGAGACAAAAAGGGACTCCCGACTTCAAAAGAGATGTCAAAGACATACAAAAAACAAAGCTAGTAAGAGTGATTTAAGGAGGTATGCAAGTATAAACTTAATTCACGCTTTGCCTTTATGTTTCGCCGTCATCGGCTAGCCGCGGAAGAAAATGGAAAGGCCTTTCAAAAGGCACAATCAAACAATGCTCAAATCAATAGAGAAGAAAGTAAATTAATACGAAAATACCACACATAAACTCGCTGATCCTACCGACAACCTTCCTCGCAATAATGAGTATGCTTGTTCTTGTAAAATTTTCCTTTCTCATAAATCAACCTCTAGACCCATAAACCCCGCCATTCCCTTACTCCATTTCCTCCTTTGTCCATTTCCTCCCGACTTTTTCTCTTATGCGCCCTTCACCTTCAAATTTCCTCCTCGATCAAATTTCCTTCACACACCTCCCTCCCCGCAATAATGAGTGTAACCTCTGCTCTGTCTCCTCTGGTTTGCTAAAAACCAGAGAATCACTTTTTTTTTTTTTTTTTTTGCCTTTTTCTCCCATGTTCCCCCCTCCTTCCCCTTTGCCTTTTTCTCCCAACTATAGGTCCACGTTTGTTCGTCAGCTTCATGTAAAGCATTTGGAAGCGTGGATCTTCTGTAATATGAAAACTCGTGAATCGCTATGGCTACTAACCAATCAAGCAGAAATGATGCCCCATGTCACATACCAAATCGCTTCCCACCTCACTTCGATATGGTTGCCACTTAAATCACTGAGATTCAAGAAAATTTGTAGCAAAGCAAGGATGTGAATATAGTGCTCTTTCTAAACTATGGGATTTTTTCATCGCAGAAATAGGTGGGACCAGACTTCGATATACTCGTAATGGTTTAGTGATGCCACTGAGACTTTGACAGATAAGTCGGGTTTAGGTGTCCGACACTTCCGACGATTGACTTGTCCTCCACGCTGTCGTGAAGTGATATGTATATTTATGTATGATTGCAAAAATGAAGTAGGAAAAGTGATGGTTACTTAATTATAATTTCCCACTGATTAAAGATTTCTTATCATCATGGACCATTTCATCCTATACGCTGGAGGATTAAAAATCAAAGATACAGAATGGTTGTGAATAATAGGTGGCAATTAACCTCGTGGCTCGCTGGGGTCGCGGTCAATAATAGCTTTTACTTCGTGATTCATCAACCCAAACAATGCACTAAATAATAAACGGATTAAAATAACAAATTCAAACAAGCCCTAAATAATAATAAGGTAAATGATAAAAAGGTAACATGTTTATTAATTTGGTAATTCAAAATAACATAAATTTATTAATTCATCAATATTTAACACAAATAATATATATATATATATATATATATATATATATATATATATATATATAGTATATATATATATATATATATATATATATATATATATATATATATATATATATATATATATAATGGGCTAATCTAGTTAAATATTAATTAATATAATAATTAAATTGATTAATATAAGCCTAAATTTGTGTTTTATGGATTGACATTTAATATAATCCGCTTATTAAATCCGTTAGTGAGTCAACTTGAATTTGATCAAGTACGATTATACTCAACCTAAACCCGAAGAATCGTGTCGAGTTGTAAAACCTCAAAATTCTAAAATTTTCTTACAAGTAAAAAAAAAAATAATGAATTAATGAAATGGCTCAGTGGAAGTCTAGAAAATTTACTAGAGCCGATGACGAAACTGATTATGCCGTTGAGCTCCTGGTCTTCACGAAAAACGAGTAACCTCGTAGTGGAGTAACCTCACTTCGCCTCCCAGACAATCTCGCCTCATATGCCCAGCCGGCGACAAAAATAACATATACCGCCCCGCCTCGACCAGAAGTCTCGCCTCTCGCGAAACCTCGCACCGACCGACCCACCCTCCGCCCTTGGGCCCACCAGATGCTACCGAAGGTGCCTGCAGAGCAAGACCCCAAATCGAACCGGGTTCCTCCGACCCGTACTGGGGGGCGAGGAATGAACTGTACCATCTCCCCGCTCTACAACGCCTAACTCGGGATCGCGTGTCCCAATACCCCGGGATCCCTGCCCCGGGGCTAATCCCGTCTCATGCCCAAAGCATCTAAGTAACATATCCTCCGTCCCGTCGATCACTAGATGCCTAATAATCCTCGCCCCTGGCCCCGAACCGTGTAGCGTAAGTCTTCGCCTCCCGAACTAAGAAGGTTGATCCTCCCTCTTGCTACAGCACTCACATCCCGAGTGCTCGGGTGCATCTGGATTTCTCTCTCTATGGTCGAGGGGCCATCCCGATATGGAGTCCATATCCACGTAGACGAAGTCTGCAATCCACACTTTGAATGGACAACTTGGCCATTCTCGAATCTCCCAACTTTAGCCCGAGTTGTAGCCCACGTAATCATTAACCATCGGGCTAACTCTGTGAATCTAGTCACATAGTCCATCACAGTCATCGCCCCTTGCTTCGACTCTAGGAACACTTGAGCTCTTGCACGCCTCATGATGTCTGGAAAATACTCGCAGAGCGGCTCCTAGAACTGCGCCCATGTCATTGCCTCTAAATCCTAGAGGTCTTAACTTGATCCATACACTTGGGACTCACCCTCTATTGGAGCGTGGTGCTTTTGATCTGAGTCGGTGTCGGTAATCACTATAGCCTTTAACACTTTCTCGATCTGCACGAACCTACGGTCTGCCACCATCAGGTCTCCTCCCCCTGTGAATGTCGGAGGATGATGCGCTTTAAATCTCTGGAGGTTAATAGGACCTCCCTGTCTACTTCTATACCTTGCTTTGTCTGCGATAGCGGCCGCCTTGACTGCCTCTGACCTCAACAGAGGCTACTTATCAAATACTAGTGGTGCTTGACCAGTACCCTGTGGACGCCCTCTACGTCCTCGTCCTCGTCTAGCCATCATCACAGTTCAATTGCACGTTGATTCCAGTCGTATCTCTAAAACTGTAAACCTTTGCCCAAGATACTCTTCGCCACTCATCGGTGTATATACATTGTCCTTGCATTTACGAGGTAATGCAGAAATAATCAATTATGCATTTAAAACATTTTATCATCAAAAAATTTTATTTTTGAAAATTTTATCAAATTTTATTTGATTTGAGGTTGATTTTTATTTAATTTAATAAAAATTTTTGAAAAAAATTTGTGATGAGCAGTATTCATGAGCGGGGTTCACGAACAATGTCTAAAATTTGACTCGAGCGATGCTGAGTCAAGCCAGTTCTAGCGAGTCAGTGCACCAAAACGCAACATTGTTGAGCACGCCAGTGCACGGACCGCCTAAGCCGCGCCTCGTACGCTCTGCTTTGCGGCGCTGCGGCATAATCCACTAACTTCTTCGCGAGCCCGATCGCGCCCGACTACTTGCTGCCCTCGCGCCCGCTGCGCTCCCAGACCGCCCAACGCTGCGCGGCGTCGGCGCCCAACGCCAGCTTGCGCCGTGCGCCCTGGCACTTTGCCTTCCAGCCTCGCGCACCGGTTGCCCCAGCCCGTCTTTGTATCATGGCCTAGGTTGCGTGTCGCGACTCTGACTGCCTCATGCAATCTCGAGTCACAATACCGCCACAGTGTATTGCAATACACCTCGGCTGACCATCCCCTTAGTCCGCGATCTGGTAAGTGTATTGTGATACAATTCACAACACCTTGACCAACCTCCCATGTGCAGTAAAATTTCCAGCCCATCTAACTATATTGCAATACACCTTCCTTCCAGGCCAGCCACTACACACTCTTACTGTCTGATCCCTGCGTATTTGCGATACAATTCGCCCTCGAGCCTTCCCTCTGCCTGTCTAAAATGGTGTTGCAATACAAATTTCCTCTCTTCCTATTTACTGGTACCAATACAAACCTTGTCTTGCAATACAAAAATTTTCTTTTTCACAATATGATTTGGGCAGTAGCCCAAAAACGGTTTCTGCACAAAAATTTTTTTTTTCATTATTATTATTATTATTATTATTTTTCATTTATTTCCAGCAGTTGGAAAATCATAAAAAATACACACTATTTTTTTTCATTTTATAAATTTGTAAAAATTTATTTTCTTCCATTTTCTTCAATTTTACAACTTGTAAAACCTTAGAAAATTATTTTCTTCAATTCTCATCCAATAAATTTATTAAAAACGTGCCTCGAAAAATGTGCAAACACCGACTGTCTCGGAATTTTACTAAATTTTACGTGCTAGCTAGATTTCGCGAGACGACTCCAACGTTGAAATCCGTTTCGTCATCCAAGATCTAGATAATAAATTCCGGATATTTAACCGAAGTACAATTTTATGTCGAGTACGATTTTATACTTTTTCCAGAAATTGGAATTTCTCGGGTCTTACAGTAGTATCATGTTATGTTACCGTTTTCTTGAACATTTAAATTTCTATATGTTTAGGCACATAATCCTTAATGGAGTTCTCTTTATTAAAATAATTTAGCATTTGATAGTAATCCAGATTGAAAAAATAGTTGTTTATAATTTTTCAATTCCTTCATTATCTGCTTGTTCATTTAAATAATCAATAGATTTCTTAATTTAAAATTTAAATTTTTGTAAAACATATAAAATAAATTAAGAAAAAATGGTTCATTGAATTGATTTTATCATAACTTACAATTAAATTTCATAGTAATAAATGTGACTTAAATAGAACCGTTTTATAAAGTTGTAGTTCTTTTATACTAAAAATGATTATATATTGCCACCCAACATATGGTGAGATGATTTGGATCTCTCATAACTTAACTAATTGAGCTGCAGGAATGTGATGTATTTTGTGGTAGAGCTTGATCACTCTTATATGATCCTTCTACTTGACTCGTAAGGGGATTAGTCTAGGTGTGATATGACAAAAGCATATACGTGTGCATGGAGCCTACAGGGACATAAATTGGTCGACAAAAAAAAATGAAATATTTTATAGGGAATGAATAAAAATTAAGAGATTTTTTTTTATTTATTTCAACATACTAAACTCAATTAACCTTGAATTTAAATATCAAATAAAATTGTTACCTTTCTTATTTTTGACATAAAAAAAGAAAAGTGCTGCGTAAAAATTCTAAACTTATATAGGTAGTATACGTCCATAAATATTAAGGTGATAGAAAATAAAAATAAAAAAGTCATAAAATAAAATATATAATTGACATATAACAAACAGAAAGCTTTATTTTTTAAAATAATATATCTCATATAAATAATAAGTAAATTATATAGATTTTAGTAATTATTTTATTCTTTAATTAGTAAACTTTGTCTGATTCTATAAATTTCCTTAAAAAAATAAAAATCGACGTCATTTATGTATTTTTTTTATACTTAAATGAAAATAAACATTGTTATCAAAATAAAAAAGAATAAGCTAAAACAAAATTTAAAAAACCTTATTGAACTTGAACTTTAAGTAAGAAAATAACTTTTAAAATTAGAACCTTGATTTTTTCTCAAAAATTATACATTTATTTTGAGAAAGGCCATGCCAAGCTAGTGATGAATAGGACAATGAAATTTATCCTATAAACTCTCATAAAACCTTTCGTGTGATAGATTAGAAAAGCTTTTGTGAAAAAATATACAAAAAATAATTCCAAAGTCGGAAGTTATCAGAAGTGTCATTGTGTAGTCTTTTCAATAGTGATAATGATGCATTACCCCATCAATGTATCTATGCAGCCTTCCCCTACCTAGTAGGTTTGCAGCATTGCCCAAGCAACCCTTCCCACAAAAATTCTACTCTCATCCAAACATTTCTCTAGGTACTCGACTTGTTGGAAACAAGCCCTTCCACCCGACATTCTTGAAACAACCCTTTCCACAAAGATGATATTCTCATCCAAACATGTTTTCTCCGGTAAAATCATTCACTCTCTCTTGATTCTCGCTTCTCTTTCCATGGTGTCGTTTTGCAACTTCAAGCATATCCACAGTTGAATACTTTCAAGCAAAGCAAAGGTAGATATTAATATATATTTCATTGAATCTTTTTTTGTTTCCACTTGAATTAGATGAAGAGGTCATTTTTGAAATTTTCATAAACTCTTTTGCTTCTTAAAAGGTTTGGTATTTAGAATTTATAAAGTTTGATCCTTATCTTGCTTGTAATACTAACGATTGGTTGGGTTTTAGAATGAGATTTGAGTTTGCTAGAGGGTTTGTATGTGTGTAGATAAAATGGGTTATCCTTCGAGTCTAACAAATTGAGTCAGTGTTGGTTGCTATCTAGTATAAAAAGGGCAGTGAGTCAGAAGAGAAGACTTGTGTCTATGGAGACCTTCTTAAAAGAAGAGGAAAACCTAAGGGAAGAGAGAGTAGTGTGTGGCAGCATCTCAAGGCTGAAATTTGAGCCTTTGTGACTATGGTGGTGTAGAGAGAGAGAGTGGGTTGTTGAGAAATGCCACTAGCTCGATTCATGAAGTAAACGGTTGAGAAATGCATGGAGCATTGTAATTGATTGAATGCATTAATTAAATTCTTCTTCGTTCTCATTAATTAAATGCCATAGATGATGTTCACCTACGGGTCCATGGATTTTCTTTTCCACACCTCCCACACATTCATTTTCTAGTCAAAGATTTAAGAGATTCTTGTATTGCTCAATCATATTTTTCGGTGTGTAGTTAAAATTCCATTTCATTTTTGCTTGTAGTTAAAAATTTTTGTACGATAATAAGTAATCACGAGTCCTCCTAACATTGAGTTTATCTCTATAATTTCTTAGTCACCAGAAGACAAGTTTAAAGAGAAAACTTTTTAAGGTATTTCTCTATTTTATCTATTTCGTATCTTGTACCTCTCTTTATATTCAACAAATAGCATTCTATTTTTTTTAAGGAAAAAATATCAAGCATTTGGATAGTGGTTGAGTTGTTTGGTGATAAATAGATGGACTTTATTTTAGTGTAAATGTCATTGGATTGTATTAGTAGCTTCTCTTTATATACATATTAATTCCAATATGCTAAAATTTTGAAATAGTAGCCACAAATCTGGACTCATGTTTATATGTGATAATATTATATTTATTTCTTATTTAAATTTATTTTTTCTTTCACAATTTTAAGGATAATATTTTTCTTTGGTGCAATTACTTATGGCAAATGTGACTTACTAGGCCCGTAGTCACACCCATTAGGATTGAGTTAATGACATAAGCTAAATGTATAATTATAGGAAAAACAAAATAAAAATGATAAAATATATCTATAAACTCTTAAATATTTATTCATAATATTCAATATACTATAAATTTATTAATATTATTTCTAATTGTTGACATTTGATTTTTATTACTTAATTACAAAATAAAAGAATGTTAAATAAAGTTTTTTTCTTTCTTATGTTTAGCTTATTTTTATAATGGAAAAATGAAGAAATTCCTATATATTTAAAAATCTTGAAAATTTATATAATTTTAAGTTATAGTACATATACAATAATTCAAATAAATTTATACTAGCATATAAAATCATTATTCAATTAAAAATTATTTCTTATTTTCCTTCTATTAATCGGTCATAACAATTAAAGAAATGAGTGGACATAATATTTTAGTTGTACTTTTTTTTTCGTTTTTTCTAAATGTATATTTCAACTTTTTTCTTATAAATTTAAATACTAATTTGAATTTTCCAATAATAATTTTCAATTGCAAACTTGTCTTAAATTGATCGCAAAGATTAGAATTTAAATTTGTCTAGCATGTAATTGGAACCTTTTTTTTCTACAATGATGCTTGAATTGTCAGGAATTGGACAATATATAGAAGCTATAATATCTTCCAAGTTACTCTATTATGCGGTTCTTTTTTAGAAATTTTGATAGTGGTTCCCTTTTGTTCTTGAATTTTATAATTGGGGAGAAAGGCTAGATAATATGTCTCCCATTTTGTGTACTTACGAAGAACTATGAAATCACTCACTTAAATTTTCAATCATGAAATAAAAATATAATGACATGATGACCTTAGAATTATTTATTCCTATATGGGATAGAACAACCATCAAATTAAGAAGTTGAAGAAGATAGAACACATAAGACATGTAGTATAGATTGTTAAATTCTAATGTTAGCAAGATACAATATGTATATAAATTCTAATATTAAATTCATCATTTTTTTTTAATTGATTGTGTATCTCCGAATAGTAGAATGGATCGAAGTTGGATGTCTAAAGATAGAAGGTCAAAGGATTATGAAGAAGGTGTTGAATACTTCATTAATTTTGCATTACAACTTGTCCAAAGCAAGCTGTCGTGTTGTCCCTTGTAGCGATGTGGTAACTTGTTTCATCATACACCTACCAAGGTTCGAGAACACTTGTTTTTCAATGGTATTGACCAAAGTTATTGTACATGGTATTGGCATGGAGAAGACATTCCTACTAGTACAAAATCAAGTGAAATGGCCCAATGTCATGATACGGTGAATTATAGTGATGTTGGTAATACAGTAGAAATGATTCATGCTATGAAAGATGAGTTCATGGAAGACCCAATTTCATTCAAAAAATTGCTTGAGGGTCTTTGAAAAGCCTTTGTATCCGGTTGTGCAAATTCACAAAGCTTTCTGCATTAGTTAAATTGTACAATGTGAAGGCACGATATGGGTGGTCAGATAAAAGCTTTTCAGATTTGCTCCAAATATTAGGGGATATGCTCCCGGTGAACAATGAGATGCCATTATCAATGTATGAGGCTAAGAAAACATTGAATGCATTAGGAATGGAATATGAAAAGATACATGCATGCCCTAATGATTGCATACTTTATAGGAATAAGTTTCAGGATGCATCTTCATATTTTCTGTGGAATGTCAAGGTGGAGAGAAAGCGAACAAGGCAGGGTGAAATACGAGGATTCTGCAAAGGTGTTGTGGTATTCAGCCCATCCCTAGGATTTAAAGGATGTTCAATCTCGAAAACTGCAAAAGACTTAAAATGGCATGCACATGGAAGAGAAAATAATTGTAAACTTTGACACCCAGTTGATACTCCAACATGGCAACTAGTGAATCAATTGTGGCCTGAATTTGCTTCATATTGTAGAAACCTTAGACTTGCCATTTCAGCAGATGGTATCAATCCTCACAAAAACATGATCAGTAAGCATAGTTGTTGGCCTGTCCTCATTGTAACTTATAATCTTCCCCCTTGGCTGTATGTATGAAGAGAAAGATTTATGATGTTATCATTGCTAATGTCAGGACCTCGGCAACTGGTAGGCTGATATTGATGTATGCTTAGCACCATTAGTGGATGATTTGAAAACATTATGGGAGGTGGGGTGGAAACCTATGATGCCCATGAAGCGAAAGTTATTTACATTAAAGGCTATTTTGTTATGGACGATTAATGATTTTCCATATGGAAACTTGTGCGGTTGTGCACTAAGGGATATTATGCATGTCAATATGTGGTGAAAAGGAAACAAATTCACAATGGCTAAAACATGGGAATAAGAACTCATATACGGTCATGGCGATTTCTTCCATGCAACCATCCACTTAGAAAGCAAAAGAAGGCATTTAATGGTGAACAAGAGTTTAGACTACCTCCAAAAGAACTTACTGGAGATGAAATATTTAGAAAGGTTGATACCATTGTTGGTTGGACCAAAAGACATATACAAATTTATGACGTTATTACCAAGGACTATTATCTAATCCCCAGCAATAATACCATAAAATTTGTTGGTTATATTTCATTGCAAGTTTATTCATTAAAATCGGTTTCCTTAAGATTAGATAAAATTCTTTCTGATTTTGATCCAAGATCCTGCAAGTGCACAGGTCATACAAGTAATAAAATGGATGTAAGTCCAGATATCGATCCCACAGAGATCTCAAGAATTTTCAATCAACTACCCTGACTACTCAAGCTCTATACTATTTGGACTATGATAGACAATTTGAATTAGATTTGAAACCCTTTAAATTATGAAATTTGAGAAAATGAATGAATAACAAATGAATTGAATACGGAAATAATGAAATAACAAATTTAGACTGAACAGTTATCTGTAAAAGGAACATTGAAAATAAAACTACTGTGAAGAATCAATTCCTACAGCTTGTGCTGTAAATTGCCTATTGAACCACAGATTTGAAACTAGTCCAAGGAATATGATAGCGCAGTTGGATCTCTCCAAACCCCACCTTTCATTATCTAATCTTCTTTGTTTGTCTAGAAACCAGTGTTAGATATTCACTTTAATCACAGGTAGCCTTGTTACGGGTATTTTCTTTCTCGATACTTCATACCCATAACATGAATTTATTAAACAAGCTCCTTTATGGATTATTGTGGGTTTACAACTATCTTGGTTCCTCTTCCTCAAAATTAGAACAACTCATTCTTTCCTTGATTAGATCGTTGCTAACACAGTGCGGATTGAATTCACGGTCGATTGAGGTGGAAGCTCTCACGCATGCTTAGAGTGATAGCTACTCGAGCTCATTCTCGGTTTCAAGTGAGAAGAGGATGTATCAATTTAATTATACAGAGCACATTAGATCGTTAATATCAAGTAAACATACCTTCCAGAAATTGTTCATCACTCTCAAAAATGCCTTCTCTGTGTCACTTAGAGGGCCTCCTGGAAATCAGAGCTTGAAACAATTCCGTTTTGGGTATAAGAGGCGTATTGGGATCAATTCACGATAAACAAAACTAGCAAGTAGATTTACAAGCGAGTTCAACATCCAATGAATGTAATTCTGAGGAAAGATAATTTCGACAATAAAGTCATTTCAATGGGAAATGGGCTACAAATCCTTTGGATTACACCATACGTTGGTTTCAGCGTCGAAAACCACTATGTAAATCGAAGCTGGTAGTTCGAAATCCAAAAAATTTTACGGATTTCAAAAACGGCTGATAATTTAGAAAATATATTGCATTCGGCTACAACTTTTACATTCTTGTCGGATCAAATTAAAACAAAAGAAATACAGACTAATCTAAAAAATTCAAAGAAAGAAAAAGAAAATTAAAAATACGGGAGCCTTGACCCGCCGGATCTCTTTTAAGTCGCCTCAGCTGCGTTTCTTGATGCTTGTGTATTTCTCTAAGGATGCGAAGTTGGGCCCTAATTTCGATGCACCTCTTTTTTTGGACTGCAGTTAACTGGCCCAGTATGTTGATACTGTCGCGACAGCTTGATCTTGTCGCGACCTTCTTTTGTCTCAGTCTTTGTCGCAGAAGCCTTTGTTTGGTCGCGACATGTCTTTACAATTAGGCGATGTAGCGGCGACTGCGACATCGCGACCTTATCTCTTTACGATGTCGCGACATCTGCTTAGTAACTATCGCGACCTTGGTCTATATGGCGGATGTCGCGACTTTTTTGTTCACTAGCTACGTTGTCGCGGCGCTTTAATGATAATCGCGACCTCGGCGTCTTTAATGGATGTCGCGACAACCGGGTGTTGTCGCGACCTTCTTTTCTTCTATTGTTGTCGCGACCGCTGAATGATGTCGCGACTTCGCTACGTGTAGTTGATGTAGCGACATCTTAGTCTTGTGCGACCTTCCTCACCGATTACAGCGTCGCCGCGATCATTTAAATGATGTCGCGACCCTCTCTTTGGCGATGATGTAGCAACCTTGGTTTCCTTGCAAGGCGATGTCGCGGCCTTACGACCGATCAGCGATATGCGCGACTTCATCAGTGTTGCGACATAATTGTCGATCCAATTGTTTGGCATATTGCATCGCGACTTCTTTTTTGGTGTCGCGACCTCATTATCCACTATCCTGGGTTTAATTACATGTGACCTCGAATGATGTCGCGACATATGTGTCTTATTCTTCATCGATTCACAGTTTGCTTGACTTTGAGTTTCCTGCGCCGCTGCTTCGTTTTGTGTATTCACCTTCATTTGCATTTGGAGCTTTGTAGTTACAACATAGTATGTATTTAGATTGCTATAAAGGCTTCCACGACATCAAATCCTTTAATCCTTTTGCGCCTCTCTTGCTTGCAACTTCCTTGGTAATTAGATGAAATCTTGTTAAGTCATATTACGCTCCTTTTACTACAATTTTTGCTTTCTTTTGAATTCCCTGCTTTATATGACATTTTGGTGAAGTATTCATATTCACATACTCATTGATCCTATATAAAAATCAATAAGAAAAATGGGTGAGAAAATAGATGACTTTTAAGCTCATCAAACTCCCCAAACTTAAAATTTTGCTTGTCCCGAGCAAGAAAAAGAAAAGATTTGTTTGTCCTCGACAAAAGGACATTTACAATTGTTTTTGCAGTTGTAACCAATTTATTGAAAAACTAAAATTGCATTACCGTTTATTGTATGTTGGCTTCAAATCCAGATAAAGGTTAGTTTCTACTCAATCAGGTGTACATAACTAAATTGTTGAATTTGTTTTATAAACAGTAAAGTCAATTGATCCTGCTGAAGAGTAAGTTGGTCTCCTTTCTCATTTCCTTAATGAGTCAATTAACCCTTAGAGGATGTTCACAGTTTTGATCTTTTCCTGATTTTCCAAATTCCATATGCTTGTTGTTCATATTGATCTCCACTAATGTAGGTAATTCCAACCTTCAAGATCAATCAGGTCTTTTGGGCTTGTAGTGTTAGGCTTGGGTAAAGGGTAGGATGGATGGGATTTTTAGGTTAAGATTACCACTACTCTTTTTCCTTCCTTACTCACATACTGCCCTTGTAATTTCTTTAATAAACTCCCCCAAACTTCATGTTTGGGATATCGTGATTTTCTTTCTGTCGAGCTTGTATGTTCCAACTCATTTGTAATTCAAACTGGGGGAATTTTCTTTTTCTGCCACCATTCAGGAATAGTGCAATGTTTTGTCTTTTTAGGCTTTCTAACACTCTTAGCGAACTTTGGGTTAGTAACTCCCATACCAGATGGCATTAGGGTACTAGGTGTTGAAACACCCCTAAGAACATAATTGAGAGTTAGGCCACAGGGCAAAACCTATTCCTTTATCTTTCTTTTATGTTGTATTTTCGATGTAGATCTTTTCTCTTCATTCCCTTTTAATGTATTTTCTCCTTGAGTTCTCGAAAAATTTATACTCCGAGAACTTTATTTCTTATAACAGATTATTTGGTAATCACAGCGGGTTCTTTGGAGGATTGATTCTTTAGGATGGGTTAGAGTCTCCATTAGCTTAATTTTGAAAATAGGGCTTGTTTTGGCTCAATTCCTGGAACTAAAGTATATGCATTAGCATATGAATAGGGATGGCTAGAATGGCTCAAACTCTCCAAGGATGGCCTGCATCATTTCCTGTTGGTTGTATCACCTAGGATTTCGCCTTGATTAATAATCTAACAAGTTCTAGAATTTGGGTTGCCATTTTGTGACTAACACGAGGATTTCTTGACTCATATCGATTGATGAAAGGATTTAAATGATGTTATATCAAACGAGTTCCTTGACTTCATTTAATTCATACTACAAACTCAAAAACATGTTTGTTCCTTCAATTGTATAACCATCCTTATCACGGACTCATCTGACCAAATTCAAACTAATTCATAATTTGTTTCAATTAAATTGCATGTCATTTCAACCTTTATTAACATAAATTTTGTTCTTTGAAAGAACATAATTATTTATTTAATTCTAGCGAGAAAATAAAATAATCATGAAAGCATAATTCGAGATCCAATGAACAAGCGATTTGTTAGTCAACAAAATTTATTCAAAGATAAATTATTTTGAAATGTTATCTGAAATCCTTTCCTTACAACTAAAAGCGTAACTTCGGATTCGAAAAACCCCTTTGGCCTGATACGGAATTCCTATCTCTCCTTTGAGTTCTTAATTCTTTGCTAAAAGTTGCTCTGGACAAACCTCCAAGAGTGATTCGCGATTAATAGGTTGTGCAGATAAATTGGAGCCTTTTCTCCACTTTTCTTTGGAGCCTGGTGATGGGTTCTAATTAACCCTTGGCACCGATTCCCTTCGAGTCAACCCTCTCTTAATTACACATCGTTTGTAAGATGGGGAATCGAGTTAGGTTTGTTTCCGACTCCATTCATTCCATAAACTGCGTGTTCGTAACCTTTAAAACTCTTCTTTTCTCTTTTCTCCATCTTCCTCATTTTCCTTGTTCATTTTCCCTTGTCTTCCGAATCCGCTTTTATAGTGATTTAGTCTCTCGGGAAGAACAAGGTTATTGTCTTCTTTTTAGGTTTCAATATATACGATGGATGAGACTCCTCGCATTCTTGCCTCTGGGGTTTACATTAAATTTTAGAATGAAGTGATGATAAACGAAGGATTTTCTGAAATCTACCTCTGATTATTCTCCTCAATGACCAGCTTATAAACCAATCGGTTAATTCAAATGAATTGAATTACATTTTTACGCATTAATTATTATCCAATTCCCGGATGTGAATAAATTATTGCCCAAAACGAAGGTTAAGATAAATTTTGTGTTGTCTGATCAATCTAAGACCAAAGTCTGCTTGGTGACAAACCTTCCTCTATCATATGACTATGGTGCTTGTCATGACATACTTAAATTAATGGGAGGACAAATTTGTCACGTAGGCTGACATGGTGATTCATGACAATATTAAGTTGTCGCGACATCACAACTCTTTTGAAGGACTTGCTCTTGTCGCGACCCAAATGTTCTGTCGCTACATACCTTTTGGTCGCGACCTCATTCTTTTCTTCCTTCAATACTGACTGAGTCACGACATCAACTTCTATTGCGACTTCAATTTCTATCGCGACATAAGTTTTTGTCGCGACCTAGTCTGCAATTGCCCTAAATTTGATGAACAGACAGATTTTCATTCTTTATAAATTTGCAAATTCTCAGCATCAATTAAATCATTCACACACAGAAATTCAAACATATATTCAATCAAATTTCACAAAATCTATGTAGGGAGAAGCATACTCATACCATCATTAATCTTTAAATTCTCTTTAAGAGTTGAACTGGAATTTGTTCTTTTCCTTCCTTCCCTTGCATTTCTGCATAAGCACTCTGCAACATTTACAGCAAGGATTCAATTAAAAAAAAACTTCTTAAGTACTAACTAATCAAAATAAGTACTAAAGAAAACAAAATCAAGGTGAACTATATATAAAAAAAAATTCAAAGTCTAAAAACAGAAACTAAAGTCTCTATGGGTTTGCCTCCCCATTGCATTTGCTTTCGATTTAAGTCCTTACTTGGACTTCAACGTTGATTCTTTCTCTCTCTCAGTGAATGGATGGGCTCTTCAACTCTTTCCTCCTGCTTTGATATTAGCCGGTCTTTGTCCATTGACTTTCGATTCTTGCATTAGTGCAATATTCTTATTCCAAATGTATTGCTTGACACTCTAGTGTATGGTCCTCCATTTTGGATTTCCAACTTTACAAATACTTCAATATGGAATTAAAAGAAGAATGCGTTCTCTTGTTACGAACTCTTTTCGAGAATCCTCACGATCATGCCATTTCTTTGTTTTGTCCTTGTATATTCTAGCATTGTCGTAGGCTTCATTTCTCAGTTCTTCCAGTTCATTCAATTGAAGCAATCTCTCTTCCTTCTCCATTTTGAAATCGAAGTTCAGCTTCTTGATAGCCCACATAACTTTATATTCCAATTCAAGAGGGAGGTGACATGGCTTGCCAAAGACCAATTGGTATGGGGACATTTGATAGGAGTTTTGAATCTCCGATCTTGTAGCAAGTGCATCATCGGTTTGGGGCCAATCCTTCTGCTTGAACTTATAGTCTTTTCCAGGATCTTTTTAATCTCCTATTGAAATTTACCTTATTAGTGCGGGGATGATAAGCTAGGCTCATTATATGTTTGATCCCATACACGCTCATGAGCTTTGCAAGATTTTGTTTGCAAGTGGCCCCCATCGCGATGATAGTCTGGTGTTTCCAAATCTCCTCGATATGTTAACTGCAAGAAACTCACAGCTGTATTAGCATCATTCCTTGGGCAAGCTATCACTTCCACCCATTTGGAAACATAATCCCCTTTGCCGGTGAACATCTGGGTTTCAAATGATGGTGGGAATAGTCCCCATAAATCTATTCCCATACATCAAAAATTTGCACCACCATTATGCCTTTTAGTGGCATTTCATTATACTTCTTGATATTTCCAATCTTTTGGCATCTATCACTTTCGTTGGTAATTCGATCTGACCTCTGCAGCTTGATGGGTAATAAAATCTTGATTGGAGTATCTTATGAGAACACATTTCTTTCTCCCGAGAAAAATGCCCCCATGCTCAGGTGATGCATAGCATTCCGTTCATAGTATGCTTTGTTCACCTTCGGCACACATGTTCTTATAATCATGTCGTACCCTCTTAAATAACGGTGGATCATCCCATATGTAGTACACTTTATCGATCCTGAGCTTTCTTTTAAATGGTGTTGAATTCAAAGGAACCTCACAAGCTAAGTAATTCTAATATCGACATACCATCATTTGAATGACAATTGAAATAGTTGTTGTGCGGGAAGTTCTCTTTGAGTCTTATCTCCTCTTCTTCTGCACGATTCCTTTCTATTACGGACAAGTGATCGGCTATCACATTATCACCTTTTTATCTCTAATTTCCAGATCAAACTCTTACTGATATTAGCACCCGCCTTATCGAGTCTTGGCTTAGCTTCCTTTTTGACATTAGATATTTGATAGGCGCATAGTGTGTCAGACCCATAACATGGGATCTAGGATGTATGGCACGAATTTCTCACAAGCAACACTATTGCCTATCTCCTTTTCAGTTGTGGAATAGTTTTTCTTGTGCCGTTAGATATTACTTCAGCATAGTATATGGCTGCGAATATTTTCTCTTTTCTTTGCCCAATACAGCCCCATTAAATCAGGCATCACACATTGCCAGTCCCGATCCCATTGGGTGCAACCATGATAGGTGCTTGAACCAATATGATCTTGATTTCTTCAAAGGCGACCTTGCGAGAATCATCAAATTAAACTTTGTGTCTTTCTCGATGTCTGCATATTAGTGCAGCTATTTTGAGAAGTTTTTGATGAATCTCTGTAAATCCGACATGCCCCGAAACTCCTTATCCCTTTTCTTGTTGTGGGAGGTGCTAGAGTTTTGATTATGGAAATCTTGGATTGGTCCACTTCTAGCCACAATAGCGAAATTTTATGACCAAGAACAATACCTTACATTGCCATGAAATGACATTTTTCCTAATTTAGTGCTATTTGCTTGTCTTGCATCTTTGTGCATTTCGAGGTTGTTCGGACATTGTTCGCGTGCCCATACCTTTGTGAAGTCATCCATAAGAATTTCCATAGCTTCCTCAACCGTCACGAGAACATCGACATCATACATCTCTGGAAAGTAAGCGGGAGCATTGCCGCGGCCTAAATGGCATCCTTACGAGAAGGCAAGGTACCATAAGGGCATGTGAATGTGGTCTCTTAGTCCTCGGTACAATTGCAATCTGGTTGTAGCACGAATACGATCCAGAAGTAAAAATGAAGTGTCTGCTGTCTGCCCAACATCGATCAATGAAGGGCAAGGAAATGATCTTTCATAGTTCTTTGTGTTCGACTTCTGTATAATCAATGCATACTCTCCATCACATCGCATTCTTGTTTGGAATTAATTCATTTCTTTCATTGCGGATTACAGTAATTCCACCGCTTCTTTGGAACCACATGGGTAGGCTAACCCGAGGGCGCCACGAAATTGCATAGATAAACCCGGCGTTTAACAATTGAGCACCTCTTTCTGACTACTTCTTTCGCGTGCAGATTCGATCCTTTGATATTCCTTGATTGGCTTTATTTTCTTCTAGAAGTATTTTGTGCATGCATATTGATGGACTGATACCTTTTAACTCTTCAATAGACCAAGCTATAGACTCCTTATGATTCCTAAAATTTTCAGTAATCTACGTTCTTTAGCATCAACGAGTTTAGCGAAATTATTCTTTGGTTTTACTCTTTGCGACCCAATTAGCATACTTTAAATGACTTGGCAATTCTTTTAAAACTAGCCTCTTCTTCACTTTGGTTTCTTGATGAAATTCGCTTTTCTTTATTTTGGTCTCTTTTTTTCATCTCATTTTGTTCAAGACTCATCATTGTCTCAGTAGATTGTAAACTGATGTGAAGAAAATCTGAATCAAAATCTTCAAGATACTAGGAATTCATCTCTTTTTCATTGATTGAAAATTTGGCATTACAGTCATAGCAACAATCAGAGTTGTTGACATATACATCTTCTATTGACTTGATACCTTCCCTTTCTATGTCTAAATTCCTCGGAGCTTAAATTCGAGTGAAATCATTTGCTCTTCTCCGACTCTACGAGGGTGAGAATTCCTTTTGCATATTGATTAGAGGCACTCCGGTTACGAGGCGGCCTTCCCGAGTAACAAGGAACTTGTGAATCTTCCTCATTATCGATCATGATGAAGTCATTTGGAAAATAGAACCTACACCTTTACCCGGCCACATCTTCTGTAGATTCGCCCGGGTTTGCGAGGTTATCACGCCGTTTGGAGGGTAACGTGAGTGGGAGTAAAGCTCCCCCAGGCTTAGCTTCTTGGCAACCCGAATGGGGCATTAAATTGATGCGGCACGAGTCACGGGGAGAGCTTTACGAGCTTAAATATCGATGGTGCGGGGGGAATGGGTGAGAGCTCCTGGATCCTTCGTGCTTCACGGTGGCCCCTCTTGATCACGACGCGCAGAGTTGCGGTCGGGGTTCCTGATTCCTTCTTCGTGATCTTCCTCTTTTTGCTCGGTATGTCTTTGAAAATTTTGCGTAAAGTGGCATCACGGGTTGCCATACGTAGAAAGGCATACTAATCTCCGACAAAAAGGTTTTCAAGAACCTTGCAAGCCCCATTCCTCTATCTTTGATTTAGCGACCTCTGTGGAAGTAGTGCTATGACTGATTGTTTGGGTTTTCTTCTTGCTTCCTTCTTCTCACGATGCGTACATTCCTTCTTTCTTTCCTTCTCGGTGTTTCGGCATTGTTTGGGCCTTCCCTCTCCCTTGTTGCTCATCTTTTTCTTTCTTCTTCTCGAGTCTTTCCCACTTGAGCTGCAGCCATACCAGTCTTTTAGTTCTTCTTGTCGGGAAGGCATCTTTCATCTGGTTTTGCGGGGTTAGGACGGTGCCCACATTTGTGTCTCCAAGTTCTTGAGGAGGCATTTGTGGTTTTTCGAAAATTTGAGAATTGGTATTTGAGGCTTCGATTACGAGCTTTGTTCATGGAGGTTTGCTTGACTTCTTGTTGTCACCCGTGAATTCGCGACATTTGATCTTGAATGGTTTTGGGCTCTCCTCGACTGCGGTACTTTCGTTTCTATTTTCCTCGCTACTTCTTTAGCTGCAGGAACCTTGGTGATTCTTGATATACCATTTGAGGATTACATCCGTGCCTTGGGCCTTGTGAAGCCCCTCCGCGTATGAAAATTTTCATGGTTCATAGTGCTGGATGATAGTGTGTGCGGGTTAGGATTTGGTTGAAGTGATAAATTCTTGGCTCCCCCAAATATTTAACCTCCTCGTATCGATAAAGCGCTGATTGCTTTATTGGGTACATCAGCACTTCCTCTCGATAGTTCCCTTTCGATTGCTCCTATTTCGCGAAGCGTGTGCATCTTCCTCTCTTGCTTGTCCATTCTATGCATGATGGCATCTAGCAGCCTCCATATTTGTCATCTTACTCAGATCCATGACTCCTTTTCCTCTGCCAATTACTCTTGAAAACTACGATGGAGCACCATGTGCATTTAGCCATGTCCTGTCGAGATCTCTTGCCTCTTGGCACTCTTACGTTTGAATGCTCCACGACATGAAGCATGATAATGCCTTTAGATGTATCATTCAGCATGATACCTTTATGTCCATGCGAGTGCTTTCAAGTCTATTCCATGCATAGGGCATCTTTTCGGCAACCTTTTGAATCTACTCCCGTACTGCATAAAGGCTCTCATCTTCCTATTTGGAACACAATTATCTCCCTCCTTCTCTGAGGTGAAAGTGATGGGGGGAAGAATCTACAGTAAACATACAGCTCCTCCCGTATCAAACGAGAACCATATGGTAGAGAGTCATGCCATGTGTTTGCTATCTCTTAGAGAAAATGGGAATAAATGCAATTTATGACCTCACGGTCTCACCACAAATTCAACTTCATAGTGTTTACCATCACGAGAAACTATTCCCGGGTGCTCATTTAGGTCTTATGGGATGACCGATGGGCGTATTCTTGAATGATGTCGATCTTGGCTTAGTTCAAAAATTGTTTTGCGTCTATTGTATAAATTGTCACGATTGCAGTATTCATCACGAATGATAGGTCTCCAAAAGTCCTCCATTGTGTCGATATTAGAGTCTTAGTATTTGTTCTTTGTCCTTCGATCTGTTCTTGCCTCGTACGCCATGGCAGGTTTTACGCCTTTTCGTTTTTCTCAAGCTTCTGAGTGTTCTTTCTAATTCAATATCTGCTGGAATCAGATCAGTGTTCTGTTTCCTATGCATTAAAGTTTTCCCTGAAATCAAAACACACTTACATTAATAAGATTAGTCAGGCCAACAAATATTTTCAATATGGCTTGTTTAAGGTTAGTGGCTAAAAATAACCACTGTTTTGAAAAACTAATTTTGTTCTTTTTCCTTTAAATGTCCAAACTAGCATTTCCTTCTTACTTCTGAATATTGATCTACTAAATTCCTTCGATCCCCGGCAACGTCGCCATAAAACTTGTTGGTTGGACCAAAAGACATATACAAATTTATGACGTTATTACCAAGAGCCCCATTATCTAATCTGACGATAATACCATAAAATTTGTTGGTTATATTTCATTACCGTTTATTCATTAAATCGGTTTCCTTAAGATTAGATAAAATTCTTTACGATTTTGATCCAAGATCACTGCAAGTGCCTGGCAGTCATACAAGTAATAAAATGGATGAGTCCGGATATGATCCTGAGAGATCTCGGAATTTCAATCAACTACCTGACTACTCAGCTCTATACTATTTGGACTATAGTAAGAGCTGATTTGAATTAGATTTGAAACCCTTTAAATTATGAAATTTGAAAATGAATGAATAACAAATGAATTGAATCTGAGTAATGAAATAACAAATTTAAACTGAAACGATTATACGTAAAGGAACATTGAAAATAAAACTACTGTGAAGAATCAATTCCTACAGCTTGTGCTGTAAATTGCCTATTGAACCACAGATTTGAAACTAGTCCAAGGAATATGATAGCGCAGTTGGATCTCTCCAAACCCCACCTTTCATTATCTAATCTTCATTGTTTCTCTTGAAAGGCCAGTGTTAGATAACTACTTGTCACAGGTAGCCTTGTTGGGTATTTTCTTTCTCGATACTTCATACCCATAACATGGTGCGACCTCCCAGCTCCTTTGTATAGTCATTGCATGGTTTCTTATCTTGGGTTCCTCTTCCTCAAAATTAGAACCGCTCATTCTTTCCTTGATTAGATCGTTGCTAACACGGGATTGAATTCACGATTCGAATTGAGGTGAACTCTCTGCATGCTTAAATTGATAACTCACTCAACTCATTCTCGGTTTCAAGTGAGAAGAGGATGTATCAATTTAATTATACAGAGCACATTAGATCGTCAATATCAGGTTCACATACCTTCCAGAAATTGTTCATCACTCTCAGAAATGCCTTCTCTGTGTCACTCAGAGGGCCTCCTGGAAATCAGAGCTTGAAACAATTCCGTTTTGGGTATAAGAGACTGTTATTGGGATCAATTCCACGAAATAAACAAAACTAGCAAGTAGATTTACAAACTGAAGTTCAACATCAATGAATGTAATTCTGCAGGAAAGATAATTTCTGACAATAGAGTCATTTCAATGGGAGCTGGGCTTCTAAATCACTGGATTACACCATACATTGGTTTGCTGATCAAGAAAACCACTGTAAATCGAGCCAGTAATTCGAAATCAAAATTTTGGATTCAAAAAACCGACGATGGTGAAGAAATATAGCGCATTTAACTACAACTTTACGGCTAACGTTCAGATCCAAATTAAAACGAAAATACAGACTAATCAAAAAAATTCAAAGAAAGAAAAGAAAATTAAAATCACAGGCATGACCGCCGGATCTCTCTTTTAAGTCGCCTGTTGCGTTTCTTCGGTACTTGGTGTAATGATTTATAGGGTTAAGTTGGGCCCCTAATTTGATGCACCTCTTTTTTTTTAATTTGTAGTTCTTGGCCCGAATATATTTGATATTGTCGCGACAACAGTCTTGTCGCGACCTTCTTTTGTCTCAGTCTTTGTCGTAGAAGCCTTTGTTTGGTCGCGACATGTCTTTGGTGGAACTGATGTCGCGACAGCTTACTGACATCGCGACCTTATCTCTTTGCATTTGATGTCGTGATATCTTAATGTTGTCGCGACCTTCTGGTCTATATAGCGGATGTCGCAACTCTGTTCCTTGCTTCTTGCCGTTGCTTTGTGATGTTGCGACCTCACGTCTTGCAATGGATGTCCGCGACGGCCGGTGTTGTCGCGACCTTAACTTTCTTATTGTTGTCGCGACCGCTGAATGATGTCGCGACTTCCTTTCTGTGTAGTTGATGTAGCGACATCTTGATCTTGTCGCGACCTTCCTCTCAGTGCAACTGATGTCGCGATCATTTAAATGATGTCGCGACCCTCTCTCTTTAGCTGATGATGTCGCAACCTTAGTTTCCTTGCAAGCTGATGTCGCGACTGCTTCTGATTCAGTGCTGATGTCGCGACTTCATCCAGATGTCGCGACATAATTCTTCAGTCAATTGTTTATCTTCTGTCGCGACTTCTTTTTGATTATGCGCGACCTCATTATCACTATCTTTGGGTTTTAGTGCATCGCGACCTCCCGGATGATGTGCAGACATCATGTCTTATTCTTCATCAATTCCTGGTTGCTTGACTTTGAGTTTCTTTCATGCCTAGCCCGTTTTGTCTTCAATTACGCTTCATTTGCGACTGGAGCTTTGTAGTTGCAACCTTGATATGTATTTCGATTGCTATAAAGGCTTCACGACATCAAATCCTTTAATCCTTTTTCTTCTCTATTTGCCAACTTCCTTGACCAATTAGATAAATGCTTGTTAAGTCATATTACGCTCATTTCTTTATGATTTTTGCTTTCTTTTGAATTCCTGTACTTACGACATTTTGTGAAGTATTCCATATTCTTGCATATAAATCAGTCTTTTTTATATAAAAATCAATAAGAAAAATGGACTGAAAATAGATGAATTTTAAGCTCATCTGTACCTCATGGGGAAAGAAAAAGGTTAAACGATGTGGATCCTTTGCTACCCATTCAAGTTGTTGGAAGAAGAGGTCTATATTCTTCGATCTTGAATACTGGAAGGTTTTATATATTCGACACAACTTAGATGTCATGCACATTGAGAAGAATGTTTGTGAAAGCATCATTGGAACTTTGCTTAATGTTCCCGGTAAAACAAAGGATGGAGTAAAGTCTCGACTAGACCTTCTTGAAATGGGATTAAGGTCGAGTTAGCACCAAGGTTTGGGTTGAAGAGAACTTATCTTCCCCTGCGTGTTATACTCTAAGTAAAGGCGAGAAAATAGTATTGCGGACTTTGGGCGGTTGAAGGTTCTGAAGGTTCTTTGTTGAGCTTTAGAAACCTTATTAAGTGGAAAGTTAAAGCTCGGTGGTCTTAAGTCCCACGATTATCATGCACTGTCACGACAACTATTGCCCGTATGACTAAGATACGTGTTGCTAAGCATGTTAGATATGCCATTACAAGATTGTGTTTTTCTTCAATGCTGTTCAAAGGTGGTGGATGTCGAAGATTGAATGATCTCTGACAAGAAATAGTGGTAATTTTGTGCTTGTTGGAGAAATATTTCCCACCTTCCTTCTTTGACATTATGCTTCATCTAATAGTGCATTTGGTAAGGGAGGTTAGATTATGTGGACCGATGTACATGAGATGGATGTATCTGTTTGAAAGATACATGAGAGTCCCTAAAGAGGGCTATGTTAAATCGTATTCGATCCGAGAAAGGTGCATTCTTGAGTGCTATGTGCGAGAGGAGGCGTAGAGTTTTGTTAATTACTTATCAAACATCGATGGTGGGATTCTGCTATGAAAAATGAATGATATGGAAAACCTTTACACAGTGGTGGTCTGATAAATATCCATGACTTTAAATTGGTGGAGCAAGCACATCATTATATTTACACAAAATATAGCCATTGTCCAACCTTATATTGAGTAAGTGTCATGTATATATGGAAATTTATTACCCTTTTTTTACTCTAAGTAATGTTTGTAAAAGCCATAATTTACTTGTTTTTACTTGCTGGTGAACATATAAAATATTTGAAAGCAAAATATCCTTGTCAATCAAAGAAAGTGAAATTAAATGGAGGATGACATATCTCATTACATTTAGTTCTTGGCTTAGAAAAAGGTATGAAAAAGATATACATACTCTTGAAATTTAATGCTTATAAAATTTGAATTCCATTGACTTACATATCATAATTGAACCATATAGGTTTGGATGAAAAAGTAAGAACCAACTTATTGAAGGAACTTAAGTATGGCTGCCGCGAGGACGAGAGCAGCATGTTTTGACATATCCAGGTTATATCGATTAATGGGTGTCGTTACCCACATCAGGGCGAGTGATACACGTACCAGCGAAATAGTGGTGCGCTTCGGTATTGTGGCATCGACCATGCAAATCGCAAGTGCCAAAGATAAGAATCCTGTACTCAGTGACATGTGTTTTTATGGAGTTGTCACAGAGATATGGGACCTTGATTATAACATGTTTAATATTTGTGTTTTCAAGTGTGATTGGGTTGATAGCAGAAATGGTGTAAGAGTTGATGAACTTGGATTTACATTAGTTGATTTGAGCAAGATAGGACATAAATCAGATCCTTTCATTTTGGCAACACAAGCCCAACAAGTATTTTTGTAAAAAGACGGGTTGATCAGATGGTCTATTGTAATCTAGGCGAGGGAGATGTTTGAAATAGAGGATGATAATGACATAGTTTGATAATTGCATGGAGCATCACCCGTTTACCAAATGGGATGCTGATATAAAGTCAACTGATGAAGTTGAAGATTGTGATGCAATTTGTGTGCGTATTGATTGTGAGGGGACTTGGGTTGAAAATTAAATATATTGGCATGCTTAGTTTTTTTTTCTTTTTCTTTTTGTAGTGCTTTATGACTACTGAGTGATATGTAAAGCGTGTGACTTTTGGAGTGTTGTTAATATAAATGTATGATGTTCGACAGCGTTATGTTTGTGTTTTATTCATATTAAATGTATTTTCCTTTTATATACATGCTAAAGCCAGATTTGAACAAATACAACTACCACCATATTTCATGCTATTAAATAGTTTGAATTTCTATTTAAAATTAATTTATGTATAGTTAAATAAATATCGTGTCTATGTTAGTATTGTAAGTTCAATTTATATTAGACAAAATAAAATCATCACTCACCTAGTTAATATCGATACAAATTTTAAATGATATAAGGAGTAATCTATTGAAGGTTTATGGAAGATGGGTGGAATCTAACAGCTCATAAAATCATATTAGAAAATTGATAAATAACATTTAATGAACTAAATGTAAGCATGGTAACAACCTACCACATTAAACTTCATGATCTTATGGAATCATTTTGTGATTAATTTATTTTTATTTAATTGAGATATATATTTGTAAGTGATTTTTATTATTGCATAATTTTGAATCATTTAGAATTTACAAGAATAGTGATACAAGTGTCTGGATGCCTTTACCAAGAAGAAACAAAGGCAGGTAGCTCTTAAAATATCATGCTTTCATGTAAATATAAAGTATACATTATGAGGCCTAATTATATATATTTCTTATTGTCATGTAGATGCATGAAGAGAAGAAAAGAAGATGCTTGTAGACAAAGGCTCAGAGGCCTAACTTTGAAACTTCCAATTGCTAAAAGAAAGGAAGGAGCAAATATTCATATTCAATATAATGATGATGGTGAAAAAGAAGTGGGTGAAGGAGAAGAAAAAACGAGGAGACAATTTCAGAAAAAAGGTTGAGACAACTTTGAAGCAGGGAATTTTCAAAAGATAAGTGAAGAACTTAAAGATTCCTATTCATTATAATGATGATGGTGACATGGTGGGTGAAGGAGAGTAAAATATGTAACTTCAGAAAAAAGGTTTGAGCCCCGACTTTGAAACTTGAAATTGCTAAAGAGAAGTGAAGGAGCAAAGATTCACATTGAATATAATAATGATGGTGACGGAGTGGGTGAAGGATATGTACAACTTGTGTCATACTTGGGTGTGCTTGCGAGAACAATGGTGCCTGTCTATCATACAGATTGGAGGGTGGTTCCTATTCAATTAAAGGAGAAATTGTGGGATTGTGTTAAGGTATATAATAATATTTTGAATTTTTTTTCCTGTGTTTTGTTTATACTTTAAATGCTTATTGGATAATCGAGTTGAAAATGTGTTGTAAGGGTGCATTATTAGTTGATGAGAATAGCGAAACAACATCCATGTCATCAATTGGAACTAGCTTTAGATCATTCGGGCTGCGTTGTGAGAAAGAGTATATCACTTTCCTTATAAGATAAGCCCAGAGCTTCTTTGCAGCCACATTTGAGTACAATTACATTCGAGTTGAAGATTGGGAGAAAACTAGTTTGCTAATAGGTTGTCAATGAGTTTGAAATTAAATCGAGAGGAAAGAAGACGAGGCGAAATATAGTTACATTCATCGAGTTAGTAGGAAAGGATATCTTGGATTTCGAAAAGAATTAGTGAGATTTATGTTAGCTTATATTATTTTGTTAGATATGTATGTTTGTAAAGTTTAATTATTCTACTTTGTTTTTTTTTTCTCATAGATAGAAAAGACGGGAGTTCAAGAAACCCATTGATAGATGGATCTTGTGGAAACTATGAGAATGAAAAAGAAGATTATGATGATGTTCTGAGACTGTAGTTGAAAAGATTGTGATTGTCAAAACTATATTCTATTTTGATTAATTCTATTTTATTTGTTTAGTATAACTTCACCAGCATCTATATTGTTTTGTAGGATAGAGTTGGTGGGGATGTTGAAGAAGGGAGGATTAAATGTATTGGTCGAAAGGATATCCTCGCTTTAGCATTGGTATAGAAGCATCTTGGACGGAGTTAGAGAAGGAGGGAAAAGTAACCTAAACAATTCTTTAACACACAGAAACCCTCAAAAGCTATCGAAGAAAATGAATGTGAAGAGATGTTAAGGGAGGAGAAAGTAAGGATATTTAGAAGAGGAGATAGTTGCTTTGAAAACTGAAAAACAACCCCCACACCCCATTCAGGAAGTCGTGCCTGAAACATAAGAAACAAATGATGGAACATGAAGAAATCCAAGGAAAGGCTCCTTTATGCAGGATTGTGTGGAGACTCATCGACACGGAACTATAAAGAAGCTTCTACACTAACTCAAGTATGACCACAAGTTACATTTATAAAAAATATAATTAAAATTAGTAATATAAAATACTAAATATTCTGATATATGTTTTATAGGTTTTGTAAATGCAAATTGGCTCTTCAAACTCAAAGGGAACATTGTTGCATATGGAACTTATTTCACGAGATTAAATTTCCATGGATAGTTCCCTTGCATGTTAGTAGTCATACTTTACCCTCTTCAACCTAATGCACTTCTTAGTTCCCACTTCTTGTGAAAGCATTAGTACAATAAAAGAGAGGGTGTTGGATATATGAGGTTTTATGGCGCTCCATTTGTGATAGATGATGAAAATGATAAGGTGAATGTTAGTGTTATAACAAACTTTTCAAGTTAAGTTATGTTATTCTTTACATTTGGTTTATTTTCTTAATGTATCACATTTATTTATGTGTTTAGGATGCTGGAAAAAAGAAGAACATATTGAAGAAGATACCATCCTCAAAGAAAATTGAATATGAGAATCCTAGGGATATACGGTGTTTTCAAAAGCGATTTGTGGGTGTTGGAGGTAAACCCGACAACCAAAATTGACTTTCCAATCAATATCTTTGGGATAAAATTTCAAACCTTCCTTTTGATAACTGAAATGGAGGATGTAATTGCTGCAAAAGAGTTGACTATGTGAATTGTTTATGTACATGTTGGTAAGATCTGTTGTAATCTTTATTACATTCATAATATAAATAAGTAGAAGTTGATTTTTTTTTTTAAATATAATTCCTAAGTGGGTGATATTTAATCGAGGTGGTTACATGAACAAGCTAGATGATGCATCACGAGAGAAAATTATATTTGTTCATCCAGGATGGTGTCCAAGGTTGGAACCTTGGTGCCTGATTGAAAAGCAGGCAAGATTCATTCTTGATCACCTAATTGATCACTCGTCGAGCGAGACCTTATTTTTTGTTCCATATAACCCAAAGTAAGTTGTTAATATATATATATATATATATATATATATATATATATATATATATATATATATATATATATAAGTTCTCTCACTTATGTATGTTGTCATCAAAATTATATGTTGCTATATTGTAGATTTCATTGGGTTTTAGGCGTAATTGACCCCGAAATCACAAATAGTCTACCATTTGGACTCGTTATTACTGTGACCAGCCTACAAGATACAAAAGAGATCGTCCAACGTATAAGTTTACCATATTTGTATTGTTTTTATCTGTGAAAAAATGAGCACTAATTTAATTTAATTTTTTATAGGGGGTTTCGTATTTTACATCTCAAAGAAGAAGGATATAAGAGTTGAAGTGGATAGTAATTGAGGTTATATTTTTATCTTATTCAAAACTTTGTCAATTTCTTAACTTTTTTAAGCCTTATCTATGCTTGAGTTTCTTTTTTGAAAGTTTACTTGATTTTCGAAATGTACGAAGTCTATATGTTCTCATATATGATTTTCTTATCTCATAGTTTTTAGTATTTTTTTCATATTCTTAAGTTGAGTTGAGAGTGATAATTAATGAATTGGTTTGGTCAACTTATGAAAATATAATATAAATTCTTATAAAGACAATATATTCATATGTCAACTATTAAACTAGTAATGAAGTATAACTAAAATGAATAATCTATTTTGTTATGTGATTGAAAGATTCATTATCCATTTTCAACTTCTCTGATTAATATCTCAAAATAGTAATAGAAACTATAAGAAAAATATGCAGATTTTGTTCAAAATTCATAGTACAGATTTTTTTCAATGATGATTTTTTGATGTGAAAGATCAAACTTTAGAAAATTCATGCACCTAATCATTTAATGAATACATATGTCATCAATTTGAAATGATGGTTACAAGAAAAACAAATATTGAATTTTGATTCATATATCTATTGCATTTACAATCTTTAGAACTATTTAGATGTGTGTAGGTAAGAGAGCAAGTCAATCCTTTGAATAGATTTGATCAAGTTACTTAGATGTGATTTGTTCTTTGCATCATTCTTATCATCTTAGTATACCTTATATGTATTTAGAATCCTTAAAATTAGTTAGATATCCATAGGTAAGGAAGCTAGTCTATCCTTTGAATAGATTTAATGAAGTTACATAGGTATGATTTATTTTCTACTTCATTCTCGTCAACTTAGTACACCTTATGTGCATCATATATTAAGGTTAACTTAACTTTCTTAAAATTTACAACTTTGATTTTTTTTTCTTTCTTCTTTCTCTTACATAAATGGATTAACTTGTTGTTTATCCATGCTAATCAAATAGTTCATATAAAATATTTATTAATTACAATTTCTAGCTGCATTTTCTTCCTATGACATCAATATAGAAATATAATAACAAGCTAATACATTTGCATGAAGCTAACATTATGTAATTTATTGTTACTATGAAAGGGATGAAAGATGAAAATGTAATTAAATTCACATGATGTCATATTTGACCATGAAATTTTGATATAATTTTGCTCCACCCAGGGACCCTAATTGGGATGGTGTCATGTGCGGATATTTTGTTATGTGATACATGCGAGATATAATTGCAAATAGAAGCCTGATAACATCTCAGGTTTATTTACCTATTTATTTTCACAAGTGTGTGAGAACATTAACTTATACTTAATGTTGCATAGTAACATATGTTTTATGCCATATGTTTTAGTTTAAAGGGAAAAAAACCTATTCACGAGCTGAGTTAGATGAAGTGAGATCTGAATGGGCCTCATTTTTAACCACTTTCATCTTGGATCAAATATAATGGGTATGTAAAATTTATTATTATTATCATTTTAAAGATAAGGTTAAATTAATGCTACTTTTGTCTTACTTGCGAGGTGAGAGTGACCTGCTGGCTAATTTGCGATTTGAGATTTGCAGAGTAGTAAGCATGGGATCTTGTTGTCACGTGCGAATGTTGGGCTTTTGAGCGCTTTGAGTCGATGCGATATCTTTCTAAAATATATTTGATTGAAATACAAATTCATGTCAATTTTTTATTATATATGTTTGTTAGGTTCTTTTACATATATTCACTGTATATGTTAATTAATATTGTTTGGATAAACATATCAAAGGTAATGAGTTTTGACTTGCTTGCAAGGGTTGGACAAATAGTTGCGTGGTTGCAGATTTTGAGGAACATACATCATGTCTAGGTTCTAGCCACCATGTCAAGTTGCAGCTAGTTCTTTTGGATATTTTTAGTCACGTGGCTTTATATATTTGTATTTTCTTTCTCTGAATCATGAGTAAGCTTGAATTTTTAGTTATAGTTGGGTACAAGTTTCTATCCTTTTTTATTAATGCTATTAAACTTAAACATACACTAATATTATCTTTTTATTTTTTTCAAGAGGTATTGGGTCATATTTGTTGCACATACCACAAATATATATATATATATATATATTCTTTTTTTATTAAATGAAACATGAACAAAAGTCTTTGTACTCTTTCCTTCTTTTTAAAAGGTTGTGCTACATATTTAGCACTTGCAATTTTAAGTACAAGATCATGTATAAGTTCTAATTGTTATGTGCAGTTTACAATGAATTTTTGCTATTTTGGTATATATTCACATTCTTTTCCTTATATTTGTTAATAATACAAGATTATATATGTATAGTTGCTAAGTTACATTCAATATATTTGAATGTATTTAGATATATGTTTATATATTTCCAATGGACTTTCAAGCATAAAACAATGTTGTTTTCCTCATACTTGCTAAGGGTTAAGTGACATGTTTAATGCATCCAGGACATGGATTTCTTCACATTGAATTTTTAATAATTTAACTTTAAAAAATAAACGCTGTAGTGATTTTTTTCTTTTTTACTAAATATATATATATATATATATATATATATATATATATATATATATTCTTTTTTTTTATTAAATGAAACATGAACAAAAGTCTTGTACCTTCTTTTTCCTTCTTTTAAAAGGTTGTGCTACATGTTGCACTTGCAATTTTTAGAGTACAAGATCATGTATAAGTTCCTAGTATGTGCGGTTTTATTATTAATTTTTTTGCTATTTTTTTTGTATATATTCACATTCTTTTCATATATTTGTTAATAATACAAGATAAGATATGTATAGTTGCTAAGTTACATTCAATATATTTGAATGTATTTAGATATATGTTTATATATTTCCAATCGACTTCAAGCATGAAGCAATGTTGTTTTCCTCATACTTGCTAAGGGTTAAGCGACATGTTTAATGCATCGGGACATGGATTTCTTCACATTGAATTTTAATAATTTAACTTTAAAAATAAACATGTAGTGATTTTTTTCTTTTTGCTAAAGGTTAGGTGACATTTACAATAGATTATATTTTGTAAAGGACAAGATCACACATAAGTTTTTATGATCATACAAAACTTCTACTAGATATTTGGTTCTTTTTGGGTAAAATATCTATTTAAGATTATGTATACTTGCTAGGTTATTTTAAAATACATTTGGGTACATGTTTGTATATTTTATATATTAATATTTCAGAAATATAAACCAAACTAATGTTGTTTCTTCCTTACAAAAGGTTATGTGACATTAGCAACAATTGTAGTTTTACAAGGAACATGGTATGACTCGGATTTTGAGAAAATGATTATGCGGGGCTTCATTTTGTCATGTAACTATTGGATTTTGGACATATTTTTCAAATGTCTTGTATGTATTTATTGATAATAGAACATCGTCCATGGATGTGTTATGTATTTGATGATAATAGAATATCATGCATGATGTTTATACTAGATAATTTTGAGGATTGGATGCTTAGATTTTAGTTCTATAATACGAAAGTTGATTTTACTTTTATTATGGATTCAATTTCTATGGGTTTCAATTATGGTGCATAACATTTTGGCTGCAAGTTGAGTTATTGGCATATTCTACATGCAACCTCACATAACAAACACAATTTCCTTGATTATGAAAAAATAAATATTGACATATAATAAATTATATTCTGGACACAAGGACAAAAGTTAATAAAATTTCAACACTGATGAAAAAACACCATCTTAAAATATATGCAAATTAAATCTAAAATCATATCAAACAAAATTGACATATATTATACTCAAACAACATATAGTAGATATAATCTTGACAAAATCGTGAATCAACGTTCACATATGTCTAACCTAACCTTAATGATAGAAGAGACAATATATGTCATTTTAGTAAGATCCATCATTGATAGAAATAAGTTCAACCGTAGCATATGCATATGTCAACATAGCTTTTAGCCTTTCTTAACACTGACATAGATGACATATGAGCATACCAATCTACCTTAACATATATACCTTATCTTGACGGTGAAAAACTGTCATCAAATACCTTTTTTCTTGTAGTGTTGGTATCAGAGCATAGGTATGCGATTACCTAGGACTTGATGGGCATGGGTCTAGACCATTGCATTCATTGTGCATTTCATGTTTTATGCCTTAATATGCCACATGATTGTGTGTTTTGTGTTATGTGAATTATATACATGGTAAAATGTATATGGAAAAAGAATGAATGGAATGGTTTGGGATGTTAAGGTCTATTAGTGGTTGACACATGCGCCTACTAGTTAGACAATGAGAGAAATCTCAAAGTTTAAACTTAATCCCTTTTTTCTTTTTTCTTTTTTTGGATACTATGTAAGACTCTATTGCTATCTAACATAATTAGATGGCTAACCAAGGATAAGGATACTAAGGCGATGGGCAAAACAACAACCTACTACCACCAGCCTTTGACCAACGAGCCTTCATAAAGGCTATTGGTACTACAATTGCTTCCATTGCACAGGCGAGCACTATGGCTGCCACCATTCCATAGGCTAGTGCAATTGTGGGCCAAGGAGGGCCAAGTAACCTCCAAATGGTGGGAGAGACTTCAGGGCCCTTAGCTAACCAGAGCAGAGGACATGTTTCTATTGCCACCAGCTTGGACACATGAGATGGGATTGCCCTTTGAGGCAAGGATCCCAGAGTTTTGGACACCTTAGTCCTAGTCATCAATGGGATGTTCACAGACTTAGTTCTCTCATAGGAGCTAAGGTGAGCATTGATCAGATATGTCGAGGTTGTGAGTTAGAGATCTCAAGGATTCTACTCACCGTGGACCTTAAGGTCATGGACATGTCAAAGTTTGATGTCATCCTTAGGATGGACTGGTTGACGGCACACAGAGTCATCATTGAATGTGATCGTAGGAGGGTTACTAGTAGCCTACACACCAGATGGTAATTGTTTTATGTTTTAGAGGGATAAGCACGATACTTTACCTTAAGCCTTGTATGACTCTAGAGGGCACAAGCAATTGATGGAGTTATTTGCCAAGCCATTACCCTAGAGAACAAAGCAAGGCAGTTAGATTACACCTCGGGCGGTTTAAGTATGAGGACGTTTTCTAGATGAACGCTATCGAGTTACCTACGCATAGAGATGCCAGACTTCTATTGAGTTGCGCCTGGTACATCTCCTATTTCTATGACTCTTGCATATAATGGGCGCACCTTTAAGTTGCGGGAACTCAGAATCGATTACAGGAATTGTTGGACACGGGTTTTATTAGATCGAGCACTTCACCTTAGGGCACTCCGGTGTTGTTTTCCAAGAAGAATGACAAGACCCTTCGACTATGCATAGACTATAGGCTGTTGAATAGGGTTACTATCAAGAATAGGTACCCTTTACCAAGGATTGATGATTTATTTGATCAGTTGAGACGGGCGTGGGTTTATTTCAAGATAGATCTCCACGCCGGTTACAATCATTTGAGGGTTAGGGAGGCAGATATCCCTAAGATGGCGTTTAGGACGCGATATGGGCATTTTGAATTCACAATGATGCCATTCGGATTCATGAATGCTCCAACGGCATCCATGGATCTCATGCATAGGGTGTTCCAACCCTATCTAGATTAGTTCGGTGTGGTCTTCGTTGATGACATCTTGATCTACTTCAATTCTAAGGAGGAGCATGAGGGTCACTTGAGGATTGTTCTCCAAGTCTTGAGAGATCATTAATTGTATGCCAAATTTAGTAAGTATGAATTTTAGCTTACTGAGGTGAAATTCTTTAGACATGTGGTGTCGTTAGCTTCAGGTGTATCTGTGGACCCAGAAAAGGTTGAGGTAGTTATGAGTTGGGAGAGACCGAAGTCAGTTTCCGATATACACAGTTTCTTGGGATTGGCAGGGTATTATAGGAGGTTCATTGAGGACTTCTCCCGATTAGCTAAACTTATGACGAGATTGACCTAGAATGAGGTTAAGTTTGGGTGGAATGATTTGTGTGAAAAGGCATTCTAAGAGTTAAAGAGGAGGCTTACTTTAGCCCCTATTCTGATAGTTCTAGAGAGGGGACAAAGGAGCACAGTGTATTGTGATGCCTCTAAGGACGGACTTGGATGTGTTTTGATGCAACCCGAGAGGGTCGTGGCTTATGGTTCTTAGCAGTTAAAGAACCACCAGAGTTACCCCACACATGACATGGAGCTGGTGGCCATTGTCTTTGCCTTAAAGGTTTAACGCCACTATCTAAACGGTGAACAGTTCGAGGAGTTTTCAGACCACAAGAGTTTGAAGTACATTTTTATATAGTAGGACCTTAACATGAGGCAACACGAGTGGATGGAGTATCTGGAAGACTATGACTTCACTTTGCATTACCATCCCGGTAAGGCAAATGTAGTGGCTGATGTACGTAGCCAGAGTCGAGGGGAGTGTTGGCTAGTGTGGCTTCCCGAGAGTGGCAGATGCTTGAGGCTATGGGACAGTTCAGGCTGCACTACAGGGGTTAGGCTCAGGGTACTTTGGGGGGTTTAGTTCTTTGCACCTTCCTGCAGTGGAAGTGATCGGAGTCGGAAGACGGGACCACGAAGATATTGTCCATTAGGCGCAAGTGCGGAATTCGGATACAAGTGAAGAGGCTGAGGCCATTCTGCGATGGTAGTCTTGACTGAGGAAGGATTGTGGTTCCCCAATCGGTAGATTTGAGAGAGGAGATCCTCATTGAGTTCCATTGCTCCCATTTTGCTGTGCATCTAAGTGGCACGAAAATGTACCATGATCTTCGTAACCAGTTTTACTGGAGTAGGATGAAGAAACATGTTGGGGAGTTTGTTCGTCATTGTTTCACGTGTTAACAAGTAAATGTTAAGCACCAGAGGCCAACGGGATTACTCTAGCCCTTGGAGGTAGCTGAGTGGAAGTGGGATCATATCACGATGCATTTTGTGACTCACTTGCCACGGACATCGCAAGGGCAAGACGCAGTGTGGGTGATAGTGGACTGACTTAATAAGTCGGCACACTTTCTGGCTGTGCGGATGACCTTTACCCTGGAGGAATTCTTGTACATATGGGAGATTGTCCGGTTACATGGAGTACCAGTATCTATAGTATCAGATCGGGATCGGGTTTATAACTGCATTTTGGAAGAGTTTCTAGCCAGTCATGGGGACACAGTTGATGATGAGCATTGCTTTTCATCCCCAGATGGACGGTCAGTCGGAGAGGACCATCCAGACTTTAAAGGACATGTTATGGGCATGCGTCCTTGATCTCAAGGGTAGCCTAGAGCATTGACCTTAGTGGAATTAGAAACTATAACAATAGTTATTAGGCGAGCATACGAATCTTTTTCCACTATGAGGGCGCTATATGGGAGGCCTTGTCGATCTCCGGTTTATTGGACGGAGGTGGGAAAGAGAAACTCTACAGGTCCGAATTTGGTTAAGGACATATCAGAGAAGGTGGAATTGATACGGAAGTGTCTTCTCATGGCTTAGAGCCGACATAAGAGCTACGTCAACAGATAGCGGTGACCTCTAGAGTTTAAAGTGGGTGATCATGTCTTCTTGAAGATGATGCCTAAGAGAGGAGCGATCAAGTTCGACAAGCGGGGAAAGCTATCATCCAGATTTATTGAGCCCTTCGAGGTACTCGAGATGGTAGGTACGATTGCTTACCAGTTGGCGTTACTACCAAACTTATCGGGTGTTCATACAGTATTCCATGTCTCCATACTCGAAGGATACCTCTAGTCAGAGCTCATGTGGTGGATTAGGCTGAGCTAGTTATTGATCACGAATGGAACCTTCGAGGAGGCCAGAGTGTATCATGGATAGCCAGAGGCGGGTTTTGCGAAGCAAGACCATGAGGCTAATAAAGGTGTTTTAGCGGCTAGGAGTAGGGAGGTAACATGGGAATCTTGAAGATGCTTATATGTACGATTATCCTTTCTTATTTGAGGATGAAGGTATGTTTTTCTGTCATTTGATATTAAATGATTGTAGCATATATGCATGTGATTGTCGGGAACAAAATTCTTTTAAGGGGGGAGAATGTAAAACCCGGGCAAATTTGAATTTTTTTTCGAAAAATGGCAAAACGGTAAATTGTCGCTATAGTACAAGCTACAGATTTGAAATTTTCTAAATCTTGGATGAAGAAACGTACCTCACCATTGGATTCATCTCATGAAATCTAGTTACTCAGACGAATTTCATTGAATTCTGAGATAGTCGAATTTTTTACGATTTTCGAGGCGACGAATAGGTGGACCCCAAAAATGGCATTTTAAGAAAAATCTTGAAAGTTGAAAATAATTTAAATAAGTTCATGTAAAATAACTTGAACTCAGACGGGATAAAATCATCGTTTGAGATGAAACGGACCAGAATCAAGAGTCGTGGACACGTAGGCGCGATGTGGAATTGATCCTTAAGTTATGGATAAGGTTAGTAAAAAATCAGATTTTGGGAGGAAAATAGCTCATTTTCTGGTTGGGACCATGGGAGAGCAAGAGGGAGAAAAAGAAAGAGTCCAATACTTCTTTCTTCGATCCTCAGAGATCCATCGGTTGGAATTCATCAGCCCTAGAACTAAAGTTCATCACCTCGACAAGGGCTACGCGTGTGTACCAAAAAGGAGAGATTTCACCAAAGATCCAAATGAGGAGATTTGGGGAAATCAAAGTTTTCAAGTTAAGGGGGTGTTCTTGAGACCTCCTACATTTTTACTATACTTTAAGAGGTAGGGATTATTCATACTTTAATTTTAATTCCATTATTTGGGTTGTTTTAAGGGAGAATGTTGTGTAGATGTCCTAAGGGCCTGTTTGACTAATTTTTAAACTACTAAAAAACAGTTTATGACCATTTTATGGCCTATTTGTGGCCGGTTTGTGGGTTGAATTGTAAGTGTTTATGACATGTTCGAATAATTGTTTTAGGGGCTATTTGGACTAAAAATCTCGTTTATGGTATTAAAGGCTGTTTGAATTTGTTTAAAACAATTTATAGCCATTTTATGGCTTGTTTGTAATGAAGCTTTGTGTTTGGTTGTGATTGTTTGTGGAATGTTTAAAAAATTGTTTTTAGTGGTTGTTTAGACAAAAAGAAAAATCCAAACTGTTAAGGGTTGAGTTTTATGGCCAACTTAAGGGCATGTTTGGCCAGTTTTTATGCCCGGTTAAGGGGTTGTTTGAATTGTTTTGTGGGCATTTTACATATCACACTTTTGCCTTGAGGGTTAAGTGTGTTATTGCTTGATTTTGTGATAACATGTTTGGTTGTCGTTGTTTGATAAAATGTTAATATATGGGTTTTAATGTATTGACATTAGTGTGAGTGTTTAATTGGAGATTATATGCATGTGATATAATTGTCCATGATGCATGATGAATTGTATGAATTAAAATGTCCATATGGCATTCATTACATATGTGACATGGCATTGACATGCAATGGTGCATTAGATTGCATATGCATAGGAACATCGCATTTCATGGGTGTGAGTGCATTGTTGTGATCAAACACCACATTTGGTGATTGATGAGTGGGCTCGGTACCGTTGGATGAAGGTCAACAGAGTCGCACGGTTGCATGACATGGAAAAACTTGTGTCGGATAATAGCAAGAAAGGCTAGACACTCTCTCGGGTGAAAGACCTGGTTACTGGTTCATACACTCCAACGATGAAAGTCCAAAAAGTGTAGCAAGGCTTGCGGGGCCTACGGCGAGACTCCAAAAACCCGCTACCTGAAAAGACACATGAGTTTTGTATATGAAATGATCATTCAAGGTTTAACATCCAACAAGTTTTGGTTTATAAACACATGATTTTATTTCGAAAATGATCATTGGATGTAATCCATCAATGATGGATTTTATCACACATTGACATTGCATTGTGTGGTAGGAGTCATTAAAGACTCGGGGTATGGTGTATGAGTGAGTTTCATCTCATTTCATAGCATGGCAAGTAGAATTCCAACCTAGAATTGCATATTCTTACTTGGAATTGTTGATGTGAATATGAATTGTCAAATGTGAGCATTGCATGTGCACTTAGGTGGGGAGTAGCCTTTGTAGGAATTACTCTACTAGGAGTGGCTCACCTTATATGGGAAAAACATTTCAGGTGCGGGATATACGCCTATAGGTTGCTCTAATTCGGGACTGCAAGGGTGAAGAAAGCCGACTTGTGGCTTTTATAATTCTTTTTGTAAAATTTTTGGAACAAACTAGTTTGACATGTACTTTTATGTAAAAGAGATGTAATTGAACTCATATGAACAATTTTTAATATAGTCTTACATGTTTTTATATGAATGTGGATAAATGGGCCCGGTGTGGTCAATTTTTACTCATAAATGGACCCAATGCGATCATTGTGTTATATTAGGCCTCGGATGGATCATGTTATTATATATTGTGTAGGTTGGGTTTTGGATAGAGCTCCCCATACAAAGGATACTTTGTCCAGTTTTTATTAAATTATGGATCCCAGTATATGGGGCACAAAGGTGTGGTATCGAGTTGCACAATATCCACATGCATTTTGCAGGTTGATGGGTGATAAACGGACCCCTGGATTTTGGGGCATCACATTTTGGCTAAGATCAAGTGTAGTATCTAGAAGAAATCACTCATCTGCATCTCTTTCCTTCTTTTTCTTACTTAATAAAGTGGTTCTTCCACGAAAATTTAGGTTTTATCTTGTTTTTTGTGTTGTTGTTGTCTTATTTGAATTTTGTTTGTGTTGGAGTGTCAAAATTGGCATAATTCATGTCAAAAATAAAATGCGTGTTGCAAGTCTAACTAGTCATGTTGCCTCAAATGTTATCGCAGGATATGTTATGGTAGTACATGTCACATCCCACATTTGATAGGAGAGAAATTTTACAGCCAGCATGTAGTAAGGGTTAAATACCGACTGGTAGGCGTTTTAAAGTCATGAGGATCCCTTGGGCCCAAAGCAGACAATGTAAAACCCAGAGAAAATTCAAATTTTCTGAAGAATGGTAAAACGGTAAATTCGGTCAAAAATCCGGAATTTTTCTACATCTCGGATGACGAAACGGACTTCACCATTGAAATCGTCTTGCGAAATCTAACTACCACGCGTCCAAGCCTAATTTCGTCGAATTCTGAGATAGTTGGAATTTTACGTTTTTCGAGGCATTGAGGGTAGTGTAAGGAACGCTTGGCATGGGTTGAGTGGCTCACATTGAGCGTGTCCAAACTGAGAAACGAGTCAGACAAGAGATCGAGCCAGGGACCCATTATGGAATGGCCATGTAATATACATGATTGGAGGGAAATCCAAAGTTGTGGATAAATGGATGAGAATTAATCGAGAGAGCCAATGAGAGGTTGACATGTGGTAAAGAAGTACTCTCTACTTATTGTCCTTGGACTGGCCCGGATGGGAGGGAGAGGGAGGAAAAAGAAGAGAAAAGTATGAAGGGGCTTTAAAGGAAGTTCTACGCTTCTCTCTGGTACTCCGGCCGCGATCACGTCGGTTTCTGGCGGAGCAAAAGGAAAAGTTCATCCCAGCTGCAAGGGCTTCGCATCGAGACCAGAATCGGGGAGTTTTGAAAAACTCCAAGAAGTAGGGGTTTTTCTCCTACTTGGTTTAGTCTTTGACTAAAAGCCATCCAAATGGTTGGTGTATTTGGGGTCGAAATGGCCTTGCATTTTAGTCCCAAATATCTGGGACTGAGTGCTGAGGTTTCAGGGACTGTTTTTGGACAGTTCGGACTGGATTGTTTTGGGTGATTCCAAGATGAATTGTTGGACCATTGATGGCCCATGTGTGCTGTTTATGTTATTGCTAAAGTTGAATAACACGTTGGTTTGTGTAAATTATGTTAGGATATGCATGTTTGATATATTAACATGAATTAGTATGGAAATGGCATATTGCATTTCATATGCACGGGGACATCATAGAACAGTAGGTGTGAGTGCATGACATGAGCTCGGATGGTTGACCAACAATTATTTATCGGAGTATGTCCATTATAATATATCGAGGAGGGTCGATCCACGGGGTATTTATCGAGATTATGTCCCACAAATATATTAGAGGGTTGTCCACAAACAAACAAATATCTTTGTTTTGAAAGCGATTTATCATACATGTGAGTTGCATAAATGAAATTCGGTGAGGACCGAGGCATGGAAGGCAGGGCGCGTGGGCATTCAGTAAGATATGCATGAATTTTACTTGAATCGTGTAGTTCTGCCATTGCATGAGAACCAGTAGGAAAATTCAGCTGCGGGCATTTGCTCACCTGGTCGTGGAAATACTTGATTTCGGGTGTCGAGTGCAACGGGTGATAAGCTCATCCAGGACCTTAGTTGTGAAGGAAAGGGGCCAAATCTGGCCTAGTTTTGTATTTTGTAAATCCTAGGTAGAAACCCAGTTTCTGTAAATATTAATTAAAGATAAATTGTAATTGAACTCGTATTTTGTATAATAAATACATTTTGCGAGTTTCCAGTTCGATGGCCTTTGTAGTAACAAGGCTAATTTATGTTGATTTTAGAATGTGTCAAACAGAAGAAAGAATGCAGGGGACCAAAATGGGGTGGGCTACTTCCCATTTCCAATCTTGGGTCCCGACACTGTAGTGGTGTTGCGACAGGAGGGACTGCGGTGTGCGATAAGCGTGCCTGTGCGCATGGCCAGGGGCGGAGTGCACGGAGGCGTCTGGTGACAGCCCACCTTGGGTGCTCTGTCCGGTCTGAGAGAGTTTCTGTGGGCGTGAGTTAGCTCACACGTGTCGCTGACGGAGAACTTAGTGTCGCAGAGGTGTTGGGCGGCGGGGGCTTTGGTGTCGGTGGCCTTTAACATGCGCGACAGAGTTCCCGAGCAACGAAGAGTTTGTCGTGATAGAGGAATTCTCTGTCGCGATGGAAGCCTCCATGATGTTTTACGTCGCGGCCGGACTTCTCAAGGACTTTTGTGGCGACAGAGTTTTCCCTGTCGCGATAGAATCTGCTCGGTCCCATGTCGCAACAGAGTTTCTTGTCGCTGATAGGGCATGGGGCACGGGATGTGAGGCCCGTGCGATAGGAGTGAAGTGTGTGCGCGACCCGGTACGCAGTGCGGCGGCGACTCGTAGTGCAGCATACGATAGCATGCGTGCGCGCCTGACTGACCCACGCAATGTGGGCTCCTTTGTGCACATGACTTACACTTGATGCTCTATATGGGTTCTTTGTTCGGGGACAACGTTCCACGAACCTTTGTTAAAAAAAGAGTACAAAAATGACCCCCAGGAATTGGGGTGTCACGGACAATATTTATATGGTTGGGTCGGCTCGTTACAAATGGTATCAGAGTCAATCCTCGACCTTGATGTGGGGAGCCTGTTCTGTATGGCCCCGTAGTTAGCTTTGATATGGGGAGTGTTTGTCACATCTCACATCAGATATGGGAGAAAGTTTCTATCGCTATATAACTATGGACTCCTCTCAACTTAGTAGATGAGTTTTAAAGCCATTAGGACCCCTTGGGCCGAAAGTAGACAAAATCTATATGGTTATGTCGAGTCGTTACAAAAAATGTTAATAAACTAAATAATTCACCCTCAAAATCACATAAAATTCCTTAAGATTAAAGAGTACTAAATAAACTCGCATCTTAATATTCATTTATTGATCATCATTAGATGACCTATAAGCACTATATTATCCTGAAAGAGTATAGATAAACCACTTAATTAGAATAGGAATTTGTGTAGCACTAAACTAAACATAACTAATATGTCACTCATCTACTCTCGATCTAAACTTCTCATCAAGATCAAAAGATGAATTTTTGGGTTGTACCATGACCTTCCATGGCTTCAAGCATGATATGGATGGATTCTACACCTTCCAAGCTTTTAACTAGTCCAAAATCACCCAATTCGGAGTTTAATGAAAAAGATACGGCCTCATAAAGTCAAGAGAGGATTTTCCAAAACACCACATGCAGTACCTCTCAATGTTTGTGAATTTTCATTCTACCTAGTGGACTCCAACGACTCCATATTTGATATAGATAGATTCTACTCTCTCTTAGCTTTCCGTATAGACCAAAATCATTGCATTTGGAGGTCAGATGAGAGAGTTATGATCTTTTGAAGTAAAAAGGTGTTCGCCACAATGAAGCCATTGTTCGCCATAGTAGAGGAGCCTTCAGGGCAAAGTGCCTTCACCTTGCGGGCAGAATATACAAAGAGAAAGCTCTCTCTTTGCTTCGTTGAGGCGAATGAGCCTTCGGGCATTGCAAAAATTAGCCATTTTTGGCCATATTTGACTATTTTTTGCCTTTTCAAAGGCTCATTTCCTAAAGCCTATAAATTTAGGGTTCTTTAAACTTGTCAAAGGTTCGGTTTTGGAGGGAGAACACCCTCCTTAGGGTTTCTCCTCTCTTCTTTTTGAATCACTTTAGGGTTTGAGTTTTTTTGTCATTTCTACTTTGGATTTGGTGTAATATTGAAGAATCTATCAACTAGAGGACCTCATTCAACCTTGGAGCTGAGTTTTGAGTATTTCTCATCTCATATTCGTTTTGTATCTTTAACTCTCACTCTCTTCTCATTTCTTTCATTATGGATGTAATAGACATGATTTTGATAGATTTGCGGGTTGTAATGAGTAGCTAAACTTTCCTCTAGGGTTGATTGCCTAAATTGATGTTTGATTTATATATATTTTAGAATGGTTTTGTGAATTTGTGCTTTTGTTGATGTTGGTTGGTGTAATGCTTAGGATTATTATGGTTTTAACTAATTAATTCATACTAAGAGTTGGGTCTTCAATCTCCATACTAGGGCATCCTTGATGATGCTTGGATTACACCCTAAAATCTAGTCCCGAGTCTCTTAAAGTATGAATTAGTTAATTGAAATATTAATTAACCTAATCAAATAAATCTAAGGAATTAGGAATGCCTAGTACTAGATGGATTTCATTAGGAGTAGCATAATATCAACATTACGTGAGGATTGTATGAACTGAGAGGTGATCGATCCAAGCGTAGTCCAGATAGTCCTATTGTATGGATCGAGAGGTGACCAATAGGATTCCAGATGGAAATACTTTGCTTTAGAAAGTATCGCATTTGTGACCTAGATGGACCGAGAAAGGAGAATAGGGAGTTGATGTAGAAATTGGGGAGACACGAAGTGGAAACCTCATATCGTGTTCCTTGGACAAGCATGAGTATATCGTCACTTAATTAGGACTTCATAAATATAAATCAAATGCATAAATAGAAGCAATCAATCCAAATACCCTTCCTTATGTTCTTTTTTCGAAATTAACTCATTCCTTGTAAGTGAGAATTGGTCATACTCTACTTTGTTTTGTTTTATTTTGTTTTTAAAACCTTTTCTCTGGTCATCGAGTCATAAATAGTGAGCGGTAGGTAGTCAGTACTCGAATTTTTATTAAAACCACACATTTTTTATGAGATCGATATACGATTGTTAATCCATTATCTCTTATATGATCCGTACGATAGTGGAAAATCGCTAACATATCTCTTTGAAGAGGATAAGTAAATGGAATAATTCATCTAAATAATGTATTTTCTTCAATAATTTAATAAGATCAGGTTGCCCATAAATAATAAACTCTATTCACGACTACATAAAATAAATGAATACATATTTCATATTAATCATCAATCTATTATCCTTAGATAGAACATATATCCAACCATTTTTTGTTTCTATTAGGATCTTTTAAAAATGTCAAATTCTTTATTTAAATAAATTTATTCAAAAACATTAACAAAATGTTATTATTGAAACTCATCGTATCTATGTGATGAAATTGTTTTTTTAAAGAAAAATTAATACATATTCCAAGAGTCAATCACCTCGATCTATTATCATAAATTAACCATTTATGTTTGTATTATTATCTTTTCCAAGTCAATCCACTTTATGATCTATTATCATAAATTAACCATTTATGTTTGTATTATAATCTTTTGAAACATCAAAACTCTAAATTAAAATGAATTTCTTAAATTGGTTCACAGTAGATTTAAAACAAAAAAATTGAAGTCAATTTTTTTTTCATTTTATAAATAAATATCATTATTAATACCCTTTGGAAACTTTTGAAAAATATTTTAAGCGCGTGTTCCGTTTAACATTATTTCTTGTTAATGTTATTTCTTAAATTTTGTTTATATATATATATATATATATATATATATATATATATGATGCCTTTTCAATGGGCCCCGGGCTAGAGCGTGTAGGGTCGTAAATTTGGACCGGATTCTTGAGCGAAGTGGGATCTGGGCTTTGGGATCGTCTGGGCTGAAGTATAATTTGTTGCAATCTAGATCCTGAAAACCTTGGTCGTAACACCCTCTGCAAGTAAGCGAGAATGGAGGGGTCGGCGGGGCTTGCGGTGGCGCTTCGATGCGTAAAGTCGGATTCTTTCACGAGAGAAAGGAATGCTTGGGCGCAGAGGGCGAATGTTTTCACGTGCCTTTGCAGTGGGGTGACCTTGTATTTATAGTAGATATTCTCCCAGTTGGATGGTGATTAGGATTCATTCCAATTGGATGGGATATTTCTTATTATAGTCTGTATCGGATTTGGTATAGGATATAGAAGGAGTAGTTTACTTGGGATAATCTTCCTTCCTTATTGGGATATTTGATTTGATGTTGATCTAATCTTTTCTTTCTTTCCTCATTGGTGAGATTTGGCTGGACTTGCGGAATGATATATTATTAGGGACTATTCTATTTTACTGTCTTGTGGGAGGCTTATGGGTGGCCTTTGAATGACGGATTGGACCTCTCTTGCAGAATTTGGCCCAAGGTTGGAATCTTTGGCTAAAGGCTTGAATACTATTAGGTAAGCCTCTCTTTGATTAATAAAGTGGGGCCTTAATGTTTTATTTGGGTGGCCTCTTTCTTGGGCTTGGTGTGTGGGCTTGCAAACCTTATTTTTCAAACCCTATCAGTTGCCCCGGCCCAGCGTAATGCGATTGTACGTGGGCGGGTTATGCGTTGCTTTCGTCAGTGAATTTCACGATGTGCGCTCGGTGGGATTAGTTAGGGCTTGGTCGCGAGTCATTTGTCTTGTGATAATGATGGCTCTTGGTTTTACTTATTTCTTCATCCCCTTAAGTTTTCTTTGTTTCTTCCCATGGTTATCCTCTGTCTTGTGTACTTTGCTCCTAGGGCCTTTTATTTGCCTTTAACGAGTTCGGACTTCCTTCTCCTAGTCTGCAATACGAGCATTTTTGTGCGAGTCTTTCTCAGTTGTGCTGCAGGTCCACTGCGTCTTGGTTTCTTGATTTCTTTTCGGTGTGTCACAGACGAGTTGTTTTAGATTGGCTGTTTGTTTTCTATTAATAATTTCATCATAGATTAGGGCGTTCTTCTTCTCTACGTATCGATGGTGATTCTTCGATATTGGTGGTTACGGCCAGGGCGGCGGTGTCTCCGACCGTTTGGTCGGGGTTGGACTGCGAGGTGCCCCCGAGGTGCCTCCTTTTCCCTTGGACAAGGGCAAGAGGAAAGTGAACCTGGTTAAATTTCCTGGGGGGTCGGAATATTTGAGATCCGCCGTTAAGCACGCTTTAGCGTAGGTTCTTAAAGGTCGGTCCTTACGCTATGGAATCTTTGCCAGACATTATCAGCCTCCTTTTGGCGTTCGGGTGTGGTCCCCTGACGTTTTGACCCTCTATGTGGTCTCTGTGCCTAGGATGGTGTGTTTCTTCGAAGTGGCCTTCGACAACGGTCTTCACTTCCCTTTGCATCCCTTCATAAAAGGGGTTTTGCAGCATTTCAATGTGTGTCTTGCTCAACTCATGCCCAATGGTTGGGGTGTAACACCCCAAAAAAACACCATAGCAGTTTTCAGACATGGTTAGGGTATATTAAAAGCTAAATAGGAATTTTCAGGAAATAAAACGAGAGACCCGAAAATTATATTAGAGACAAGGGTAAAGTGGTCATTTACCACTTGAGGATGTAGGAAGGCATAAAACAATAAGTTTATATACAATTATAGATTTGAAAGGTGAGATAGAAATTAGAAAGAATAGAGAAGGACAACGTAAAATGAGAACTTGAAGTACAAATAACATGAAGATGGGGGACCAATGAGTAAATAAAGGAAAGTAAAATCCGTAAATAAGGATGAGATCAAAGCCAAAATATCTTTTGGTCTTTGGTGAAAGAGAGCAAAACGGGTACAAGAAGAGGAAGAGGAAGAAGAAGAAGAGGAAGAAGGAGGAGCCAAGAAGAAAGGTATGGAACTAAGTAAGGATTTCTATGATTTTTAGTATGAAAGTCTAGTTTTTGTATGGAATTAGTATGGATTCAAGTATGGGATTTATCTAAAATGCATGAATACATGTTTGGGTTGTATGGATTTTTGTAGAAACCTAACCTATTTTCTTTGATGAATTAACTTGGCATAATTATGATGTTTGCTGGTTTTAGACCAGTTTTGGGAATTAGTTTTGTATAGATTACAGAAATTGTTTAGATGGAGTATGGATTTTGGGTTTCCATGATATCCTTGTGTTCATGTTTAGGGTTTGGTAATATCAAGGAAGTCCCTTTAGTTGATTATAGTCCATAAGAAGTGTTTAGAGGATTTTAGAGTGAGTTTTGGGGATTTTCGGAATGAAAAACGCAAGGCAGAAAAGTGGGGAAAATGTTGCCTGGGCGTGGGTACTGTTAACCCGAGCAGATTTTTCTGCTTTTATCTACTAACGGACGTGTAAGCTTGCTTCGTCACAAGTCGAGTTGAGTGTTTTGGACTCTATGGAAAGCCCTTTGAGTCTAGAATTTGTCCATATATAGCTTGATACTATCTTGAGCTTATAATAAGTCCGAAAATGACTAAAAATAGTGGCTGCTGCTCTGCTGCTGCTGCAAGTGCTGCAAGTTGCTGATTTTCTTCATGGCTTGCAACTTGCATAATTCCTTCGTTAGGATTCCGTTATAGGTGTTCTTGGACTCTATGGAAAGCCCTTTGAGTTTAGAATCCACCCATATATATCTTAATGCAACTTGAACTCAGATTATGCCCGAAAATGACAGAAAACAGTAGGCCCCTGATGGTTCGGTGCACCGGATTTTCTGCTTGTGTCCTCAACCGGACGTAGTAAGCTTTTCGTCGAAGTCCTTTGGTTGTTCTTGGACTCTATGGAAAGCCCTTTGAGTCTTGAATCCACCCATTTATAGCCTGATACCATATTGAGTTTATACTACATCCGAAAATGACTAAAAATAGTGGCTGTTGCTGCTGCTGCTGCAAGTGCTGCAAGTTGCTGATTTTCTTCATGGCTTGCAACTTGCATAACTCCTTCGTTAGGCTTCCGTTATGGGTGTTCTTAGACTCTATGGAAAGACCTTTGAGTGTAGAATCCACCCATATATAGCTTAATGCAACTTGAACTCAGATTATGTCCGAAAATGACAGAAAACAGTAGGCCCCTGCTGGTTCAGCGCACCGGATTTTCTGGTTGTGTCCTCCAACTTCGGACGGCCATAACTTCTTTGTCCGAAGTCCTTTTTGGGTGTTCTTGGACTCTATGGAAAGCCCTTTGAGTCTCAAGTCCACCCATATATAGCGTGATACAATATTGAGCTTATAATACACCTGAAAATGACAAAAGACAGTAGCTGCTGCTGCTACAGCAGGTGCTGCAAGTTGCTGATTTTCTTCATGGCTTACCAATTGCATATCTCATACGTTAGGACTCCGTTTTGGGTGTTCTTGAACTCTATGGAAAGCCCTTTGAGTCTAGAATCCATCCATATATAGCTTGATACAATATTGATCTTATAATACACCTGAAAATGACAAAAGACAGTAGCTACTGCTGCTACTGCAGGTGCTGCAAGTTGCTGATTTTCTTCATGGCTTGCAATTTGCATAACTCATTCGTTAGGACTCCGTTATGGGTATTATTGGATTCGATGGAAGCTCGCCAGTCTAGAATCTAACCATATGCTATTTAATGGCATTTGGTGCCTTGTCTGAAAATTGAATTGTTGTACGAGTGCACTAATCGGCTTGGTTAAAGTTAATTGGAATCTACATGGTAAGAAAGGATGTAGATATGAGCGAAAGTAGCAATATATGTAGATTTGATATGTAAAGGAGTATAGATAAGAAAAGTACCTACAGTATCACGGGAAGAGTCTGCATTACGTACTCCCTACGGGAGATAGAGACTGATCGATAAAAGAACAAAGAAAAACATACAAGTATATAGGAATATATATAGATATAGGTCTAAGATATGATGGTCCAGATAAAATTACATGAAGATATAAGTTAACAAGATATAAGATGTTACAAGTAGAGGACATGATATGAATATAAGAGTATATGATATGAATATATGATTGTCATACATAAACGAATAGATGGAACATGATAGGAACACATGAATGAGTAAGCATACATGATAGAAATATAGAAAGTACATGAATAAGCTAAATCATGATAGAAACGCATAAAGGATATATGATGCGTAAAAATGATATAAAGGGAATATGAATAGATAAAAAAGATATATATGAATATATGAATATAAGAGTGCATAGATGCATTCATGATATATGATAGGATTACATATATGATACGAAGACAAAACTAAATGATAGAAAAAAGGAATGTGAATATACGTATTGTAAAAGAAATATGAGAACAATCTGAAGTAGAAGAAAATATGTGAAGGTATTCTGGAGCGAAATAAATAATAGTGTATATCTCATCGGTATACATGATAACAATAATTTATTCATGTAGATGAGATATCATACGAGAAAAATAATAAAATGGATTATCTTGCTTAGAATTTGGTAGGATAGATTGACATACCTATTAGGGAAAAATAAGTCTGCGACTATGCGGTCAGTTGTGGCCCACGGTTGGGTCATTCTGAGCGCCTTGGTCCTTATAGATGGTATTGTCTCGTCTGATGATATGGCCTTATCGGGTCACTTAGATGGTCATTGTCTCGCATAATGATAACAACGCCTTTAGGCCCTTATAGACCAACTTTGTTTATGCGGTGAGTGCAATGCCAGGCCCTTATAGACCCTTTGTTCGCGGTGAGTACGGCGCCTTCGGGCCCTTATAGTTTCCTTTATCCACTTAAGGTTTATGCGGGCGGCAGAAGCATCAAAACAAATGATTTGCATATTACATGTGAAAAGATATTATATGATCTGAGAAGCATAGCACTGCTATGTGATGATAAGTTCTATAACATGAGATTATACGATCTGACATGATATATAAAAATGTATAAGAATGTAAAATGATTTGAAAAGTTAATATGAATATAGTATATGGAAAGTACAAAGTACAGTATACGAAAAGTATATGAACAAAAGTCTGATTACATGAAAGGAAAGTAATATGAAAGTATAACGGGGAAAATGATATGAAAATAGTACATGAGCAGTACATGAATACAGGTATATGATATGATTACATGAAAATAGAACATAACAAGCTGGTATAGTATATAACCGCCAAAGAAGTAATATATGTATACGAGATATGACATACCACGAGAATAGGATATGTAATATGAACCATTATAAAGAGAATAGATCAAATGACAAGTACTAGAATAAGAAATAAATGATATATGAAGGTTATATGTCAAGCGTCACATGATAGAAGTGTCACGTTATATGCAAATGATAAGGTAAGTGTATTTGTTGGGGCGATCATAGTTGTGGTCGTCCTTGTATATGTTTCCCACTAAGCGTAAAGCTTAGCACGAGTTTTTAATCCGTGTAGGTACAGAAGCGGAAAACGGGGATAGAGGATGGGACGTCCTTCCCGGCGAGCAAGCCCTGACTGAGATAGAGTCTTTCGTATACCCATACGCAATCTCTGTATTTTTGAATAGATATAAGCTTTGTTTATTGAAAAGTAATGGGACTCGGTGTATAGAACATGAATACCACTATGGTGTATAATGTATATGTAAAGAATTTTTTTATTATTACGAAATTGTGCATATGAATAAGAAAACAGGTATAGGTGTCAGCTCTGAGAAAGGAAAGGTTGAAGAGTCCAGGTCGAAGTGTGACACCTAAACTGACACCCCATGGGTGCGGGTTGGGCCCGTCACAATTTAGTGGTATCGAGCAAAGGTTTTAGGCGTTTGGAAATGTACATGTCACAAGCAAGTCTAGATAGAGTATAAGATAGAGAAGAGAGCAATGCATATGTATAGTTAAGTGTTGGCCTCTTATGTGGATGTCCTCCTGCCTTGTATAGATGACAATGAACAGATATAAACATGAAATATGGAATAGATTTGAAATGATAGTATAAGAAATACTATCTGTAATAGAAATGAAGAAAAGAAAGTATAAGAAAGGTCATAAATAAAAGATATGAAAAGAAAGGACATGACCTATAAGTTGTGACACCGCAAAATCCGGGGGTTCGTTGATCACCCATCAACCCGCGAAATGCATGTGGATGTCGTGTAACTCGATACCAGACGGTTGTGTCCTATTTACTCGGATCCATAATTTATTAAAAATCGGATAAAGTGTCCTTTGTATAGGGAGCTCTATCTAAAACCTTTGCACAATATACAATACACTGACCCCATCAGGGGCCCCTAATAACACAATGACCTTGGGTCCATTTATGAGTGAAATTGACCACACTAGGCCCGTTATCACATTCATATAAAAACATGTAAGACTATATTAAAAACAGTCCATATGAGTTCAATTACAACTCTTTTACATAAAGATACATGCCAAAACTAGTTTGTTCCAAAAATTTTACAAAAAGAATTATAAAAGCCACAAGTCGGCTTTCTTCACCCTTACTATCTCGAATGAGAGCCGCTCACCGGCGTATATCCCGCACCTAAAATGTTTTTCCTGTATAGGAATTGAGCCACGCTGAAATAAAGTAATTCCTATAAATTTCTCCCGCTAAGTGCACATGCAATACTCACATTTGGCAATTCATATTCACATCAACAATTCCAAGTAAGAATATGCAATTCTAGGTTGGAATTCTACATGCCATGCTATGAAATGAGATGAGACTCACTCATACACCATACCCTAAGTCTTTACTGACTCCTACCACACAATGCAATGCCAATGTGTGATAAAATCCTTCATTGATTGATTGCATCCAATGATCTTTTTCGAAATAAAATCATGTGTTTATAAACCAAAACTTGTTGGATGTTAAACCTCGAATGATCATTTCATATACAAAACTCATGTGTCTTTTCAAGTAGAGGGTTTTCGGAGTCTCACCACAGGCCCCGCACACCTTGCTACGCTTTTTGGACTTTCATCGTTGGAGTGTATGAACCAGTAACCAGGTTTTTCACCCAAGAGAGTGTTTAGCCTTTCTTGCTATTATCCGACACAAGTTTTTCCATGTCATGCAACCGTGCGACTCTGTTGAACTTCATCCAACGATCTGAGAGCCCACTCGTGATCACCAAAGTGATGTTTGATCTCAACAATGCACTTACACTCATGAAATCGCGATGTTCTGCGATACCGCATGCAATGTAGTATATATTCTTATCAAATATAGCGTCAATATAACGATGATGATCAGATGTTTTGATTAAGATTAATATTACGTCATGAATGTGATCTATCCATGCATATAATCTCCCGATTAAATGTCTCACACGATGTCGATACATTAAGAGCATATATTAACATTTTATCAAACAACAACAACTAAGCATGTTATCACAAAATAAAGCAATAACATACTTAACCCTCAAGGCAAAGTGTGGCATGTAAAATGCCCGCAAAGCTTGACCAGCTTGGTGACAAGACCCGACTCGGAAACACTTAGGAATTTCCGGTGGTCAGCCTAGTGAAGTTCCCAACTGTACAATCCACAAAAGTGTCAATGGAACTGACTTTAAGAAAGAACGACACACTTGCATTAATATAATACCTCAATGTATATATATAAAATCCTGTGCTCAAAATCCACAATAGGCCATCTTACGCAGGTCTTAACCCTGAAACACGCATGATAAATACTCATACTTGAGTTCCAATACTAAGACAGGAGGCATTAGAGTGTTTGCGAATTTAGGGTACAACAAAGAAATACATAAGTTCAATGAACAAAATGGAAAGATAAGATAGAATGCAGGCGAGGCAGTGACGTAGAAATTGCAGGCGTGAGGTAGATCTCCTAGTTCTGATTACCAGAGGCAGTTGAGCAAATAAAGCGATGAGATAATAAATCTCGGTGGGTGGCACATAATTTATATGGAAAATAAATGTTTTATTTTTCGAAAATTTCTTCTCTCAAGACCTCACGTTCACTCTTTTATAGGTTCCTAGTTTGGAATCGTTCACAAAGAGCCAGGTATACCCCGAGTCAACAATGTGAAATTTATGCTCAGTTTAGCAGGCATCATTATCGAGAACCTTGTAAACCTAGAATTTATTCCATGACATAAAATTGAGCATAAAAATATATATAACCATCATATCGTAAAAATAATCATGAAAATCTGATAATCATAAATATTAGGATGGTTATACCTTATTAGAAATATGATATCTTAGTACCATACTCATAATAAGCGAGTAGTGAAGCCCGATCCGCGACAACTAATAAACTTTCGAGTAAACCCAGGCATCCACGTGGCAGCTAACCTTAGGGTAAGCTCACGACATCAAGTAATAGTAATGAAACCTTCGGGTAAACCCGACATCACGTGGCAACTAATAGCAGCCGGAGTAAAGCGACATCACATGGCAGTAATAAACCTTGATTGAACTTGAACATCATGTGGCATTCATAAACCTTGAGTAAGCCCAGATTATTAACCTTTCCAACAATACCGCATTTATAATCATTCCCACAGTCTTAAAATGTTTCACCAATCAATAACTTTCAAAATGGTTTTAAAACCTCGATCCATGTACCCAGAAATGTTTAAATACTCTGAATTTATCCATGAACTCATTAAAATTTCCAAATATTTAAAATGTTGACAAAATCCATAGGAAATTATAATTTGTTTATATAAAAACAGATAATTATATTTACGCATAACCAACCGTTCGATCAAATAAGGTATATGATGAATACACATTTGAGTGATAATTACAGTAGAATTGAGCACATCTAAGTCACAATTTACCCACATTTGGTATAAGAATAAGTCTTTCTAATTTCTTACGTGTTTTTAGACTTGTGCAGGTCTTTAGGGTTTTAAAGCATTAAGTGCAGGATGTATGTCAGAAACGTATGAAGCTACTATGGATGTGGGTGAACAATTGTGAAGTCTCGGAACCCCCGGCCAAAGCAAGAAAGCACCCGGTGGACATATTATGCAGGTCTGACTTGAACTTGTACCGGTGGCTGCTGGAAAAGTGGCGAGTGGACATATTATGCAGTCTGGCAAACATCAAATTTTAACCTATGAAAACCACGGTGGTGAAATTGTGTAGGTATAGCTTAAACGTAATAAGAGTGGCGCATGAAGTGCGGGATTTGTCAGGGAGCTCGATCCGTCTTGAGGGTCACTCTTGTCAACGAACCAAAATGGGAAAATCTTATTGAAGGGGATATAAAAGCAAGAGGACACAAGTAATAGGCAGCTTTTGACTTCTAAGTTTAGGTTTTGAAAGGAGAAGAGTTTTTTCTCTCCATTTTGAATGGGAACTTGTAGATCAGTTACAAGATTTCTTTTCTATTGGAAGTTTTTAGATTCAAGCGTTTGTAATCTTTCGATGAGAAATACTTATCTTGCTTTAAATCCTAATATCTGTATTCATCCTTCTCGGTTTACAAGTGATTAGATTTCAAAAGGTACTGTTTTATGATTAATCGCTCTTTAATTATAATTGTTCTTATAAGTTTTATGGAGTTCTAAACCCCTGCTACTTTAGGAATCACGGAAACTCCTGCGATTAAGGTATAGTCCCTCAATTCTCTTTTGATCTTCAATGGATTAACTGTAATAATCACTTGTGCGAAGAGTTTGTAAATCCTTAGTTGGGCATATTCTTGACAAGCGTGTGAGATATCCTCGTACACGTTGTGTGATCATGAATGCGAAATTTGGGGTTTCGGCCAATATTAGTGAACAAGTGTTTAGTATTCTTTCGATCATCTTTATTTTCAAGAGCATTTTAAAGATAAATCCTCCATCAAAGACCGTTTATCAATGGTTCCTAGATGAGTTTATAAAATAAGAGTTGGACTTACATGATGAGTGAGTGGAACACTAAAAATCCGGCAATTGTCTTTATTTTAAAACATTCAAACCCGATCAACCATTCGGTCAATCAACACAACCTTACAATTCTCTTTAAATCATACCCTTATTGGAGAATAGCTCCTGTTGGTCGATAAGAATTAGACCACTCCTGTGGAGATGACTGTGGATTCCCACGGTATTACAATCTTGAACAAGCTGTGAATTCCTACGCAGGAATAGAATTCGACACACGAATAAGGACGAAGAATTTTTGGCGCCGTTGCCGGGGATGGCGACTAACCAAGTTGATCTGAAGAGAGCTAGAGGTAATTTGCAATTGCATTGCAAATCCGGTACGTTCTCCATTTTTTTTTTTTTTTTTATTTTTGTTTTGTTTTAGTTGGAAATCTCAGTGGGTATTTCTTGGACGGATAGAGTGTAGTGCATGTCAGTTTGGGCTCATGACGAAGCGTAGCGAATCTAGTAAGAATAGTGCCTCACGGAAGTGCGAAATCATGTGGAGTCAATTGTCTCAAGATAACATTATACCTCGAATGGATCACCTTGGTAATCAACAACCTCTTGTTTTTAGCAGACATACTCAGAAGGATTCTGTTAACCCACAAGGACTCGATGAACCTTCCTGACACGGAGTAGAGCTCACGCTCCAGTAGCAGATGGTAGGAGGGAATGTTAACTTCCAACAAAATCAATATAGAGGTCTCCTGCTCCTTTACCTATTAATGGAAAGAACCCTTAGAGAAATCCTATGACCTCGAAGGACTCTGACCAATTCTTGCATTCGTCTTCTGAAGAGGCCGCCGATTCTAATGAGTCGAAATGATCGAGTCTCTTACACGTATATCAAGGGTTGAATCGGAGCCACTTATTCATTCATGAGAGATTTTGAAGATGTTTGCGGTGCATTTTCTTTCTTGGCTCACCCCTCCACATAATCACATCTAGTTTATTTCCTTTTTTGCTTTAAAGGAGAAGGCTAAAATTTGGTTTCATTCAGCAGGCGCTTAATTCAATGGAAATCTTTACATGGAAATATCTGAAATGAGTTCCTCGACAAATTTTCCCTTTGCCTTTGATACTAATGCTCTCATGCGAGCAATTAGAACTTTACGAAGAAACTTTGGTGAGCGGATTTCTTTGCCCAGTATGGGAAAGATATAAAGGATCTGCTCATGCTATCCCTCACCGTGGATTGGATGTAGGACAAATATGTGCATACTTTCATCAAGGATTATCCCTGAATAATAAACAGTACATCCAGATGATGTGTGCAGGCGAATTCTATGAAAAGAGTGCTAGGGAAGCAATCCAGCTCTTTGACACTATAGCAGAGAACGCTCGAACTTGGGAATAACACTTCCATGAACCTTTGCTAAAGTGCATAGCACATCGGCGGAATCCATAAGCAAGAAATGATGAGTTCTTGAAACAAAATTGCCAATTTAACAAGAAGCTGGAGGCCATAGAGATGAAAAGGTGCACGAAGTAACTAGTGTGCCTCCAAATACCCTCGATACCCACTTGGACTAGAAATTGGAGGAGCCATGCATTATATCGCGATGATCCTACGCACTGACCATCAAGTGCCCCGAACCTTCCTCAGTAAAGGTGCAATTCAAATAGAAACGGCCAGTACCCTCAATTGCAAAGAAACCCTTCAATTCTCTATATTACGAAACATATAATCACAGGATGGGGTAGCACCTAATTTTAGTTGAGGAATGAAGGGAGGGCCCGAATAACGCCAAACAACCAAGGTTCTCATTAAGGAACCAGCGGCACACAAATCCCATTCCACCATTTGAATCAAGGTCCTCGAGGTTCCTGTGAACCCTAATCGAGTTCCAGCCATCGAGTCCAGGGACTCCATCCTGCAAACCATATCGACCCAGCGTAAGAGAGTGCGGAAGATATAGTTACATAGTTAAATCTGAGCCCTGACAATCCACAAACACGAACTCACAGAAGCTGCTTTGAATGATGTGAGATCTCAGATAACAAGTTAACCTCATCCGCCGGTAGCCTTCAACGAGAAAAACTTCCATCTCGACCGATTCAAAAATCCACAAGCAAAGAAATGAGAAATAGTGTAGGAAGTTCGAGCCAAAGTGGGGTACCTTTGAACCTTTGTAAAGAATTTATGCGCTACTCTCAGAAGTGGAAGGTAGTTGACAAAACCATTCCAGCCTAAGGAACCAACTCAAGAGTCTCCAGAGTAGATTGTTTAGAGGATGAGTTGGCGAGACAAATCTCATGTCCACGATACGAATGATATTGATGATCGACGAAAGGGCGACAAGTCTACCCACATATCCCTCCGGCTCCATACCCTCGTAAGTGAGAGCACCAAAGAAAGTGAATAACCATCTTGAAATTTATGAGTTGTTCAAGCGAGGTGGCTTGAACATTCCTTTGTTAGATGCCATTAAGCAAATTCCATCTTATGCTAAATTTCGAAGGATTTATGCACGGAGTAAAAGGAGTTAGGTGTCGGCCAGGGGCGCTGTGGTGACGATCTATAGCTAATTGAGACAACTTGCCTCAATCTGAGACCCGAGAGTCCTGCTATTTCTATAGTAGTGGGAAATTCAAAGTTAGGGCATGCTTTAGTGGACTTAGGGGCAAGTGTTAATGCAATTTGCCTTACTCGGTATATGTGGACTTAGGGTTAGAATTAGAGCGGCTTGATATCACTCGATTGGTGGCCCGCGATCATACTCCTAGAGAATAGTGAAGGATGTTTTGTTACAAGTGGACAAATTTACTTCTGTGGATTTTGTTGTGCTTGACACTCAGCTTTGTAGCGAATCAAAGGAACTCGATTCCCGGTAATTCTTAGTCGAGCATTCTTGGCATTTGCCTAATGCCATTATACATTGTAGGGGAGGCTAATGACCATCGTTTGGTAACATGGTATTAATCTGAATATTTCCAATGTTATTAAAGGAATGGGAGATGAAGAAGATATTTATAAATTAACATGGTTGATTCCGTGGTACAAAATACCTGGATAATGTCTCACATGACAGTCATAGCAAGTCATGTTGGTCAGCGGGTTGGAAGGAGAGTGACCCCTGGCTACCAGGTCGAGTTTTCACACTCTTTAATCGGCATAAAGATGTATTGGAAGTTAATGGGTGGACACCTAAATTTGAACCTTGCCACCAAATGAGGATAAGACATTGCCTTCTAAGGAGGCCACCCTAAGCAGACTAAAACCTTTACGACACATCTCGAATATGCATTCTTAGGGAGGAGGACACTTTTCCGGTAATCATATCTTCCTCCTTAGAATTATTTCCAAAGAAACTCAACTTTGGAAATATTGAAAACCCGGAAATTTACTTTAAATTTGGACAATTGCAGATATTAAGGGAATTAGTCCTTGATGCAGTACACATAGAATTCACTTAGAGAGGATGTTAAACCTTCTAGGCAACCACGAGCGATTGAACCCGATAATGAAAGAAGTGGTGAAGAAGTCTTAAAACTCTTGGATGTAGGGTTATTTACCCTATTGCGGATAGTAAGTGGGTTAGTCAACCACAATTAGTTCCTAAAGAGTCGGAGTCACGGTGGTTGCCAATGAAATAATGGGCTCGTTTCCCACTTGTGTCCGCGAGGATGGAGGGTGTGCATAGATTATAGGGCAATGCCGGGTGCCGGGAAGACCATTTCCTCTTGGTTTGTTGATGAAATGCTAGAGAGTTGTAGGGCATAGATTTTATTGTTTTCTTGATGGGTACTCGGGGTACAATCAAATTGAGATAGCTTTGGAAGATCAAGAAAAAACTACGTTCACTTGCCACTTTTGAATGCATAGCCTTTAGGAAAATGCCCTTTGGACTATGCAATGCACGGGAACTTTCAACGATGCATGATGGGAATCTTGGTGACATGATAAATACGTATTAAGGAAATCTTCATGGATGATTTCAGTTTTGTAGTGACTACGTTGGAAATTTGTTTAGAGAACTTACATAAAGTTTTGGAGAGGTGTCGAGAAAATCTTGTGTTAAATTGGGAAAAATGTCATTTCATGGTAACCTGAGGGGTGTCTTAGGCCACATTGTATCAAAGATGGAATCGAAGTTAATAAGGCGAAGTTAGTGATTTCCAACCTCCCTACTTCTAAGTGTGTTAGAGACATAAGGTCATTCTTGGGCCATCTTTGGTTTTTATAGAAGGTTTATAAAAGTTTTAGTGCTATAGCTAGGCCCTTATGCACTTTAGCTAAAGATGTCCCTTTCATGGTCACAATCTTGTGACCTTTGCTTACTAAGCTCGAAAACATGCTAGTGTCACCGCAATCATGCGGTCTCCTAATTGGGACCTCCCATTTGAGATCATGTGCGTCTTTAGTGATTATGCCATAGAAATTTGTGTTAGGAACGAGAGGAGAGAGCAAAGGCTTTTGTCATTTACTATGCCGGTAAGACCTTTAGACTGCACTTGGGAGCCCGACTACCGCAGCCACATAAAAGGAGTTTTTATTGTCTTTGCTCTAGAAAATTTAGGGTCATATATTGTTGAAACCACTGTAACCATCTTTACGGATCATGCGGCTTTGATACTTGCTCTCTAGCGGGGATCACGAAACGAGGTTAACTAGGTGGATTTTACTATGTCGAGAATTGACTTGACCATCAAAGATAAAAGGGGGTTGAGAGCGTAGTCGACCATTTATCTCGGTCGTTCAGATTGCTCTATGGCATACCCATAGGTGATAGTTTTCGGATGAGCAACTCTTTGCTCTTGTTCATTACGATGGTATCTTGACATTGTGAACTACCTAGTAGCGGCTAGATTCCTATTTCGATAGGCTTCTCAATGAAAGAAAATTTTGTGGATATTAAAAATCTTATTTTTGATGATCCTTGCTCTATTTAAATCTTTTGTCCGGATCAAATAATGAGAAGATGTGTGCTAATGAGTGAAGCGGATTAGGATTTAACTTTTTGCGCTCTGACTTTTATTGGGACATTCTCTGCCGAAAAAGCAATGACAGATTTTGCAAGGCTGGGTTCTTGGCCACCTTGTTAAAGATTGCTTTGATTTTTGCAAAACTTGTACTTGGTGCCGGCAACTAGGAAGGGTCACAAAGCGAGAGCATGATGCCTCTTGCCCCAATTCTAATTATTGGAATTTTATTTGTTGGGGTATAGACTATGGGGCCTTTTCCCCACTTCTTGTAGTTATCCTACACATTTTATTATCTGTTGATTCACGTGTCTAGGTGGGTTGAGGCAATTCAAGAGATCCAATGACCATAAGGTCGTTTTGAAATTTATAAAAGGAACATGGCTTTTTCGTTTTGGAACTCCCTCGTGCAATCATTAGTGATAGGTGGACTCTCCACTTTTGCAATCGATATTTTGAAAATGTAAAAAATATGGAGTCACTTAGCAAAGTATCAACTTGACACCTTACGGACTAATGGTCAAGCTGAACTAGCTAATAGGGAGATAAAACATATTTTAGAAAGACGGTTGCCCGGATCGAAAGGTGGTCTCTCGGAGTCTTCTGGAGTGCTCTTTGGGCTACTTGAAATCTTTGCCTTTAAAGCTAATTCTTGGTATGTCTCCTATAGGTTAGTTTATGTGATGCTTGCCATTTGCCGGTAGAGATGGAACAGAAGCTACTTTGGGTTGTCAGGCACTAATTACAGTCTAACTCAAGGTGGCGGCGCTTGTTGAAGCTAAATGGGCAGGCTGGAGAGAGGTCGTATGGCTCCCGAATTTACACAGGAGCGCTCAAGCTATTCCATGACAAATCTATTGCCGGGAAACTTTCAGACCCATTCGAGAGAATCTTGCTATCTGACTCCGGTGCATCTCTTTTCGGGAAAGCTTCGCTCTCGTTGGACTGACCCATTCATCGTTAAGGTGGTTTATCCATACGGGCGTGGAAATTCAATCAGGACAATGGGAACTCCTTCCAAGGTGAATGGTCAACGCCTCCCGAGCCATTCCTAAAGCATTTCTCTCCTCACGAGCATCTTGTGGACTTGGTGGGCCGTCTGCAAAACTCTCCTTCAAGTAACCTCATTCTCAACTTGTTGTATATAGTTTGATTTTATTCTTTTGTTTTTTGCTTTCTATTTTCATTATATTTTACTTCATTTTCTTCATTTGCTTTTCAATACATTCGAAAATAAATATCGACAGGGCTTTGTTTTACATGATGCTCAGTTACATTTGTGGGGGTACACTTAGTTGAACATTGGGGACAATGCTTGTTTACTGTGTGGGGGTAGGTGTACCTTTGGTTGGATTGTCACTATGCGCTCGTTATATGTTCGAATTAGATTGAAAATTTTCAAAATTTGCTTAATGAGTATTATGTTTCACCACTCTGATGTACATACCGGCGTATGTTTTCATTCACTCTCTACATCATCTTTTTGCACGTACATCTTAACAAGCATACCTGACAAGCTTTGTGTTCTTACATCAGTTACTCCCATACTCTACTACCTTCACGCTCACTGACCGAACTTATGGCCAAAATTTCTCTCTAGATCTTTGTTGTGCTTCGATTGTGCATCGATTTAATTTGGTCATGTTAATTTCATGCATCATAGTCTTTCTGAACAAACTTGCATAATTGGAAAATGATTGAGACCATTATTTGTACATACCCGTGGATTTGTAGTGTCTCATCCACATGCACCCATTTTTGGGCTTTAAGTTGTGAGTTTATTCAGTTATAGAATCGGTTATGGAGCAATGGTGGATCTTATGGAGATTGAAGGTATCCCAGGGGAATGAATTCTGGGGGTACTAAGTCTACGAATCTGCGGTCGGTTGTGGAATTTGAACAAGAGAAAAAAGTGAACATCTTGAGAAAAACACAGGATGAAAGGCGGTTGAAAGGTCGAAGATGTATAGTGGCACCTTGTTTGAGAGTGAAAATATATATATATATATATATATATATATATATATATATATATATATATATATATATATATATTCAAAAAAAAAAAAAAGAAGAAAAAAGAAAAATCGGTTTGGAACAAGTTGTGCGTTTAACTTAAAATTATGCAGGTCTGACTTAGTAGTGGCCGTGTGGTTGTCTGGGTGCAATGGTCGAGTGGAGCGAGGGTTTTAAACCCCGAAAAGTTGAAACGCCTTTTCTTTTCCCATATGTTTTTGCCTGCCACAAGTTGGGCCACAGCTGTTTGCTCACTCTACTTAAGCATTTATTTCTGCGGGGTTAAATTGTCTGGGGGTACAACTTGTTCCAAAGTGGCGCGATTAGGCGAGAGTTGTCTTAGATCTGTGGTGGGAAATTAGGCGAGAAAGGGTTTTAAACGAGTTGAAGCGCTGTTTCCATATGTTTTTGCCACTTTACAAAGTTGAGCCACATTGTTGCTTCCTCTCTGAAGCATTCCCAAGCTGCCGCCCGGGGTTTAGATATCAGGTTCGGATTGTTTAATGCAAGTGGTGTTGAAGTGGTAAACCACTGACTCTTTACTAGCATTGTTGATCTTCTCTCGGCTATACATGGATTTGTTTGGTTGGATTTGGTTGATGTTGTCTGTGATGCTTCGGTTAGGTGCATCTTGCACGTCAATATAGGCGGGAAGTTGTTATCGATGTGCCTGGGGACCAGCCAGTCTTTATTCGAGACGAGGTTTTTGGGATATGGTTTATCTCCCAGGCCCATACGGAGTAGTTATTGCTATCATTGCCATTTCCATGGCCTTGATCTAGACTCTCCATTGAGAGGAAAGGCATCCAGTTATCTGTGGAATGAGCGTGAAGCGAAAAATCTGATGCCTCCCAGCCGGTCAAGAAGGGGAAGGGAAAACGAATTGCATCCTCTTGGATGAGAATTATCGGCAGTGATGATGGAAAATAGAGGCTATGTTCTGAGGATTAGAGCACGAAAATGGACCGGTCGATAGCGACCAGAGTTTCCTTGCGAGAGGTGTTAATTTGGAAACGTTTTTATATTCTCATCCCATGAGGATTATCCGAGAACGAAATATGCGCCGTGCTGCGAGTTCGCGGATACTTGCAGTATTAGTTCGAATTCTATCAACTTGAAGGAAAATCAGCGGGTTGAAACCGTGTGGAGACTTCGGTGATGGGAAGCGGCAGTATATCGACTCGATGGCAGCACATACCACACTATATTCACCACTGACGTTTCGGATGAGCCATATCGCTCGGGCTATTCTGGTTCGGCCTTCCAGGTTGTTTCAACGAGGCTATGTGCACCCGCCACATTGCATGGTGGATTTGAAAAATTACGTTCTGGAAGCTCAAACCGGAATATGCTCGATGATAGATCATTAATTAAATTTGGCGAAGGGTAATGAAAGTCCCCGACAAAACGAGGTCGGTTGTTGTACGAGGTTATAGTGGGAAGGCGATTGACTATGCATTAGTCATATAGTGCGCGATGAGGAGTTCTTACAATATTAGCGTGGCCCAGGCATGTCGTTTCCGCCGCGTGACTAGTATTGTGGAAGAGCGGGGATGAGGAGCAGTTACAAGCGAGAGGGTGTTACTGAGGTGGCCGATCCTGAGCTGGGGCGAGGCCCAGGCAAGGCGGCATCCACTGGATCTCGGCCCTCTCGTACCTCGGTACCTTCGATTACCTCCTCCGGGACCACTTCATCCACGGCCCGGCACCGTCGAGGCACATCGCCTTTGAAGGATGGAGCGGCGGATCAAGGAATTGGTTGAGTGCATTCTCGACGAAGCGGTGGATCGGCGTCTCGGGGCTTGAGACACATTTTTCAGGGAGAGCCAGCGATGGCGGATGCTACTTCTCCAGAGTTAGAGGGAGATTCAGAAGAATTAGATGGTATGTGGACGAGGGCAGCATTCTCTTATGATGAGGATGAGGACGGCGCTGCGCATGGATTGTGTTAGGCTAGACTAGGGTGGTGTTGGCAATCGGGTAGTAGACCTTAGCCATGTTATGCTAGCACCCACTTTGATCTTTTACCTTTTCTTTCGTTTAGCCCACGGTCATTACAAACTTTTAAGACCTCTTTGATTCTACTTATGTTTGTTGTTCCTTTTGACATTATGCATGATGGTTACGTGTTCTATGTTATATGATTGCTTACCTTACATCGATCACTCTGATTCACTTGCTTGCATGACTACCTTACATGTCTTAAAGTTTATAATCCTTATTTGAATAACCAGTGCATTGTCAGCTGTTATGATGTTCATTGTGTAAGAATGTGGTTGTTTTAAATGATCATCTTGAGTACATACTAAAGTGGGTGCAATATTTTACTCCATAATTGCTATTTTGAAGTTCTTGCAGCTTGGTATCACAGAAGCGCCTTGTTGAGATTCATACCCTGAGTGGGTAGTTCGAATCTAAATCTTGCTTTAGGGGCTAGCAAGATGCGGAGTTGGGGGTGTGATGAATACACATTTGAGTGATAATTACAGTAGAATTAGGCACATCCCAAGTCCTGATTTACCCACATTTGGTATAAAATGAGTACTTCTAATTTCTTCTGTGTTTTCAGACTTGTGCGGGTCTTCCCGGGTTTAAAGCGTAGGAGTGCACAGGATGTATGTCGGGAAGCCAATATGAAGCACTATGGATGTGGGTGAACAATTGATGAAGTCTCGGGAACTCAAAAGCACCAGTGGACATATTGTCAAAGTGCAGCTTGAACTTGTGCAGAGTGCTGACTTCTTTGAAAGTGGCGTGGACATATTGTCTAGGGTACAACTTGCTTGAAAACCAACAGTGGTGAAATTATGCAGGGTACAACTTAAACATGTCTGGAAATCTGTTGCATGAAATTGCGGGATTTGTCCGAGAACTCGATCCGTACGCGAGGGCACTCTTGTCAACGAACCAAAATGGGAAAATCACATTGAAGGGGGATATAAAAGCAAGAGGACACAAGTAATAGGCAGCTTTTTGACTTCTAGGGTTTAGGTTTTGAAAGGAGAAGAGTTTTCTCTCCATTTTTGAGTGGGAACTTGTAGATCTAGATTTAAGATTTCTTTTCTATTGGAAGTTTTAGATTCAAGCGTTTGTAATCTTTTCGTGAAATACTTATCTTGCTTTAAATCTAATATCTCTTATTCATCCTTCTCGAGTTTACAAGTGGTCTGATTTCCAAAGGTCTTTGTTTTTATGATTAATCGCTCTTTAATTATAATTGTTCTTATAAGTTTATGGGTTCTAAACCCCTACTGCTTTGGGAATCACGGGAAACTCCTGCTGATTAAGGTATAGTCCTCGATTCCTCTTTTGATCTTGATGGATTGTGTAATATTAATCACTTGTGCGGAAAGGTTGTAAATCCTTAGTTGGGCATATTCTTGACATTAGAGATATCCTTGGTACACGTTGTGTGATCATGAATGCAAGCTAAGGGTTCGTATTAGTGAGAACAAGTGTTTGAAGTATTACTCGATCATCTTTGTTTTCCAAAGAGCATTTAAAGATAAATCCTCCATCAAGCTAGTTTATCCAATGGTTCCTAGATGAGTTTATAAAATAAGAGGTGGGACTTACATGATCGAAGTGAGTGGAACCTAAAATCCCAGCAATTGTCTTTTCTATTTTAAAACATTCAAACCAATCAACCATTCGGTCGATCAACACAGCACTACAATTCTCTTTTAAATCATACCCTTATTGGAGAATAGCTCTATTATTCGATAAAATTAGACCACTCCCACAATGGAGATGACACAGTGGATTCACAGTATTACAATCTTAGACAATGTATGAATTCTACGCTTGGGAATAGAGAATTCGGCTGCAGGTAGGGACGACGTATATATATAATAATTAACCACGATTATATATCATAATAATACCCCAAGCTTGTTAAAACATGTGAACCACTCACTTGACTACGGTCTCCAATCTGCTCCTCTGCGAAGGATCGTCTTCAGTTAGTGAGCGCCTATAATATAATAAACATACCATTTAGGCTCCATTAACTAAACCAAAGACATTGGGACGTCCCAAATGTCTTAGAATAACTTTTAGAACTATGAAACTATCTAAATTGGACCAGAAGCGGTCGATTATATAGTGTGTCCCTACGAGACCTTGGAGTACGAAATTGGGGCTTTTCACCGAGAGGTTAATTTTGAAATTGAACCTTGGAGTAACTCATAAAAATGTCGATTTCACTAATCCAACTTCAATTTGCCTAATTTGACCAATTGGTGTCCAATTTCGGTTAACCTTTTCGAGTAATTGCAGATATGACTCAAAATGGAAAACTAACCCAAGCAGCGTCAAAATTTAATTTATATCAACATAAAGGCGAGACTAGGAACACAGCGGTACCCTTACCTTGGTCCAAAGGTTCTTTGTGGTGGAAACTCGATCCAATGATCGATAACTGTTTTTCGTCGTATTTTCATGATGAGAATCGAGAAGGACCCGAAATGAGTTCAGGGTCCAAAATGGTGGGAGGGAGGTAGGGTCGGCACAGAATGGCCAGGAAATACCAAAATCGTGACTGGGTGGCGTACATACATAGCCGCGGCCCGGTTCGGCGCGTCCGGCGGCTGCTGGCTGGGAAATTTTACCGGCAAGATCGCCTTGCCGTGCTCCTCCTCCTTGGTCGGCGCGTGTGCAAGGATGGTGGCCGGTGACGCCTCCCACGGCCAAAACCCATTTGGTCTACAAATGGGTCAAAACGACCCAGTTCGGTGTTCAAGGTTTTGGGGAGTTTTTTCTAGGGCTTTGGAGCTCAAAATGAGTGTGTTGGGGCTAGGGTTCTATTTGGCAAAACTGTGTTTATGCAGGGCCTAGAGTCGCTTCCGGGTAAAACACGAAGACGAGCTTGGACAACGATAAAAATATTCTTGTTTAAAGCTCCTGGGGCATAAGCTTTTATCGTAAGTCGGATGTTGACGTTCAACCCGTCTATGAACTCGTATCGACAAGGCCTACGAAATGGTGTCTTAGCCAACCCAAAATTATCCATCCTTAAAAAAAATCAACTTGGGCCCACATACTAATTGTTGGTCAAACTTGGTCAAACGTTTTAAAAACTGGTATCATTTGGTACGTGTCGTTACAACCTACCCCCTTTAAAGAAAAATTTTGTCCACGAAATTTGTACCTGCGTCATGGAAGAGATGAAGGTACTGGCTCCGCATTTGGTCCTCCCGCTCCTAAGTCGCCTCCTCGACTAGGTGGTTTCTCCAAAGGACCTTCACTAAGGATCACGTGGCAACTAATAACCTTCGGGTAAACTTGACATCACGTGGCAACTAATAAATCTTCGGGTAAACCCGACATCACGTGGCAACTAATAAACCTTCAGGTAAACCCGATATCACGTGGCAACTAATAACCTTCGGGTAAACCTGACATCACGTGGCAACTAATAAACCTTTGGGTGAACCCGACATCACGTGGCAACTAATAAACCTTCGGAGTAAACTAGATTATTAACCTTTCAGCAATACCACATTATAATCATTTCTGAAGTCTCAAAATCCATTTTGCCAAATCAATACTTTTCAAAATGATTTAAAACCTCAATCCATGTACCTTAAATACCACAAATTTATCCATGAACTCAGTAAAATTTCCAAATATTTAAAATGTTGACAAAATCCACATGAAATGATAATTTGTTTATATAAAAACAGATAATTATATTTACGCATAACCAATGGGTTCGATCAAATGAGTATATATATAATAATTAACCACAATTATATATCATAATAATACCTCAAAGCATTTAAAACATGTGAACCACTCACTGACTACAGATGCTCAATCCTGCTCCTCTGCAGGATCGTCTCCCGGGTCAGCGTGAGCGCCTGTAATATAATAAAATACCATTTAGGCTCCATTAACTAAACCAGAGACATTGGGACGTCCCAAATGTCTTAGAATAACTTTTAGAACTATGAAACTATCTAAATTGGACCTCGACAGGTCCAATTGCTCTGATGTGTCCTGCGAGACCGGTACCCAAGTGGGGCTTTTTCACCGGAGGTTAATTTTGAGAAATTGAACCTTAGATAACTCATAAAATGTCCAATTCCACTAATCGAGCTTCAATATTTCCTAATTTGACCAATTGGTGTCCAATTTCGGTCCAACCTTTTCGGTAATTACCCGAGATGACCCAAAAATGGAAAACTAACCAAACGCGTCCAAAATTTACAAACTTTATAGCGGAAAGCCCGAGACCGGAAAAGCAGCCCAGTACCATACCTTGGTCAAAGGTTCTTTGTGTTAATTAGGAAAACTCGATCAACGGTCGACCAACTTTGTTTCGTCATATCTTTCAAGCGGTGAGGAATCACGAGGAAAAAGAGACCACGGAAATGAGTTCGGAGGTTCAAAATGATGGGAGGAGGTATGGGGTCAACTGGAATCGTAGGAAAACCTCAAAAATCCAGACGACCTTGGGTGGCGGCCACGCCGCCGCGCCGATACAGGCGCGCCGGCGGCGGCTGGCCGGGAAATTTTACCGGCAGGATCGCCTCGCCGTGCTCCTCCTCCCTAGCCGGCTCATGTGCAAGGGTGGTGGCCGGTGACGCCTCCCACGGCCAAAACCCGTTTGGTCTACAAATGGGTGGCTTGACCAGGTCGGTGTTCAAGGTTTTAGGGAGTTTTCTACAGAACTGGAGCTCAAAATGAGTGTTGGGGCTAAGTTCCTGTTGGCATGCAAAACTATGTTTATAGGGCTAAGAATTAGCTTTCAAGTAAAACACGAAACTGACTTGGACAACGATAAAATCCTCTTTGTTTAAACTCCTGTGGCTATAACTTTTTATCCGTAAGTCGGATGTTGACGTTCAACCCGTCTATGAACTCGTATCGACGAGGCCTATGAAATGGTGTCTTAGCCAACCCAAAATTATCCATCTTTAAAAAAAAAAATCAGCAAGATTTACATACTAATTGTTTGATTAAACTTGGTAAACGTTTTAAAAGCGAGGTATCATTTAGTGCAGTCGTTACAAAGAGCCCATAACGAGAGACATAAAACTAGCCAAAATGCCTTAAGCTAATATAAAGCTTGTCCAAATAGCCCATGCCAGTCCTAATTTTTCTCTTCGTTTAAACAACCCCTAAAAACAATTTTTTGGACATTACACAAACAATCACAAACTAGGTCACAAAGCTGGCCACAAACAAGCCATAAAAACGGCCATAAACAATTTTTAAAGAGTCAACTGACCCCATACTTGATCATAAAAGCCCGAATTTTTAATCCAAACGACCACTTAAAACAATTCTTGAACATGCCGCAAACACTCTGATTATTACACAAAATCGGCTACAAGCAGTGATAAGCGACCATAGCTGTTTTAAGCAGTCGAAAATCGACCAAATGGGCCCTTAGGACATTTACACAACATCCTCCGTTAAAACAACCCAAAGGATGGAATTAAAACCAAAGTAGGAAGAATCCCCACCTCTTGAAGCATAGTAGAAACGTAGGAGGTCTCAAGAACACCCCTTTAACACAAAAAATTTGATTTCCTGAAATCTTCTCATTTGGATCTTTGGTGAATTCCTCCTTTTTGGTACACATGCGTAGCCCTCGCCAAGGCAATGAACTTTAGTTTGTGGCTCGATGAATTCAACCAGCGAGGCTTTCAGGGATCGAAGAAGGGGCAGACTCTTTCTTTCTCTCCCTCTTGCTCTCCCAGGGTCCCAACCAGAAAATGAGCTATTTTCCTCCCAAAATATGATTTTTAATAACCTTATCCATAACTTAAGGACTTGTCCCACATTGTGCCACTTGTCCACGACTTGTTCGGGTCCGTTTCTATCCCGAAACGATTTATTTCATCCCGGTTTGAGTTCAAATGATTTTACATGAACTTTATTTAAATTATTTTCCACTTGTAATATTTTTCTTAAAATCCCGTTTTTAGGGTTCACCAAACACTCGTTGCCTCAAAAATCATGAAAAATCCGACTAAATCAGAATTCAACAAAATTCGTTTGAGTAACTAGATTTCATTAGACGAATCCAACGGTGAGATCTGTTTCGTCATCCGAGATCTAGAAAATTTCATGTCTGCAGCCTGTATTGTAGCAACAATTTGCCGTTTTGCCATTTTTTGAAAAAATTAAAATTTGCCCGGGTTTTACACAAAAGGTCGAGAAAGCCATAACAACCATGAACAAACTAATCAAATAAAGGTTTAGAATCGGAGAATTTATTGGTGAATCAACAAGACTATAAGGACGACGTCGCTGACGAGATCACTTACGAGGAACTGAGTAACATATGTGTTTCTTCCATAATAAAGTGATGAAGGGTCCTGATACCCTTCTTTTAAGGGACAATGTAAATACATGAAATATAAAGGGGCATTTTTGTCCAAAATGGGTTATTTTTCAAGAAAAAAACATAGAAGATATTAGATTCACAAATTCAAAGGTATTTTGATGATTATCTTAAATACTCATTTTATCCCCATGTTTTTCTTAAGTTTTAGTAGTTTTATGAGATAAATAATTGTCATAATACTCTATTTTCTCAATTTTGTGATTAGGCCAACCATTGAGCGAAAATGAGCGAAATTGAAGAAAATTCAGCAAAGTCATCATGTAGCTACAACAAACATGTGATCTTTTCGTTTGCATAATGTTCTTCTATGGATCCCTCATTGGCATGAACATATATTCTAGAATCCAAGGGCTTTATGTAGACACCAAGATTAAGCAATTCGAAGTTCGGATGAAGAAGTCACGGCCTTGGAAAGTCAGGGAGCAAAAGAAAGACAATCCGATCGATCGATTGCTCAAACAGTCAATCGGTTGCTCATAAAATCATTAAAAAGAGAGTGAAGTTCACGCTACAGTGTGGAATTCTCATGTTGTAGTGTCAGCACTCATGCCCACAACGTGATTTGGCCTAGACAACTCCAATATCGTCCATTTTTCCGCCATGTGGCAGCGTCAATTTGTCATGCCACATAATGAATGTCTAGACCCATGTTTTGCCGAAGCCCATCTCCTCTCTCTCTTGGTTTTGGCTTTATAAGAGAAGGAAATTAGGGCTTTTAGGAGGGAAGTTCGTGGAGGCAAAGAGGAAGGTTCCCTCGAGTGGAAACACCCTAGGGCAAAATCTGTCTTGGGGAAGAAGATCTTGAAGAAGAAGAGGAAGATTGGAAGAGAAGAAGGGCTTCAATCCAAACCTAGTTTATTTCTTCTCCTATTTTCCTACTTTTCCTCACTTATTATGGTTGTATTTCTCTCCTCCATGAGCTAATATCATTTTCTAGGGTTTTGATGTAGTCTAAACAATAAACCATAATATTTAGCTTGATTGTTGATTTTTGATGTTTAGATTTTCTTATATACTGAATGGTCTATTCAATTTCTCATGCTTGTTGATAATTGATTACCATTAACATGATTTGTGACCTAATTTGAGGTTGAGAAACAATAATTAGGTTAGACTATGAATGAAATGTCATGTTTCACCATAGAATATAAATATTTATGGGTTACATGTAGCTTATTAGATTTCAATTACTTAATGCATCATTGGTTATGATGATTTGAGGTAGAGTTTTGACGTTTCAGAAGATCGTAATACAAACATAAATGGTTAATTTATGATAATAGATTGATGTGATTGACTTGGAAAAAGATCATAATACAAACATAAATGATTAATTTATGATAATATATTGATGTGATTGACTTGGAATATGTATTGATTTTTCTTAAAAAAATCTCATCACATAGAGATTTATTTCATTGATATGGTTACAATGAGTTTTCAATAATAGAACAACATTTTCTTAATGATTTTGAAGAAATTTATTTAAAACAATACTTTTCAAATTTCAAAGGATCTTAATTGAAACAAAAATGGTTGATTTATGTTCTCTTCATGATAATAGATTGATGTGATTGACATGGAATATGTATTCATTTCTTTTATGTAGTCAACAACAGAGTCTACTATTTATGGGCAGCCTTATCTTCATTTAATCAATGAAATTAAAAAACAAAATTTGAATTTAATGAAATCTTATCTTTTTACTTATCCTCTTTCCTATTGAGTAGAGATCTTCATTTTTTGAATTTAATGAAATATTATCTATTTACTTATCCTCTTTCTTATTGGGCATTCAATGTTTCAAAAAGATAAAGTATAGAGAAAAGAAGGGTATGGAGTTTGAGTCTTGATGAGGACGGTTTTCTACATTATAACTAAAAGTATTTAGCTATCAAAAAACCTGAATAACAAATTTTATTTATTTATTTTTACTTCTATTCATTTTACGTCAGAAGTTATAGCACTTTGTTCTTTGGATTCGAGCCTGGGATTTCCCGTTTCCATCTCACTATTTTACCACTTGAGTTAGGTCTCAAAAATAATTTTAAAAACTTTTAAATTTCAACATAAATGGTGATTCATTTTCAACACCTACCAAAATACTTCCATTTTATAAATGGATCTTTTTTTTTTTTTTGAAAAAGTAGGCTTCACGTTATCGTTATCGATTTGATTATTATTATACATAAAACATGAAAATTTTGATTTAGGTGATTCGAGTTACTAGAAAAAAAAAATTATGGATCAAGTTAAAAAGTATTAATTGACTAGTCAATATAGTTCAGTTATGGTAGTACATTGGATCGTTATGAAGGATATATACCGTGAAGCCCTAAATTATATTTAGGGGTAAAAGTGTACTTTAAAATAAATAAGGATAATAATTAATAAATTAAATTAATTTATTAAGGATGGAAAGTCTTTTTATATTCCAAATACAAAACCTTAAATATAAATTAGAATGTTCTCACCTTTTAGTCAAAAAAACTCTTTTTCAAAAGCATGAAAGATTAGAGAAAACAAAGAATTGAAGATTTGAAAATCTACAAGTTCAAAGTTTGAAGCATTATTTTTTGGGTGAAGAATAAATCTTTTGTCTTAAGATTCTTTAATGACTCAAAGTTCTAAGTATTCCTTTGAAGTAAAGGATTATAATACAGATTTTGAAAATAAAATATTATTTTATGTATAATTAGGAAATAAAGAATTGTTTTATATGTATAAGACTTTGCAAAATAAAGTATTTATTTTCTATATTATTTGAATTGTGAAAAGTTATGATTTTTTTTTTTTTAATATATTATGAATTATGAAAAGTTTTATTATTTATTTATTTGACTATCTATGGATCAAATAGTGATTTTTCATGAAAGTATGTTTATGACTTGTTTTATGAAAAATATAAATTTTGAAGATATGATGAAATTGTTTTATAAATTTGAATTTGAGAGAAAAGTTTTTTACTCTGGTTTATGATCTTTGTCAATGGGTTATACTAATTGGTATGACACTTGTCAATGAGTTATAATAATTGACTATGGACCTCGTCAACGGGTTATAGTAGTTGACACTATAACCCTTTTTAATGAGTTATAATATAATTGACACTATGACTCTAATATACGAGTTATAATAGTTGACTGTTTGTTATTGTTCCATCAATTTCGAGATTATTTGTTATTCGAAAATAAGAGAATAAGTTCATCATATCTTTGAGTGGTTTTGATTTGGATTTGTATACATAATATTGATTTTCATATGAATAAGAAGCTTTCATAGAATGTTTGAATTTTTGTTTTATTATACTCTCAAGGTTTTTGTGAAATTGATTAAATGTTATATCTCCGTTTTGAAAATATTGTGAAAAGTATTTGATCCATAAAACTGTATAATTTTTTCTTACTAGGCTTTGAGCTCATTCCATTCGTTGACAATTTTTCATGTACCTTTAGTTCGGGTGAGAAGTAATGATTAGGATGGTAGTTTGGCATTATTAGAAGTTTAGGGGTTTTGACCCTATTTATTTATTCGGATAATTTTTAGAGTTAAAGTGTAATTTGTATTTGGATTATTTTAATTTGAAGTTTTAGATAATGACAAGTTTGGATGATGTTTTAGATTGCAATGGGAATTTTGAAGATTAAATAATTATATTTTATTATCCTAACTAGGAATTTGATGATTTGAAATATTTCAATTACAAGAGAATGATTTTTTTTAGTATGAAATGGTCATCATGCCCTGAAAGCTGGTTTCAGAGCTTGATAGAATAGTGTCAGAACAATAGGTTTTGATCTTGATGAGAAGTTTAGATCGAGTAGATGAGTGACATATTAGTTATGTTTAGTTTAGTGCTACACAAATTCCTATTCTAATTAAGTGGTTTATCTATACTCTTTTGTGGATAATATAGTACTTATAGGTCATCTAATGATGATTGGTTAGTGGAATATTAGAAGATGCGAGTTTATTTAGTACTCTTTGATTGTAAGGAATTTTATGTGACTTTGAGGATGAATTATTTAGTCTATTAACATGTTTTGTAACAACTCGACCTAACCATGTAGATTTTGTCCACTTTAGGCCTAAGGGGTTCTCAAGGCTTTAAAACGCGTTTACTAAGTTGAGAGGAGTCCATAGTTATATAGCAATAGGAACTTTCTCCCATATCCAATGTGGGATGTGACAAACACTGTAAATATTGCCTCTGATACCACATCAAGGTCGAGGATTGACTCTGATACCATTTGTAACGAGCTGATCCAACCATGTAAATATTGTTTGCTATGGGCCCAAGGGATCTCATAACTTTAAAACGCGTCTACTAGGTTGAGATGAATCCATGCTTAGTGCTAGGAAATTTCTTTCCTATCAAATGTGGGATGTGACATGTTCTACCATAACATATCCTGAGATAACATCTGAGGCAACATGGCTAGTTGGACTCAAAACATGCATTTTATTTTTGACATGAATTAGGCTAATTTTGACACTCCAACACAAACAAAATTCAAATAAGACAACAACAACACAAAATACAAGATAAAACCTAAATTTTCGTGGAAGAACCACTTTATTAAGTAAGAAAAAGAAGGAAAGAGATGCAGATGAGTGATTTCTTCCAGATACTACATTTGATCTTAGCCAAAATGTGATGCCCTAAAATCTGGGGGTCCATTGATCACCCATCAACCTGCTAAATGCCTAGGGATATCGTGTAACTCGATAACACACCTTTGTGTCCCATTTATCAGGATCCATAATTTAATAAAAATCGGACATAGTCTCCTTTGTACAAGGAGCTTTATCTAAAGCCTAACTTGCACAATATACAATAACATGACCCATCTAAGGCCTAATATAACACAATGAGCGCATTGGGTCCATTTATGAGTAAAAATTGATGACACTAGGCCCATTTATCCACATTCATATAAAAACATGTAAGACTATATTAAAAATAGTCCATATGAGTTCAATTACAACTCTTTTACATAAAGGTACATCCTAAAACTAGTTTGTTCCAAAAAATTTACAAAAAGAATTATAAAAGCCACAAGTTGGCTTTCTTCACCCTTGCAGTCCCGAATTAGGCGTATATCACATTGCACGAAATGTTTTCCCATATATGGGGTGAGCCACTCGTAGTAGGTAATTCTCTGAAAGTACACTCTCCACCTAGGTGCCTGTCTGATCGCATTTGACAATTCATATTCACATCAAACGAGTTCCAAGTAGAATATGCAATTCTAGGTTGGGTCTACATGCCATGCTATGAAATGAGATGAGACTCACTCATGCACCATTACCACAGAGGTCTTTATCGACTCCCACCACATAATGCAATGCCAATGTTGTAACACCCCAAATTATACCCTAACAGTTTTATTACATGTTTAGGGTATAATATAAGTAAAATTTGTATTTTTTTTGGAATTTATGTACAAAAAGTGAAAAAGGATAAAAACTCGAGATTAATATAAAAGCTAAGGGTAAATTAGTAATTTGCAATTCGGAACATAAAAGGTCGTAACCGAAGTTTATATGCCAATATAGAAATATTGATAAGTTTGAATTGCAAATAGAATGGAATAAAAGAATCTAAATGCAAGAGATGAAATTTGACATCAAATTTGGATAAGACCAAACAGGGCCTTAGGAAACTTAATTTCTTGGCTTAGAAAGCTAGGGCTTCCAATGAAGAGAAGAGAAGAAGAGAAGGAAAGAGAAGAAAGAAGAGAAGAAAGAAGAAGAGAAGAGAAGGAAAGAAAGAAGAAGAGAGAGAAAGAAAGAAAATGGGTATGGAATATTATGGATACTAGTATGGAATCTATGTGTGTATGGAATTCATGTATGGGTTATTTTGAGTTGGTCTTTTGTTTGGAATATTTTCTTTGGTATGGATTACTAGTATGGATATTAGTTGGAACCCTTGTTTATATAAGGGATTATTCCTACCTTGGGATTATGTTCCATTTATGAGCCATCTTTGGCTTTGTAGAAGTCCTAGAGGTTGTTTGGTGTTTTCCCCCAAACACAAATGATGCGTTTTTCTGGGTTCTAGGATGAACCGGTTGACCGACGAAGGTTATCCGATTGGATGCAGTAGCATCTAACCTTGAACAACGAAGAACCGGTCGACTGGTTGATCAGTGAATTTTCCGGTTGGATGCAGTAGTTGCATGCTACTATACCAAGAGGAAACGGTCAATCGGTTGGTCGACTGGTTCGTCCGGATGGTCTTCTGGATGGATGTAATAGCTACCAACTAATGTACAAAATGGAAACGATCAACCGGTTGGGACCTCAGCGGTCGGCCAGGTTCGGAGTGAGTGATGTCTTTCGAGAGCTGTTTTAGGGCACAGTTTGAAGCCGGGTTGTCTAGCACTTAGGTCGATTTCATGGCCTAGTTCTTTATTGATTAAACTTGCTTGAAGCTATTATGTGTTTAAATGTAATATTCCTTGGTTAGGGATGACATGTTAAATAACAATATATGCATATACATATTGGATTGATAAATGTCTAAATAATGCATAAAATGAAACATAAAATGTCTAAATGATACATGGGTAAATATGCATGCGTAAATCGTAAATATCGTAGATGATTACCAGATAACAATAGTTATTCGGGGATATGAGATATGTATTGAAAATGAAATAAAAATGGATTGTCTACTTAGAACCTAGTAGAGGGATAGATGGACATGCGTATTAGAGATAAAAGTCATATCTTGATTAGTTGGCCAGATTTAGGTCATTCTGGCGCCTTCGGGCCCTTATAGAGTAATTGTCTCGTCTGATGATACTTGACACCTTCGAATCCCATATAGTTTCAGAGTATCCATACAGGTATATGCAGACATAAAACATAAAGACAAACGACAAGAATATGCAAATGATCTGAATATGATAAATGACATAATATGAAATGATATGAAAAGCATAGCACTGCTATGTGATGACAAGTACACTGTGACAAGAATAAGGCAAAGTGTAAAATGACACAAAATGTATTTGAACGATGATAAGAAATGAAACATGATATGATAAGTAAGTATGAGATATGTATAAGCATGTGTAAATGATATGTATGAAGCATGTATAAGCATGTGTATAAGTTTATGATATGTTAGATGTAAATGCATGTGTCTAAAGTGTGGTGATCCTTATTAGGGGTCGTCCATAGTATTATTCCCACTAAGCTATAAGCTTAGCACGGGTGTTTCATCCGTGTAGGTACAGAAGAAGGAAATAGAGGTCAGGACAATCCGCATCAACAATCGAGGTCACTAGGTGCCCACTGAAGACCTTTTTGGTCTATTTTGTATATGTTTTTGCTTTTGCAAGCAATGTAAAGTTTGTATACGTTGAACACTCCCATTTATGGAGTTTGAATATATTTTGTGATCTGCTTCTATAGAATATATTTCAAGTTAAATGTTTAACAATATATGAATGAACAAGTTTATAATTTATAATAAACAAGATAAATAAAGGAAAAGAAAAAGAAACTTAAGACACCCTTGCCTGACATTGGGTGCTGGGTTAGGGGCACTATAAGTAAGTTAGCCCTCGCCGGACATCGAGTGACAGGTGGGGGTGTCACTAGTTTAAGTGGTAGCAGAGCCTAGGTTTAGGCGTTTCTGGAAAAAAGCCTAGGTTTAGGCGATTCTAGATAGAGTATAAGATTGAAAAGCATGTGCATAGTAATGAGTTGGCCTAATGTAGATGTCCTTGTTTTGTATAGATGGATCGTCCTCCAAATCCAGCTGAAGAAGCAGTTGAGAGTGTTAACCTTGGAGATCAGGGATTACCTGTTTCGGACCCTTCTGAATCTGTCAGAAGTGAGAGTCACGCCCTTGTTGAGCCAAATGAAGATTTGCTGAGGATATCTCAGGACATGAATCGGGGCATTGGATAGATTGACAGCTTCGAAAGCCCCGATAGACATGGTAAGAAGACATGGGGCTGAGGAATTCCATGGGACAAGCATGGAAGAGTCTGATAAAGTGAAATTCTGGTTAGAAAAGTTACAAAGAATATTAAAGGAAGTTAGATGCCCTCGATTAGAGGTATGTATGCTGATCTCACTATTGCGAGTGGGACATATGATTAGTGGAAACTAGTGTTGAGAAGTCCAAGGATTCCAAATCCTACTTGGCTTAGGAGTTCTTTCCAGAGTTCGGGGCAAAAGTATGTTCACCAAGAGGCATTATGAGAGTCAGTGGAAACTAATCCACAGAATTTAAAACAAAGGAACTTATCGGTGGTTGAATGAAAGAATTCAATCATCTCGGCAAGTATCTGCAGAAGTTGGTCCTCAAAGGCATTTCGGAGTAAATTTATTTGAAAATGGATTGCATGATTCCATCAAGAGATATTTGGCACCTATGAATTCTCTCCAACAGGTGGATTTCTATTAGTTGGTCCAAGTTTCAATGAAAGTAGAAAGACTTGAAACGAGCAGCAAAAAAAGATCTCAGAAGAAGACGTTTTCTAGAGGAGCTTCGTCCTCCTCAGGAAAAAGAGCTAGGGAGTCTCATTTCGATCGAGTCTGATTCAGCTCTGAGGTAGAAGACAAAGTGCAATGAAGCACTTAGTAATGGTAGAGGTGCTTTAGTTAGACAGGGAGAAATCCTAGAGTGCCCTCATTGCCATAAAAGGCATTTGGGTGTTTATAGGTTATTGACAGGAGGGTGTTTCCGGTGTGGAAGCACTGATCATTTGATAGCATATGTTCTAGAGAGTCAGGGGATAATCTTCCTCTTTTTTTCTCTATTCTTCTCTTCACCTTCTTCTCAACCGTGGAGTCCTAATTTTTGTGAGACAAAATGAGATGTTTGTGTCTCATCCCCTATTTATAGTCTCAACTTTCTCTTAATTATAATTAGGTCCTCCATCTCTCAAGAAATTGCAAAGCAACTTATGTTATCTCTACTTTGGCATACTATCTTCTTTGCTTATGACCTTTATGTCCCATTTGATCAATTACCACTTTACCCTTGTTTTAGTACAATTTCCGTGTTAAATAAATTTATCATTTCACCATTTCATCCTAAACAACAACTCCCAAAAATATTACAATGACACTTGGTGCACATATGCGCCCCTACAGTTACATGTACTCTACACTCTCTCGGGACGGGGCGTTACAGGTGACATGTGGCATCATGTCATTGGAGGGAAATCCATGGTAGATGGATAAAAGGACTTAGGGCCACTAAAAGTGTGACATGTGGCAAGTGAGATGACATCTTACTTGACCTCTATCTTCTCCCAACCGGTTTGGGGGGGAAGGAGAGAGAAAAAAGAGCAGAAAAGAAAGAGAAAGGGAAAGAGAGAGTTTTAGAGACTCACCTTCTCTCCTAGATTTCCCAGTGATCGAGATGACCGATTTTAGGTGGAGCAAGGGGAAGAGTTCATCCTCACGACAAAGGCTTCGCATAGAGAGCGGAGTTGGGGAGTTTCGACAAACTCAGAAAGTGGGGTTTTTCTACATGGTTATCCTTGTCTAAGGGCCATTCAAATGGCATGGGTTGTGTGAGGCCTTGAGTGGCCGTGGGAACCGTCCCAAGACTTTGGGACAGTGTGCTGGAGATTCTAAGACTGCTTTCGGACAGTTCGAGGACTGAATTTTGGACTAAGTAATTGTCCTTGTGTGCCATTTTTATGTGTTATAGTTAAAATGAATAATGGTGTTGGTTGTCTTGCCCTAAGGGGAATGTTTGGTTGTATTTTGAACCATGGAAAGCTGGCACATTGTGGTAGTACGCATTAACCAGAATTTAGAACTGGTTTTTGGATAGGAAATAAGGGAAATTTGGCAGTGAGTCCTTCAGGTAAATTGTGGTCACATCAGTGAACTTGATGTTAAACTTTTGAATTTCTCAATTCGAACCTCTATAGCCTAAGTTATGGTCCTTTTACCCCAAATAGTCTAAGTGAAGCACGCTGGGGTCATTTCGGTAAGGTCGAGCTTGGCTGGGGTCGACTCGACTGGGTCGATGGGCGAGTCGGTCGGCTCGGCGAGCGAGGTCGGGTCGAATTTGCTATTCATATCATGACCTCAACTTGAGAGGTCACTTAGCTTCTTTGTTGAACTTGGTTCGAGATTGTTCTGGACTCTATGGAAAGCCCATTGAGTCTAGAGTCCATCCATGTGCCCATGGATGGTAGTGGATCTTTGGAGGTTTGACGGATAAAGGCGGGTCCAGCAGGCCCAGTCGAGGTGGGGGTAGGTGGGTAGAACTGCCCTGGCCGTGTGTGACCCTGACTTGGAAAGGTCATAACTGTGATGCAGACTCTGTTTGGTGTTCTAGCTGGACTCTATGGAAATTCCATGGAGTCAGACATGTGCTGTGGAGGGTAGTGGGGTACTAGAATTTGGCGGGATGGGGGGCGGGTCTTCTGGAGTGAATCGGGTGGAGTGGCGGGTGGGGCTACCTACTCATGTGGACCCTCCAACTTCCGGACGATCATAACTAACCGTCCGAGCAATTTATTTTGGGTGTTCTTAGACTCTATGGAAAGCCCATTGAGTCACAATTCCAGCCATGTACTTTGGAGGGAAATAGGTGATCATAACCTTACTGAAATATATGTTTTTGTACCAAATGTGCAGGTTGCATGGTTACGTCGAGGTGAATATTCGGGATATGAAATGACCATTGCATGGCATGTTGTAGGCTATTGTATTGGGTAGGAGATTTTCCTACTCGGTTTACTTTTAGCCTAAAGGCTGTATAATGGTATAGGCTATTTATGGGAGGCCATGAGAGGCCAAGTAATTTAGTTCCAAATTTTGGGATTGGATGGTTGAGGTTTATGATCTGTTTTCATACAGTCCTAATTTGTGTATAGTAGAGTTTGAACGATTAGTATCAAATAGTGCTATTTTAGGCCACATTTATAGCGGGTTTTGAGGCACTTTTTTGTGTACTAATCGACTTTGATAACTCAATTGAGTGTTGAGGGTCCCGAAACTGCTATTGATCACGTTTTGTAGCTCTATTATTGTAGATTTCCAGGGCAAATACCTCATTATCTTTAATTCGATTCAAACATGATGAACCCGAGCCAAATTCGAAGATACATGATCGAACCAGAGGAAATTTGGAGCAAAAATGCTGAAGAGAAGGAGAGCTCAGTGGAAATTTTGCAAGGTTGCGAAAATTCGCAACCTGCAGATTCCCCCCGCGAGGATGCGAAATTGCTGCTTGCTCGCTTGTACTGCTGCATTGACTTTTTGACCTGCCTTTTTTTGGTTTTATACAAGTTTGCCCTTGATGTAATTTTGGTTCATTAACATTTTGTAATTTCCTTTTTCTTGAGCACACATGTAAGCTCGATGCTTTGCTATAAATCAATCAACTTCTTTCCGTAAATCAATCGGAAAATTTGGCACGAAGCTTCCTCTCCCTCTGCTAGTTTGTGATTTTCTCTTCCTTTCATTCACTTTCTTGCATTTTCTCACTAGCGAGCCTGCCCCTTGATGATGACAAATCCAAGGGATGCTTTCGGCTAAAACCCCTCATCCTTGAAGAGGAAGGCCCTTTGGGTGTTGGTTTTAAGAATGGGTTGCATGTTCTCATGCTTTTCATGTTGTATTTAAAGTATTTGTGTTCTGTTTCTCACCTTAGGTTAAATTTTTTTAGGCATGCTCTGCAAGTGTATTTGTCAAGCTTTTTGGGTTCGATGGATGCTTATCACTAGATCATGATGCCTAGTTGTTATCTACATTAGTTATTGAAGGAGTAGGTTTAGGGGTGTGTTCTCACATTTAGAACATTTATGTATTAAATGCCATCTTTCAAGAAAACTTTCGGGGTTTAGGTTTTAAAGCTAAATGAAGATCGATTCGGGAAATGACTATATGTCATGCTCCCGATGCGAGGAAAAGACCAGGGACATGTCGGGTTAACTTAGAACCCCTAAACTTGGGTGTGCATTTGAGGAATTCTCTCTTAACTTGCTTCAAGCTATTTCCAGTTTTTCCAACCCATTCCACCCACACTGTCTTTCACAAACCCTAAAAAAATCCAATGAGAAAACACCATTTCTGATACCTTGCCTTAACTCTTCTCTCACGAGAAGAAAGCCCATCTGTGTTCGACCTTGAGAGCCCTTTATCTTTGTAGTAGCTTTGCTCGTCGGTGAAATAGGAATCCTCGGATATAAATTTTGTTGATTCTGAACACCTACTTGGCCCAAATGAATCAAATGGCGTCGTTGCAGGATGGTGCCTAGTGAAAAGAGAGAATTTGTGAACTTGTGATTCACATCACAAGTGTTGGTGAAATCTCATTTCTTTTTGATTTTACCATTTTCTCCACTTGCGAGTTCCAACTACTGGCTGAGGATTTGAAATTTCAGCTGCTTGACGAGTTTGAAAATTTCACTCGGAGTTTGAAAATTTCAACTGTGCGGAAAATTTATTTTCCCTGTTTTGATTTTAGCTAATATCAACCTTTTTGGTAGTCTTGTTTTGTTGGTTTCTTGCTTGTTGTGTGTTCATAGCAGCTTATGCGGTGGGGCCAAAAAGCTCTTGTAGGCGGTGGAATGGCTAAGTGCACCAATTGAACAAGGGTGTGAAATCAGTTTATACACCAACTAGATGGAGACCCCACTTGAAGAGCAACAGAGCCAACATGGGGTTCAAAGGGAGCCCAATGCCTACAGATCAATGAGGGATCTCATTCACCCACCAAGGGTGAGTGCACCCTCATGCATTATACCCCCTGTTGAGGATGTGGCAATGAGGCCTGCTCGGTGCCTATGGGCACTCATGGGATGGAAAATGAAAATCCATACACACATCCGGGATTTTAGGAAGTTTGCACAACTTTCAAGGAGGTGCATTTGATATGGACACTCAAGTGTTGAAAGCCTTCCTTGACCCTCAGACAAAGCCCAATTTGGCTTAATTCAACTAGAGCCCGAGGACCGTCGGGAGGCTGGCGGAGAGATTTGCGACGAATTTTTTGAAGAAGTTCTTCAGTGCAAACAAGACTAACAATTTGAAGAGGCAAATTTACACCTTTGCAGCTCATGACAGTGAGAAATTTTATCAGTGTTGGGAAAGGTATCTTGAAACTATCAGTGCATGCTCTCACCATGGCTTTGACACATGGATGCTAATAAACCACTTCTACGATGGAATGTCCCCTGCCATGAAACAACTCTTGGAAACCATGTGTGGAGGGGACTTCCTTAGCAAGAATCCTGATTAAGCTATGGACTTCCACAACTATGTAGTTGAAACCTCCAAGGGATGGGATAGGCCAAACTGAGGGAGGTAGAGAGAGAATGAAACACCACTGGTAAACCTAGGAGGCGTTTATTCAACGATGGGCTTAGGAACTAAAGGCTAAGTTATCTACTATAGCGGAAGGATGGAAAGGGCAGAGCGAAGGCCGGCGGGAGGTACGGGCGTGGGTGAGACATCTATGCACGGCGACCATGTTTCAATTGTCAATCTACCGGAGTCATCGAGGAGAACGGTATCCTAATTTCTCCATGGTTGAAAATGCAAAATGTCAGGGCCAAAATAGGCCACCAACTGATGCCTAGTAAGCAAACAACTATAATCCCAACTAGAAGAACCACCCCAACCTAGCCTGGAAGCCTAAACCTCCGATATATGTTCCCCCAGGGGCACATCAACAGCAACAGTATGGGTCTACCTCTCAGCAGCAGCAGCCACCAACCTCATCACCTGTTGAGCAAGCTATCATGAATTTGAGCAAGGTGGTGGGGAATTTTGTAGAGGAGTAGAAACTATCAATGCTTAGATAAACCAAAGAATAGAAAATGTAGAAAGCTCCATGGACAAAATAATTGATAGGCTCCATAAAAGCCTAAATCAAAAAATTGATACCCTGTAGTCATCTATCAGTAGCTTGACCAATCAGTAACAAGTGTAGGAGAAAGGGAGATTCCCTTCCCAGACACTGCCTAATCCTAGGGGAGTGCATGAACTAAGTTATGCCAATGAGCCCTGACAAAAATGATATGAAGTTCAGTAAGTATTATCACCTCGAGGTGTGTGAAACCGAAAAATTCAATTTTTCCGAAAAATGGTAAATGGTACTTCATTTAAAACCGAAATTCTCCGGATTCTGATGACGAAACGATCGCGCTGCTAAATTCGCCTCGCGAAAACCCAGCGTGACCCAGAAAAGTCGGCCGAATTACGATGTCAAATATTTTACGAATTTCGTGATAAATCGCCAAAGGACTTCGTGGATCTAGATTTTACTAAAATCTTGGAAGTCAGAAATGGCGGAGTTAAAGTTCATTTAAAAGAACTGAACTGAAAATGAATAAAATTTTTCAAGACAGAAACGGACCCGAATGAGGTAATGTAAGTTATGTATCCAGATAATAATAATAATAATATAATAATATTATAATAATAATTAAAAAAAAAAAGAAAAAATCAATAAAAATGGGCAGAGAGGCGTCGGTTGGGAGAGAGAGAGAGGGTGATGAGAGAATTTTTTTTTTTTTCTCTCTTCTTCTTTCATCTATGAAAATCGACCGTAGGTTTTGCTCAGGCTGAAGGCAGTTGATCTACGTGATGAGAGCTACGCGTGACACCAAAAGTTTGAGTTTCACAAACTCCGTGAGGTAGGGATTTATCCTAATGGTTTTACGCTAATTGCGTTATATGATGCCTCGTTGGTTTGAGGCCTTGAACGGTTGCTGATCGGTCCCAAAACTCGTAATCGATCATAATTCTTCAGAGAATTTTTGTGAGCCCATTCGGGACAGTTCGCGGATCGTAGGGGCTGTTTGTTCTTATAAATTTATGAAATAAATTGTGTGTTGGAGGCGTATGAGGCCGGAAATGGCCATGGATTTAGGTCTACAAAGTGGAACCGTGAGAGAATGTGTTTCAAAGGAGTGATTCAAATCAATCGCTTGTTCAAGTATCACCCATGCGAGCTGGTTTTTGTTAATGGATTGAGAAATTAGAGAGAATGCTTGAGTTGGTGGATCAAAGGAATAGGAGTAAAGTTAATAATGATTTTAATAAGGACAGGTGACATAATTATATGGAATATAATTGTGTGTAAAGCATCGAGATGGTATCAGAAATTGCTAAAGTGGAGCAATTGAAGGATGGGTTGATCACTATTGAATGACATGCGCTGTTGTTGGGTAAATTCGGTAGAATGTTGCATATTGATATATTGTATAAATGGTTTTGGAATGGCATATCGCATTTATATGCACCGGTAACCTAGAAATTAAGTGTGTGTATGACATGAAAATGAAATAAACGAACATGGTTGTGAAAGTGAATTTCTACATGATGATTTTCTCCCGAGAATTGGGCTGAGATGGGCCAACAGTCATTTCGATGAGGACCATGACTGTTTCGAAAGCTCACCAACCAATTCCGCCTGAGGGTAGTCCCATATTTTTACCAACACTTGGAGTTATTTTCAAACAAGTTTTGCTTTGAAAATTATATTTTCATGGCTTAGGCAGTGCGAGGAGTCAATGAGGAATCAGACATGGAATGGGCATGACATTCAAGTAGGATCACGCATTTACTTGAGTGTGTGTTTAAATCTGAGCATTGCATATGCACTTAGGGCGGAGAGTAACCATTTAGGGTAGATTCCACTACTGGGCGATAGCTCACCCTGTCGAGGGAACATTTTTTTTCAGGTACAAGGAGCGTTCGAGAAGACAAATCTCATTTGTAGGTCAGATTAAGAAATCCGGTTGTGGTTTGATGGTTTTTGGATAATATGCATTAGAAATGTTAAATTTTAATATGTATTTGTATTAAGAGAAATGTATAACTCTCGACTATTGGAATATAGTTGATATTTATTTTGTGAGTATTGATTTACAGCCCAAGAGGCCATTTTTATCAGTTCGCCTCGTGATACAAGACGATAGAATTTCGTAGGTCGACAGTCAACGGACCCTGCCTTTGGGGCCACAGCCGTATCAGAGCAAGGTAAACGACACCTGGTGGAGCCTCCTGGGTGAAGTTATAAGTTTAGTCCTCGATACTAGCTTCACAAAGAGAGATCAAAGCTAAGGTAAACGATTACCTTAGAGCTCCTAAGGGGTGTAATAAGTTTAGTCCCTGACACCAAATTCTTCACAACTCGTATCGTAGCTGGGCACACGAGTACCTGTGTGGCTCTGGGGGACTTAGAAGCCAGCCATAATCGCCTTAGAGGTAACTTAGGCATACTCGACTACCCAGTGGCTCAGGGACACGGGCCAGCTACGGCTATTGTGGTGCTGATACTAGCGTCATACTTGGTATCAAGTTTAGGTACACGAATCTGTGGAGTTCATGGGATTCGTTTAGACCACTCTGCATGCATGGTGTGCTCGGTCGTGTCTCTGACATGTGTTCCATGGTTGTGATTGCGTGATTGTGTGTTACACATTGCGTGAAAAAACTTATAATTCAAAGATAGATGTATATGGAAATGTGGGATTGCGCTGAAAATTATATGCATAGTATAATGTATATAGGAATATGGAATGCCTGTGTTGGGGAACTATAACCTTAGGGGTTCGAAAATGAAATGAACATGAAAGTGTTGAATTTTATTGAAATAAATAAAAGGAGTGGTTTGCGGCAAATACCAATTAGGCGATGAACGAGTCTTCAGATAGAAGGGTTAGTGGTGGCCTTTGTCGAGGCTGCTGAGGCTGAAAATACTCCGCCATTGCATAAAGGCAGCTGATAGTCGGGAGGTCCGAGTAAACTTCCGCAGATTTAAGTCACATCATCCTCCAACGTTTACAGGGGGAGGGGATCCGATGGTGGCGCACTTAATACTCGGCTGCATTGAGAATGTATCGGAGGCTATGGATATTCTTCGACGCAAACAAGATCAAAGCAATATGTCACCAGGCGAGTCCCAAGTCCGTGGACTGGGTTAAGACCTCTAGGATTTAGAGGCAAATGACTCGGGGCAGAACTGGCTAGGCTTCTTGCAGCAAGTATTCTCCGCCACCGCGACATGCCAAGAGTTCCTAGAGTTGAGGCAGGGAACGATGATATTGATGGAGTACACATAGTCGATTCACCAGTTGGCATCGCTGTGATGACCACGCGGGCCACGGACATGGCCAAAGTCAGGAGATTCGAGAATGGCCAGCGTTCATTCAAGGCAGGATTGTAGGCCTTCGTCTACGGGACATGGACTCCATGGTTGGGACAACTCTGGCCATAGAGAGAGAGATAGATGACGCACAAGACATTCGAGATGCAAGTGCCGGTGGGAAGAGAAAGGAGGATCAGCCTTCTTCGAGTTTGGGAAAAGCCATTGTATGAGAAAATTCTCCTCTAGGATCTAGGATGAGAATTGGTCAGATATGGTAGACATATCAGGTTTTGATGTCATTCTTGACATGGATGAGTTGACAACCCATCAAAGTGTCGCGATTATGACCGAGGCGGTTATCATACCCAACACGATCTGGAGTCAGAAGGCAGTGCATATGCATGAGTGATGCATATGTGCGTGAATTTCACGAAATCTCATATGGGGAGAGGGCAACCCGAAAAAAATTCAATTTTTCGAAAAGGGTAATGGTAATTTCGTTGAAACCGAAAGTTCTAGATCTCGACGACGAAACGGATTGGGCGCCAAGAATTTGTCTCGCTGAATCTAGTCACCTTAAAAGTTTAATGAATTCTAAGACAGTCATAATATTTTACGAATTCTGGGTGATAATCGCCGCTGATTCTGTGGACCTAGATTTCACGAAAAATCCCTAAGCTCCGAAAATGGCTTGAGTTAAAGTTCATTTAAAAGAACTAAACTGAAAAGAACTAAAATTTTTCGAGACGTAAACTGGACCCGAACAGTGTAATGTGTTATGTATCCAAATAATAATAATACACATATTATTATAATAATAATTAAAAAAAAAAGAAAAAATCAATAAAAAGTGGTAGAGGCGCTTGCTGGGGAGAGAGAGAGAGAGGGTGATGAGAGAATTTTTTTTTTTTTTTTTTCTCTCTTCTCTTCTTTTTCAGATCTATGAAAATCGGACCGTAGGTTTTCGTCAAGGCTGAAGGCAAAGTTGATCTACGTGACGAGAGCTACGCATGGACACCAAAAAGTTGGAGTTTTGACAAACTCCTTGAGATAGGGGATTTATCCTACTTGGGTTTTACGCTTTAATTAAGTGTTATATGATGTTTCGGTTGGTTTGAGGCTCAACGACGCTGACGGCCCCAAACTTGGGACTGAATTGTTGAATTTTTTGAGAATTTTTGAGCCTATTTGGACAGCTTCGTGGATCAGGAAGTTGAGCTTGTTTCATAATTTATGAAATAAATTGTGTGTTGGTATGTATGAGGCCGAAATGGCTATGGATTTAGGTTCGCCAAAGTGGAACCTATGGAGAATGTGTTTCAGTGGAGTGATTCAAATCGCACTGTTCGTGGTTCGTTAATTTAGCCCACGCGAGCTAATTTTTGTGTAATGGATTGAGAAATTAGAGAATGGCTTGAGTTGGTGGATCAAAGGAATAGATAGGTTAATACATGATTTTAATGTGTTGACATAAGGACATAATTATATGGAATATAATCCATATAATTGTGTGTGTAGGCCATTGGAGATGGTATTGTAAATTGCTCAAGTGAGCAAATTTTGGGCGATGGTTGATCACTATTGAATGACATGTGTTGTGAGTGCAAATTTGAGAATGTTGCATATTGATATATTGTATAAATGGTTTTGGAAATGACATAATGCATTTCATATGCACCGGGGTAACCTAGAAATTAAGTGTGTGTGCATGACATGAAAATGAAATAAAATGAAATACGGTCAAGGAAGGAATTTCACAGATGATTTTCCTGAGAATTGGTCGAGATGGGCCAATGTGTCATCATTTTAGATGAGGACCATGACTGCTCTAAAGCTCACCAACCAATTCGCCTGAGGGTAGTCCCATATTTTTACCGACACTGTAGTTTATTTTCAAGAACAACAAGTTTTGTTTTCAAATGATATTTTTCATACATGGCTTAAAGTGCGCGAGTGGAGTTAATGGTGACTCGGCATACGGAATGGGCATGTAGACATTCAAGTAGATCACGTATTTACTTGAGTGTGTGTTTAAATTGAAGCATTGCATATGCACTTAGCGGAGAGTAACTCCATTTGTGGTGATTCCACTATTTGGGCGACAGCTCACCCTGGGCTGGCGGGAACATTTTTTCGTGCATGGGCGTTTCGAGAAGACTAGCCATTTGAGGTCGATTAAGAAAGCCGTCAGGGGCTTTGATGGTTTGATAATATGTATTAGAAATGTTAAATTTTAATATGTATTTGTATTAAGAGAAATGTATAACTCTCGACTATTGGAATATAGTCATGGATATTTATTTTGGTGAGTATTGTTCATGGGCCCAAGAGGCCATTTTTATCGTGCATGCCTCGTGGATATGAGACGATAGAATTTCCGTAGGTTAATCTGCAAGCCAACCCGACCCCTGCCTGGGGGCATCACATGAGGAGTGGTAAGGAAATTGAGCAACCAGTGCCCAAACCTACGGGAAAGACCATAGAACAAGAGGAAGTAGAGTCAGAACACGTATTCATTAAAGAGGATTCGATGAAGAAAAGCATGCCTCCTCCATTTCCTGCTAATCGAGAGGGCAAAAAGAAGGCCTCAAGCAAGAAGGCATCCCTGGAAGTGGGCCGAAAGGTGTAAAGGTGAACATCCCACTGCTTGACATGATCAAACAGGTTCCAACCTATGTTAAATTTCTAAAGGACTTGTGCACAATCAAAAAGGGGTTGGACATTAACAAGAAGGCCTTCCTCGAATCGAACAAGTCAAAAAATTTCATCATCCAAAGGCAAAACCTTAGTGAAATACAAAGGATCCGTGATCCCCACTATCTCGCTTAACACGGGAGGGACCGTATAGATAAGGCACTACCGATCTGGATAATGTCAACTCCACCGCCATACCGGGCAGGCAAGCGCTAGGCTCGGGGGGGAGTCAAGCCTACTATCACCCTATCCTTAGCGGATCGACGCTGAAAATACCAAAGGGAATAGTTGAGGATGTCTTGGTGAAGGTAGACAAATTCTACTATCCCATGATTTGTGGTTCTCGATACGTGAGCCGCGGGCAGAGGGCGCAACCGCGCCCATCATACTGGGAGGCTATTTTTGGCCACATCTAATACCATAATCAATCAAGCCGGAATGGAGTCATGCAAACACCTTCGGCAACATGACATCGGAGCTCAACATTTTCGCTGAAGCAACAAGGATAAGCCAAGAGGAGGATGAGAGCAAATCAAAGAAGTCCGGCCGAGTGGCACAGTGAAGGAAAGAATGCTGTTTCAAAAATAGCAGAAGAATTAACAAAGGACCAAGAAGCGCTTAATGAAGGATCAATCGCATCACCACCCTTCCCGTGATTGTCATCCCACCAAAGACCACCGTATGGTGATGCTTAACACCAAGGAGCAGAAGCTGAACCCAACTGCAGCAAACCACACTGCAAGCAAGGAGGAGCTTCTCCTCTTGGACCCCCCATGAAACTCTCAAGCTACACATTTGGAAGTGGCTTCTGCAGTAACTCAGAAGTCACTAGCTTTAATTCAATTGCTTGGTCTTGCTTTTAGTTAAATTTCAGTTTTGCTTTTGATCTTTTGGTGATCAGTTAGCTTGTTTTAAGGTAAAGTAGAAAAAAAGTTTACATTTTACACCTAAATGAAAATATACTTTGTTATATTGGAAGGGAATCTTTTTCTATTTTGTTATATTGGAAGGGAATTTTTTTTCTTTTTTTTTTATATTGGAAGGGAATTTTTTATTAAGTTGTGCATCTTATTTAGATTTGTTAGAATTTATAGTGTTTCCAATTTGAATTCATAAGCTAAAAATCAAATAAAATGAAGGAGTTTGAATACATTTTAAGGTAAAGTACAAAGAAAAAAAGTTTACATTTTATTTTTCACCTAAATGTAAATATAAGTAGATTTGCATTTTAAAAGATAAAATTATTGTTTCAAAAGGAAGAAGTATTTTTTTTTTTTTTTTGAATACAAAAGGAAGCGTTGTTAAAATACAGGAATTTCTATTATTTTAGAAAGGAATATGGTAAGAAACTAGAATTTGCATTATTTCCAAATTGATTATTTAAGATAAAAATTAAATATAATAATTGAAATTAAATATGTTTGAGATGGAAATAGAAAAAGAAAACTAACATTGCACACTTAAATGGAAAAACAGTTGGAGTGAATAACTTTGTATTTTCGAAGAGAAAACAATTGATCACTGATTTTAATTTTGGTATGGGGAACTGACGATCACGAATTCACCGCCTTATTAATTATGGGAAACCCATTAAATAGGAAAGAAAAAAACAAATTAATTTGAAATTTTAAAGACAAAATTTAAGGAAAGTGATAAGACAACTACCTTAAAAATACTGTAAGACCCGAGAAATTCCAATTTCTGGAAAAGGGCAAAATCGTAATTTCGACATAAAATTATTATTTTGCCAAAACTGAATCTCTATTCTCTAGATCTCGGATGACAAAATAGATTTCATCGTTGAATCGCCTCAATAAATCTAACAACTAGCACGCAAAATTTCAGAAATTCTAAGATAGCCTGAGTTGACATCAAGCCAAGGCATCGCAGTCGTGTCAGAATGATTTTCATGCGACGAAAGTCACATATAACAAGTACTCATGTTCCATAAGTGGCATGAGTAGAGAAATAATGAAAATGGATGGCCGAGATAGAGCCGAATGTCAAAACTGGGAAAAGAGGGACATAAACGTCTTTTTTAGAAAAGTTTTTAAGTCACTAAATGACAAAATAGTGTATAGAACCCTTCTCCTTCATTAAGCCAAAAACAAAACGTGAAATACAGGGAGCACATCCAGTAGCCATTTTCGTTTGAGTTTAGTGTGAGAAGGTCTGACTTCTCTCTAAAAATACGGGCGATCCGACCGTCTAGCCGGACAAGAAGGAAAAGCTGCCTTACGCGCAGAGGGCTCATGCAAGTATCTGTATTTATGAGCCTTTCAAACTCCGAGAGGTAGGGGCTTTCCCTACTAGCTTTTATTCTTTATTTAAGTGTATTTATGATGTTTGAGCCTAACGGTTCGTGAGGGACTGGCTTTTGACGGCTCCAAATCTGAACCAAGGTGTTGGAAATTTTGAAACCTATGGACAAATCTCGTGATCGTCCACAATGCTTTGAGTGCCATGCAGGAATTTTGTGCTATGAATGCATGCTTTGATGTGTATATGAGGCCTGAATCTACGAGAGCATGTTCACCCAGTGAACTGACACTTCAGGAAGCTTGATGGGAACAAAGAATCTAGGGTTTTATCAGTTCGAAACAAAGAACACAAACAAAATTTGTGAAAATATGTGTTTGGTCAAGTGATTCAAGTGGGATTGCTCGTGTTTGATAATTAGCCCAAGTGAGCTCATTTTCGGTGTATTGAATTGTGGAATTACATGACATGATTGTGTGATTTAAATTATGTTAATATATGCATGATTATATATTTGCATGTGTCATTGAACTGAAATGAAATGGCATCATAATGCATTTCATATGCACTGGGGTAGCCTAGAAATTAGGTGAGTGCATGACATGGAAGTGAAGAAGCAGCGTTTTGAAAGGAATTTCACATGATGAATTTAGAATGGGGTGAGGCGGTCAGCGAGATCCATTTCGGATGAGGACCATGGTATTTCGGAAGGTTCTCGACACGTGCGCCTCGGAGGTAGTCCCGTATTTTACCGATACTTGGTAGTATAGTTCGAAAACAACAAGATTTGTTTTGAAAAGATGTTTTTCTCATACATGGCTTAGGCGGGTGTGAGGGGTCGATAAGGGCTCGGGAGTATGAGTCGATCATGTAGACATTCAGAGTAGGATCATGTATTTGCTTGAATGTGTGGTTGTTTGGAGCATTACATATGCAGCTTGGGTGAGTGGCAGCCGGGGTGGGTTACTGCGAGCATTAGGCTCGGCGCTTGTCGAGGATATTGCTGTTTTGCAGTGAGGGAGTGAGGCGAGTGAGATGCTTCATCATAAGAGTACATTTTAGAAGAAGCCCAGTTGTGGCTTTGGTGTTGTGTATACATGTATTGGAATCTAGGAATTTTAATATATGTTGTATAAAAGGTAATTATTAACTCTTGAAACTGTGGATATAGTTTGGATATAGTGGCGAGTAGTATTGTATTATGGGCCCGAGAGGCCGTTTTTACTCGTGTGATTGTTGATTCAGGACGAGGTTTTATAGGTTTTGTATTTGGGGTGAACCCCATGCAGCTGGCCGATTTTTTGTGAAAAATGTCGAGATTCTGCTCACGTTCGCGAGTATTCGCGGGTTGTGGAGGTGATCAACGAGACCCCAGGAGTTTTGGGAGTAAGATCACAAATGCGAAGTGGATAACTTGATGTGAAAATGAGAGGTGATTTTAAAGTTTTGTATCTTGTTCGGAAGGTATAATAAAAGGGAGAGTGACTCAGAAGAGAAACCTCATCCATAATGCAAATTTCAACACACTACTTAATGTTTTTTACTTTATTTTTAAGTCTTTTTCAGCCTCAGCACGCATTGATTCCTCCTTTTCTATTTTATAATAGCATCTAAATCATAACTCTCTATTTATATTTAAATTAATATCTTTTTTATATTGAAAGATGATAGGACTTATTTTTCATTTATAACTCTAACCACGAACTTTAAATTGATCTTCAAATCATTATTCACATTGTAGTTTATTTTTATTATTATTAAAAAATGTATAATGTCTTATTAATATTTTCAATTATGGAGATTTAAATAATATCTTGTTCAACAATCTCTAACTATGAAAATATGAATAATGCATTTCTATAATGGAGATGCGTTATTCATTTTTCATATTTATAAATATGAATAGAAAATGGTTGGATTGGATTTTTTTTTATTTAGAAAAATTCATTTTTTACCAAAATAATTAAGAAAAACTATCATTCTTAATAAAGGAGAAAATTTAGCAATACTGACTCCCAGGGATGTCGCGGAAGGATTTGGGGCCCAGGTGGCTACGTCAGGCACGACTAGTTTATTTTTTGAATTACCAGGCACATGCCGTTTAATAAATTAAACAGTCGGTGAAGGATAGAGAAAATTCTCAAGCAGGTAGTTTATTCTGATTTTTGTTTTATTTTTTTATTTTTTTATTTTTTTATATTTACCTTTTTATTTTATTATATTAAAATTAATATATTTCTATAAAAAATAAAAATATTATAATTTATAAATTATTATTAAAAAAACATTCTTATTATTATTATTTATATTAAAATATAAAATAAAATAATAAAAAAATATTTTAAAAATATAATTGAGCGAGGATAAAGGTAACAATACAGGCTAGCTTTGAAGCTAAATCTGCGAATTTGAGAAAAATAGCTCAAATTCGGCTAAAAACGGTCAGGTTAAAACTAGAACCGTCCAATTAAAGTAGGATGCGGGAATACGAAATGTCTATCGTATTGTGATATTCTTTACTTATCACAATGTTAAAAAATAAATAAGCATCTTTAATATTATTAATCTTTTTAAATATTAAGTAAAAAATTATATTGTTAGTAAAAAAACAAACGGGATCAAAATCTTTATCCAATATCATTAAGAATTTGTATTTTCCTCTAATTAAAAAAAAAAAAAACATATTTTATGTTATATTTTGGTATAAGGTGACGACTTGGGAGAAAACAACAGTGACAGCAGTTGACGGTGGGATTAGGTGACAGCCAAAACGTAACGTGTTGGCCATAAGTCTTTTAGTTTTGGATAAGAGCTGAAAATAAAATAATAAAATTAATAATTAATTTATATTAATAAAAATCGAGTATAATTAATATATATATATATATATATATATATATATATATATATATATATATATATATTATATGTATATAGTTATAATAAATTTTAAAAGAAATGGTGAATTGCATTAAATGAAAGGTGAGTCGAATTTAAGTAATAAAGCTCATATGGCCCCTTTCATTTATTCATCTATTTTAGGTTGTCTGGTTTGTAGGGGACATCAAATTTATATATCTTTATCGATGGACTAATTTATAAATATCAATATTAGGGTAAACTTATCGATTATTTATTTATTTATTTTTTCAAATAAAATGATTTCTTCCATATTGAATTGGGTTTTCTTTTATTTTTTTATGTTTTTTTTTGTTATTCTGACACTTTTGTGCTCGATTTGTACATTTGTAGTGGATAGTTGTATGCGTAAGGCGAGAAATTGAATTTACAGAAAATGGCAAAATCGTAATTTGATTAATAAAATTGTTAATTCTCAGTTAAAATCCTTAATTTATTCTCTAGATCACGGATGACAAATATAGTTTCCACCGTTGGAATGGAATGCGCGAGTACAGGTATGGCGTAAAATTTAGGTCGAATTCCGAGGCGGTCGGAATTTGCGTTTTGAGGCATGTCGGCGTTTCGGGTGCCGTAAAGCGAACTGATCTTGACGAAGTGCATATAACAAGTACTCATGTGCCATAAGTGGTATGGTAAATGTGATGAAAATGAGCAGCCCAGAGATAGTGCCAAATGTCAAAGCGGGAAATGAGGGCGTAATGGTCATTATGGGATTTGATTTAAGTCACTAAAGGACAAAACTTGGCATAGTGTCTTCTCCTTCATTAAGCCAAAAAAAAAAAAAATTTGAGATGCAGTGTGGAATTTACAGTGGGTTCCGTTTGGGAGATTTTAAGAGAGAGAGAGCACTTCTCTCTAAAAATCTGACGATCCGGCCAAGTCGGCTTAGTCTTCGGGGACAAGAAGGAGAAGCTCATGGAAGGCTTCGGCAGATACGGATTTAGGAGTTTCCTCAAACTCAGGGGTAGGGGTTTATATCTTGGGTTTATTCTCTTTAAGTACTTTACAAATGTTTGAGTCGAATGAGGCCGTTAAGGGCCGTTTGATGATCGAGCAGGACGAGTAATGAATTTTTGAAGTCTCGTTGTGACAGCGTGATGACCACGGCTGGTTTGGAGAACCAGCAAATTGTGTTTTCCGCGATAAATCATGTATTGGTGGAATGAGGGCGAGAATGGCTAGGGAAATGCAGGTTCTGAGAGATGATCAGATGTTGTGATTTGTCGGGAATAATGCGAGGTTTATTATTCCCGAGAATAGTGTTCACAAAAAATATATTTTTGTCGGACCGAGAATTTCAATTTACGGAAAGAGGCAAAATCGTGAAATTTAGATTACAAAATGGTTAATTTTGGTTAAAAATCACATAATTTTATTCTAGATCTCTGATGACAAAGCGGATTGCACCGTTAGGAGATCGTCTCATGGCTCCAGATTGCGTAAAAAGATTTCATAATTTTAAGAAGACCCGGTGGTCGGAGTTGACACGTTTTTTTGAGGCATGTCGCGTTTGAGGTCTTAGTAAAGCGGTTTGATCTTGACGAAAGGCACATACAACAAGTACTCATGTACCATAAAGTGGTATGAGTAGAGAATGATGAAAATGGGCCAGTAAGTGAGTCTTAGAATATCAAATACAGTAAGAGGGACATAAATGTCATTTAGAGATTTGATTTTAAGTCACAAAGGACAAAATAGCTAATAGGATCCTTCTTCTCCAACTAAAAGAGGGCAAAACGTGAAAGGAGGATGCAGTAGGTGGAAATAAAAATGGAGGCACTACAGTGTGAGAAGGTGCTCAGCCTGCAGATCGAAGTCTCGGATCTGATTTGGTTGTGATGAGCAAAGGAAAAGCGTTCTACGCGGAAGCGATTTCTGGCGTGGACCCAGTTTGCCGAGTTTTGACAAACTCAAGAGGTAGGGGTTTCCTACTACTTGTGTTTATTAAGATTTTTAAGTGTTTTTCGTGTTTGATTTGGTTTGAGGGTGCGTGAGGGGCGTTGATCGGATCCCCGAGCTTGGGACCCGGGTGTGGAAATTTTTTGAGAATTTTTGTTTGGCCGTGACTGCCAGTGGTACAGGCTGTTTGTGTTGAAATTTTGCATTTAAAATGCATGCTTGCTATGGAAAAATGCGGGGAATGGGCTGTTGATCGGTCCCAAAACATGGGATAGAGATTGCAAAAATTTTCTTGGACATTTGGGACAATCCGTGAAGCCCAAAAACTGATGTGGGCTGTTAAGTTGGAGTTTATGTAATAAATTATGCTTTGGTGTTTATAAGATCGTAAATGGGTAAGAAATTCGGTTCCAAAAAGTGAAACCGAGGTTGGAGCGAGTGAGTGCGCCCGTGGAGCGTGCTAGCTGGAGACTCGGGGCTGTTAAAATCGATTAGGGTTGTGTGGTGGATAAGAGTTGTCCATGTGTTGTGTGTTTGGTGTTGAAATGAATGGCGAGTTATTATGGAATTAGATGAGTTAATACATGAATTTAATGTGTATCTGTGACATAATTATATAAATATAATTGTGTTTGTAGGCAGTGAGATGATTTTAAAATGTTAATGCATAAGCTTGATGTATTTACATTGATGTCACAATTACATGGAATGCAAATTTGTGTGTATGACCATTAAGGGGATAAAAATTGTGATTTTAACAATTATATGGAGATATAATTGTGATTATAAACCATTGGAGATGAAATGTATGAGGATTTGCTCAAGTGGCGAATTTGGGTGATAGTTGATATCATTGAATTCCATGTGTGTAATTACTTAGTTGATTGAAAATATGCATATTGACATATTGTGTAAATGATTTTTTGAAAATGGCATAATGCATTTTCATATACCTTTGGAGCTAACCTAGAATTAGGTGTGAGTGCATGACAAGTATTTTGAAGAAAAAAAAACGGATATGGTTCGCGAAAATTTCACGGGATGATATTAGAAGAATTGGAGTTGGGAGATGGGCCAACATATCATTTCGGATGAGGACCATGATTGTTTCGGAAAGCTCACCAACCAATTCACCTCGGAGAGTAGTCCCATATTTTACCGAATATTTCGGTAGTATATTTTCAAGAACAAAAGTTTTGTTTTGAAAATGATTATTTTCTCATATACATGGCTTAGAGCGAGTGTGAGTGAGTCGGTGAGGACTGTACGGGTGAATGTGCGCCAGACATTCAATGGGATCATATGTTGCCAGGTGTGTGTTTACTTTAGACGTGCACTGCACTTGGGTGGTGAGTGGCCACTTGGGGCGATTCTCCTCTTGAGCTTTAGCTCACCGTCGTGGGACCCCCTTATTTAGTGCGGGAGCGCTCGAGAAGGCGATTCATTTTAACGAAGAAGCCGAGTTCATGATTTTGATGATTTTGGACATAGCATGTATTAGACTTGTAGATGTTAATATATGTTTTGTATAAAAGTGTAATCAACTATTGAATTATTGGGAGATAATTGGAGAATAGTTGTGATATATGTTTTTATGAGTATTAGTTTATGGGCCCCAGTGGCGAGTATTGGATATATTGCATATATTGAATTTGTTTGGGACGGAGTAAATCTGATTATTTACAAGGTTTTGTATTTGGGTAGAAACCAAGTACAAAGGGACTTCTGCCCAGATTTTCTAAAGTGGCGTCGGGTAACTCGACATCCACTTGTATTCCGCGGGTTGACGGGTAGTCAACGGACCCCTGGGTTTTGGGGCGTCACAATTTTTGTGTGAAAATGGGTTTGGTCGAGTGATTCAAGTTGAATTGCTCGTGTTTGATTATTAGCCCAAGTGAGCTAATTTTGATGTTTGAAATGATAATTACATGACATGATTGTGTGATTGGATATTATGTGGATATGTGCATGTTTACATATTTGCATGTGATTAGACTGTATTGGAATTGACATACATGCATTCCATATGCACTAGAACACCACACAGGGCTATAAGAGTGAGTGCATGAGATGAGTCACAGAAAATATGGTTGAGGAGTTGTCTAAAAATGTTAATTATCGGAGGGTAGTCCAAATTAAAAATATCAATCGTCGGAGACAGCCCAATTGATATTCATCCGAGGGTAGTCCTGAGCAAATAATATCAATGCGTCGGAGCGACGATTGATATATACATTGGAGGGTTGTCTACCCCAACAAAATAATAATTCTCATACGAGGCAAGCGGTGTGAAGTCGACAGGACTCGGGTGCGAGGTTAGTCATGTAGACATTCAAAGTAGGATCATGCATTTGCTTGAATGTATGTTTATTTGGAACATTGCAGCTGCGCCCAGGTGGAGAGTAGCCCACTTAGGCGATTCCACTATTAGTGATGGCTCACCCATTAGGGGATATTAATACTGGTACAAGGAGCGTGGGGCTGCTGCCCTAGTGATTGAGAGGATTAGAAGCGGGTAGTGACTTGGTTGATGATATATACATGTATTGAAATCATCGAATTTTAATGTATATTGTACTTAAAAGTGAAAATATTGTAACTCTTATAACTATTTGAGTATATAGTTGGATTCATGATTAAGTATGTATTACATAGGTATAGTTTGTGGAGCTGAGTGGTAGTATTACTAATGTGATTGGATATGTGGATATATTGCAGTTTGGGGCAGTATATACGGAGTTTTGTATTTGGGTAGAGCTCCCCATACAAAGGAGACTCGCACAAATTTTCATGAATGATTTTCATGAGAAATGTCGGGTCACGAGCGATCCGCAGTATTTCACGGGTTGTGGGTGGTGACGGACCTCGAGTTTGAGGCGTCACGACTTGGTATGAGCTGGGTATCACGGTACCTTGGAAGCAGGGGAGATTGGGCTTAGGCCATAGTCTTGGAGGTATAAAGAACATCACCACGGTGTGGTTCGATGTTGAGGCGTAGGTATGAGATTACACAGGAAATCACGGGACAAAACTGAACTACTTTGCATGCATGTGTTGGTGTGTTATGTGTGATGTGATGATTTATTGTATGATCATGTATGAATGATGTTTATAACATGGTTTGTGATATGTTATGATGTTTGGGTGCTTAGGTAATTAGCACTTATTATGTTGGAAAACAAATCTTAGGAATTCTGATGTATGCTTGGAAATAAATAAATTGTAATCAATTTATTTGGTTTTGTGGATGACAAAATAAATTTTTAATAAAATTTTAAGGTGTTAGAACACTTTGAGGGTTTACAGTGAGTAAAGCGGAAAAGGAAAATAATGAAATAAATTATAATAAATTTATTTGGGAAAAGGAAATAAATTTTTAATAGATTTTATGGTTGAACTCATAAAAGTTTTGAGTTGTGTGGATGCGAGTATTTAAGTTCTTTGCGTGTAAGTGTAAGGAAGGCTGCGTGGAGAAACGAAAAAAAATGAGGAGAAAAATATTTGGTTTTAAGTTTTAAAATTGAGAAAACTAAGATAAAATAAATTTATGCATTTATTTAGGTGTAAGAGAATGAAAAAAAAAAAAAAAAATATATATATATATATATATATATATATATATATATATATATATATATATATATATATATATATATATATATATATATATATACTATATATGGATAAGTTTTTTTTCTTTTGTATCTCATTAACAAAATAAATGAAAAAAGAATGATAAAATTGAAGAAAATAAATTTCATAAATTTATTCGATTATAGTGAAAGAAAATAATTTTCTAAGGTTTTTACAAGTTGTAAAATTGAAGAAAATTGAGTAAAATAAGTATTTTGAAAAAAAAATCAAATCAAATCAAATAAAATTAGACAAAATTTTCGAAAAATAAAATTTAAAAAAATGAAATTTTAGAAAAATAAAATGTTGTTGAAAACAATGGCACAAATCACAAAATTAAATTACCCACATTTGTAAATGTAAGGACAATGTATCTTCTTGTGATTTATATGTATGATTAAGTGTCTGATTTGTGTTTATGCCTTAGAGATCTTTGTATTGAATTCTTGTCATGTTAATTGTGTAGATGGCTAGTAGAGGACGAGGGCGTAGAGGACGTCCACGGGGGCAGTCGAAGCACCAATTTTGACCCGGTAGCCGTGATCGACGGGCCTTTCTTGAAACATGAGTGTTCGCGTGTTTGCTATCGCCGCAGGCTAGCGCGGTGGTCGAGGAGGACCCTAAGTAACCTTCGAGAGATTTAAAGCGCACCACCCTCGACATTCACGGGAGGTGTTGATGGTGGCGGACCATTGGTTTATGCGAGATCGAGGAACGTCTTTGGAGGCTATGGGATCACCTCCGTCGACCCGGGATCCCGGAGTTACGGCTGCATTCCGGCTGGGGCGGGCCGAGTATGGTGGAGATGAGCTGGGACTTCTAGAGACTTAGAGGTTATGAGCATGGGCGAGTTTCAGGGGCTGTTCATGGGTAAGTACTTTCCCGAGGCTGAGGCATCTGCGAAGGCTCGGGAGTTCCCAGAAGTGACGAGGGCGATGGCTTGTGATGGACGTGGCTAGATTCATAAGTTAGCCCGATTCTGGCGATGATTACGTGGCCACCGACTTGACCCGAGGTGAGGAGATTCGAATGAATTTGAGTTGTCCATTCGAGACCGAGGATGTAGGACTCACTTCACGGGATATGGATTCCATGGTTGGAATGGCCTAACCATAGAGAGAGATGGAGGATGCTCAGGGGCACTCGGGATGAGTGTTAGTGGTGGAAGGAAGGACAATCGGTCTTCTTCTAGTTCGGGGAAAGAAGGCGAGGCTGGTTCACAGGGTTCCGGAGTTGCGGCCGTAGGGCCGGGGACATATGAGAGTTCTTGCGGTCGGGCGGGACGGATGGTGTCTTTACCATTGTCGGCAACACGGACACATGAAACTGGATTGCCCCGGAGAGCGAGAGGTCCAGAAGGGTTTGGGGCCGACCACGGTCGGTCGATGCTTGAGACGAGGAGAGGATCCTGATCGTTCCTCCTTTGACACGGTATAGGCGGAGAAGTAGGTCTCGATTCGAGGGGGCTACGGGCACCTCATATTTCTGAGCGGGCAGGGGCGAGTGGGTAGAGGCAAGGGCGGGGCCCACGAGGCGGGGACATCGGGGAGGTGGGTATGTCTGGCCCAGATCACACCCCTTGGTTGAGTTTGTGACACACCCCATTCTCGAGTGCAGTGACTACCCATCAACCGTGGAATACTCGTGAATGTCGGGTGACCCAGGCATTTCACGAAAATCGGGCGAGTCTCCTTTATACGGGAGCTTTACCCAAATGCAAAACTTGTCTAAACACATATCCTGTCCCAACGGTGCAATATAGTCGATATATCAATCGGCCACTTGGGCCCATAAACAATACTTTCGATATACATACGACTATGAATCGGAGCTATATATCCTATAGTTACAAGAGTTACAATATTTTCACTCTTAAACAATACATATATTAAACTTAAAGAGTTTCAATACATGTAAACACCAAAGCCACATTAAACTTTCTTAAAAACTCAGCCTCTAGGACTAGTCGTCTCTCGCACTCTCCTGTGCACGTAAAGGGGGTGACGAGGGAGTGAGCTAATGCTCGATAGGAGAATCATGCAAGTGGGCTACTCACCACCTAAGTGCGGTGTAATGTTCAATTTAAACACATTCAAGCAATTGCATGATCCTACTTGAATATACACATGACCAACTGGATCAGTCCTCACTTGAGCTCTCTGCTCGCCTAAGCCTTGTATAGAATTATTGTTTTGTTAGTTTGTGGGCTGACCCTCAGGTAGTATATATATCAATTGGGCCGCTCCAGGCGTTGATATATTATTTGTTGTGGACTACCCTCGGAATAAATATCAATTGGAGACCGCTCAGACGGGTGATATTTTTAATTTGGACTACCCTCCGATAATTAATATTTTTAGACAACCCTCCGAACCATTTTCTCTAGACTTGTCTCATGCACTAACTCCTATAGTCCTAGGATGTTCCAGTGCATATGGAATGCATGTATGCCATTTCCAATACAGTCTATTCACATGCAAATATGTAAACATGCACATATTCACATATCTCCAATCACCTGATCATGTCATGTAATTATCATTTTCAAACATCAAAATTAGCTCGCTTGGGCTAATGATCAAACCACTGGCAAATTTAATTTAAATCCTTTCGGCGAACACATATTTTCACAAGTATATTTTGAGAGTACTATTTCGGGAATGATGGAACCCTCGTTTACAATTCGGAAAAATCCGCAAAACCTCGGTTATTAGTGAACTCGGGTTTCACAACCATTCGGCCTTTTCATCTCAAGCCTTAAATTTGTACCTGATTCAAACACATTTCACACAAGCAGCCCACGAAATTTTCTGGACTGCCACGGATGATAGAAAAATCCCAAAAAAATTCTAACAATTCGGTCCCAAGTTTTGGGACCGATCAGACGGCCCCTCACGGCCTCATTCAACTCAAACATTCGTAAAGTACTTAAAATGGGAATAAAACTCAAGTAGGGAGAAACTACCTCTCGGAGTTTGAGAAAACTCCCTAAATCCGGTACCCACGCGAAGCCCTCTCCGCGTAGAGCAGTTCTCCCTCTTGTCCCGAAGATTGTCGACGGTCGGATCGCGCGTATTTCTAGAGAGAAGTACTCTCTACTATACAAATTCTCTCAAGCTGAACTCCCTTTGCATCTCCTCCCAATTTCCACGTTTTTGCTCTTTTATTATTTGGAAGATGAGTCATGTTCATTTAATTTATGCATTATTTGGCGGACTTAACTTTTCCAAAAATGACGCTATGTCCCTCTTTTCTCGGTTTGGCATTCGGCTCTATCTGGCGTCATTTCGTGTTATCTACTCATACCATATGGTACATGAGTACTTGTTATATGTGACTTTAAATCGTGAAAATCATTTATGGCAGAAGCGCGATCTTATATCAGCGATGCCAACTTCTATTTGTCTCGAATATTACGAAATTTTACATGCCAACTAGATTTTTCGAGATGATTCCAACAGTGAAATCCGTTTCATCATCCGAGATCTAGAGAATAAATTATGGATTTTTAACCTAAATTAACAATTTTGTAATCGAAATTACGATTTTGCCCTTTTTCCAGAAATTGGAATTTCTCGGGTCTTACAGAGTTAGTAGATCAACTAGTTATGCAGGGTACATTTTTGCTATCTCACCTATGGGCTAGAGTGTTATTTGATTCTGGTGCTTCGCATTCATTCATTACTGCATCAGTTGTGATCGAGTTGGGCTTAGAGGTTGAGACCTTGGAGGAGCCTTTGTGTGGTTCTCCTAAGGGATTAGGGCAAGAATAGGGATGATATGTCGAGGTTGCGAGTTGGAGATCTCGGGGACTCTACTCACAGTGGACCTGAGGATCATGGACATGTCAAGGTTCGATGTCATCCTAGGGATGGATTGGCTGACAGCTTACAGGGTCGTTATCGATTGGCTGAGGCGTAGGAGGTTCTGCGCTACGCGGGGCCAGTACTAGGGTGGTATTTCAGGGAGAGAAGCATGACATTTTGCCCATACGATATCTGAGTCCGGGTGTCGGGGGGCCGGGTTGGTGGGGTTGACTAAGCGAGCCTTACTAGGACGGAAGAGCCAGAACAGATCACACGGCAGAGTAGTATGCGGGTATGTGGATGTTTTCCGGATGAGCTGGACTACCTCCACGGAGGGAGTAGTAGACTTTGGTATCGAGTTACACTACAGTACTTCACCCATCTCTATGACTCATAGGATGTATAGGTTGAATTGCGGGAACTGAGTCAGTTCACGGAGCTATTAGACAAGGGTTCCTAGATAGAGCACTTCACCGTAGAGCTCGGTTTTGTTTACGCAAGAAGAAGGACAAGACCCTTCATTTATCATTGACTACGAGACAGTTGAACGGGGTTACGATCGAGAATCGGTACCCGGATTCACAGAAGTTAATGATTTGTTTGATCGGTTGAGAGGGCGAGTGCTCAGATAGACCTTCGCACTTGGTTACCATCAGGCGAGGTTAGGGATCTGAGATATCCCCTAAGACAACGTTAGGACGCGTTATGGGCACTTTGAGTTCTGATGATGCCCTTGGTTGCGAATGCGCCAACAACATTCATGGATCTCATGCATAGGATATTCCAACCCTATTTAGATCAAATTATCGTAGTATTCGTGGATGACATCTTGATCTACTCCCAGTAAGAGTGGGAGCATGAGTATCACTTGAGGATCATTTTATAGTTGTTGAGACCATCGGTATCGCATGAGAGAGTTCGGTAAGTGCAAGTTCTAGCTTCTTTGAGGTGAGATTTTAGGACACGTGGTGTCGGCATTAAGTGTCGTCGACACAGAAGGTCGAGGCGGTGATGTGAGTTAGGAAGGCGAAGTCGATCTTCGAGAATATGTAGTTTCTTGGGATTTCTTTGGGTATTACGGAGATTCATTGGGGTTTCTCGAGAATAAGCGGCACCTATGGCTAAGTTGACCGGAAGGAAACCCGAGTTTGATTGGGATGGCCGTCTGAGGAGGCATTCCGGGAGTTGAAGAGAAGACTTGCCGGCTCCATCTTGATAGTTTTGGACGGGGACGGGGTACACAGTGTATTATGATGCCTCGAAGGCCGGATTAGGATGTGTTTTGATGCAGTTCGGGAGGGTAGTAGCTTATAGTTCTCGTCAGTTGAAGAATTGCTTAGGCGAAATTACCACACGACATGGAGTTGGCGTAGTAGTCTTCGCCTTGAAGATTTAGCGTCATACTTATACGAGGAGTTAAAGGGGTGTACTCGGACCATAAAAGTCGAAGTATGTTTTCATAGACGGGACCTCAATATGAGGCTTAAGCATGATGGATGGAGTTCCTAGAAATTGAGGCTTCCTTTGCATTTACCATCTTGGTAAGGCGAATGTGGTAGGCGATGCACTCGATCCGGAAGTCACGAGGGCGTTAGCTAGTATAGCCTCCCGGGAGTGGCGGATGCTTGAGGCTGTGACGAGTTTGGGACTCTGATCTGTGACGGAGACTGAGTACCTTGGGGAGTTTAATTGGCTGGGTCTACATTGGCCAGTGATTGAGTCCAGTGGCGGGGCCAGAGATGAGTGTCCATTAGGAATGAGAATGCGATCAATCACGGGTGTGAGGTTGGACGTTCACGTAGATGGTAGTCTTCGATATAGGGGACGGGTAGTGGTTCCCCAGTTGACTGATTTGAGAGAGGAGATTCTCAGGGAGTTTCACTGCTCTCGATTTGCCGTGCATCTAGGTGGCACGAAGATGTACCAGGATCTTCGTCGCTAGTACTATTGGAGTGGGATGAAGAGACACGTAGGGGACTTTGTTCGACGATGTCTCACATGTCGACGGGTTAAATTTGGGCACCGAAGCCAGCGGGGCTACCGGCCATTGGAGGTGGGCGAGTGGGTGGGAGCACGATCACGATGGACTTCATGACCCACTTGCCCGCAGAATGCATGCGTGGTATGGGTGATAGTGGACCGACTCTGTCGGCACATTTTCAGCGTCTGCGGATGACCTTCGCCTTGGAGAGATTCTGTCGATTATACATTCGAGAGATAGTCCGGCTACATGGAGTACCGGTATCCAAAGTGTCGGATAGGGACCCGAGGTTTAAGGCACACTTTTGGAAGAGTTTCCAAAAGGCTATGGGCGCACGGCTGACGATGAGTACAACGTTCCACCCTCGAGACCAGGATGGTCGATCCCGGGAGGACCTCTACGGGTATTAGAGGGACATGCTACGGGCATCGTCTGGATCATAAGGGCGGTGGGAGGCATTTGCCCTTAGTGGAATTCGCCTCTGACAAGCGGTTACCGGCGAGTATACGAGATGGCATCGTATGAGGCATTGTACGGGAGGCCATGTAGACACCGTTATGTCGACCGAGGGGCGGAGAGCTCCATCACCTGTCCTAATTCTGATTAGAGACACCTCCGAGAAGGTGAGTTTGATACGACAAATGCCTTCTCTCACTACCGCAGCCCAAGCAGAAGAGCTATGTGTGGATGTGAGATGCCGACCCTTAGAGTTCGAGGTCGGGATCACGCCTTCAAGGTGATGCCTAAGAGGGAGGTCGTCTCGCAAGCCGTGAGAAGCATCACGAGGTTCATTGGACCCTTCGAGATACTCGAGAGGGTAGGCACCGCTGCATCTAAGCAAGACACGCCCCAAGATGTCGTGTCCACGAGGTGTTTCACGCCTCCATGTCTTAAAATATACTCCAGATCCGGCCATGTGGTGGATTTGGGACAAGATCGGTGTTGACACGGATGGACCTTCGAGGAGGGACCAATGTGCATTGTTGATAGTCGTGATCAGGTTTTACGACGCAAGACCGTGAGGCTAGTGAGGGTACTATGGAGGCACTATGGAGTGGAGGAGTCCACGTGGGAGCACGAGGACACGATGCGGGCCACCTATCCCTTCTTGTTTAGGGATGAAGGTACGTGGTTTAGTCGTTTAAGATTTAAATGACTGTTTACATGCATGGTAGAATGCACGTTGCATACGAATGTGATTGATTGTAATTGTCCAGAATTTCGGGATGAAATTCCTTTTGAGGAGGGGAGAATGTAAGACTCGAGAAATTCCAATATCTGGAAAAATGACAAACTCGTAATTTCGATTACAAAATTGTTAATTTCGGTTAAAAATCCGTAATTTATTCTAGATCTCTGATGACAAAACAGATTTCACCGTTAATCGCCTTCACAAAATCTAGCTAGCACGAAATTTGGCCGACCTCGAGACGCTTGAATTTACACGCTTTTCGAGGCATCGCGCTTCGGTGTCGTAAAACGACCTCGATGCGACGAAAGTCATAACAAGTACTCATGTGCCATAAGTGGTATGAGTAGAGAAATGATGAAAATGAACGGCCGAGATAGTGTCGAATGTCAAAACTGGGAAATGAAAGGACGTATGGTCATTATGGGATTTGATTTAAGTCTCTAAAGGACAAAACTTGGCATAGTGTCTTCTCCTTCATTAAGCCAAAAAAACGTGAGATGCAAGTGGAATTTACAATGTTCCGCTTTTGGAGATTTTTTATGAGATAACACTTAAAAATACTCTACGATCCGACCGCCGACGCCTTTCTCGAGACAAGAAGAGAACTGCCGATGCGGAGTAGGCTTCGCGTGGGTATCGGATTTGAGGAGTTTCAAATTTTGAGAGGTAGGGTTTCTCCTACTTGGGTTTTATTCTCTTAAGTACTTACAAACGCTGAAGCCGAATGAAAAGTTGCTTGACGGCCCCAAACCTGGGACCGAATTAATATGAATTTTGAATTGATATGACACTCGTGGATCGAATTACCTACTTATTGGGGTAAAGAATTGTGTTTTTCCATGAGATAAATCATGTATTGATTGCAATGAGGCCTAAGTGGCTTGAAATGCGGGTTCACAAGGTGAACCGACGATTATGATTTTCCGGTTTTAATAAGAACTATAGTTTCACTATTCCCAGAATATTGTTCACAAAATATATTTTTGTGTAAAATGGGTTTGGTCGTGAAAGTGATTCAAGTCAATCGCCATGTTGGACATAGCCTGCTGAGCTAATTTTACGTTTGAAATGATAATTACACGCATACGATTGCGGTGATTGGATATTATGTGGATATGTGCACGCTACATATTCGCACGCGACAGACTATATCGATTTGACATACATGCATTCCATACGACTACACCCTGCGACTATGGGAGCTGAGCGCTGAGACGAGTCTGTGAGAAAACGGTTCGAGGGTTGTCTAAAAAATACACCATTTGGAGTGCAGTCCAAATTAAAAATATCAATCGCCGGAGACGACCCAATTGATATTCATCTGAGGGTAGTCCATTAAACAAATAATATATCAATCGTCGAGATGGCCCAATTGATATATATATACACGGAGGGTCATTTACTAACAAAAACAATAATTTCTACACGAGGAGAGAGTCACAGGACTCCTAGATCTAAGTTGAAACATGTAGACATTCAAGTAGGATCATGCATTTACTTGAATGTATGTTTATTTTGGAACATTGCACTCACACTTTAGGCGGAGAGTGTACTCCATAATTTAGGCGATTCCACTATTGAGCATTAGCTCACCCTGTCGAGGGATATTATTTTACAGGTACAGGGAGCGTGCGAGAGGACGGCTCGTCCTAGTGATTAAGGATTAGAAGAAAGCCGGGTTGTGGCTTGGTTGATGATATATACATGTATTGAAATGTCAAATTTTAATATATGTATTGTATAAGAGTGAAAATATTAAAATTCTGTAACTATTTGGTATATAGCGGATTCATAGTTAGTATAATTATGCGACGCTTGTGGGTCCAAGACCGTATTACTCATGTGATTGACATATTGGATTTATTGACATTGCACCGTCGTACGTATATGTGTTTTGCACGCAGAGCCCCGCATGTGCGAGACTCGCCTGACAGAGAAACGCGTTCGTCACCCGACATTCACGAGCGTCACTGGTTGACGTAGTCAAACTGACCGTTTGGGGGCGTCACAATGTCATCGATGATTGGCTTTTTTATAGGGCTTTGTGTTAGTAGTTCGGATGACAAAGTTTGATCCGAGATAGTCATCAGATCAAATTTTGTTCCAGTATGATAAAGATCTCGAATATTAGGTAATCTAGGTATTTTTATTATCGCATGTGGTCTTAAGTTTTATCATTTTTACCGTTAACTTGATGTCATGAATATCTTTTAAAGTTTTTTAATATTTTTTATTTTGTATTTATCGACTGATAAATTTATCTATTTAAAAATATATTTTGAATCGCCTTTTTGAAGATAAAGTTATACTTTTGTGGAGGATTTATATATATATATATATATATATATATATATATATATATATTAAAAATATTTCAAAAGTTTTCAAAGGGTATTAATGATATTTATTTATAAAATGAAAAGAAAATTGACTTCAAATATTTTTTAAAATCTACTTAGAACCAATTTAAGAAATTCATTTTAATATAAATTTAATGTTTCAAAAGATCATAATATAAAACATAAATGGTTAATTTATGACAATAGGGATTGATGGGATTGACTTGGAAAAAGATCTAACACAAACATAAATGATTAATTTATGATAATAGATTGAGGTGGGATTGACTTGAATAAGTATTATTTAAACAATCTCATCACATAGATATTTATTTTACATATTGATTACAGTAATGTTTTCACACACAATTTTAACATTTTTGTTAATGTTTTTAAATAAATTCATTTAAATAAAGAATTTTCACATTTCAAAAGATCTTAATAGAAACAAAAATGGATGATATATGTTCTATTCATGATAATAGATTGACGTGATTAACATGGAATATGTATTCATTTCTTTTATGTAGTCAACAACAAGTCTATTGTTTGTTGGGCAACAACTTTGCCCACCCTAATCGTTTACTTTCGTAGCCATTTATCCATTTATGACTTTTTCTATCGATAGAAGAAATAATAATGGGTCGGATTTTGATAGGATTTTAAATTTTTTATCTTTATTTAATCTCATTTCCATCTATCGTAGACTGGTATATATTGTTGTCACCACGTTGCATGAATGTGAAGACGAACTAATTGGCAAAGAAAAGAAATCTATTAAATAAATGAAATTTTGATATACAGATTTTAAAAATAAAATGAATAATTAGTGTGTTTTTAAAACACTGTCCTTAAAAATTTTATTCCCCATGATTCAACAATTCTTTAAAAAGTTATCAAACAGTTTGTTTTGAAATTAAAAAATGTAATTGTTATGATTTGAATTTGACTTGAATAGTTTTGATTGGTTTTTATATAGGCAAACAAAATAATAAATGATTTGGAGGAAAACCAAATGTGTCATGTGGTATTCACGGTCGGGGTAAACTATCGACGGTACTAAATCGATTTCGGGACAATTCTCAGACTCCATGAGGCCTTCCATTTTCTCAAGTTTTGTACAAGCCCATAAATGAGTTTTAGTATATAAACCTAAAAAGGTTCTTGTCTTTTTTCCTGTGGGACAAAATCTTTTTGAAAACTATTATTTACTAACACCGATACCAAACCCAAATACCTTATTCCAATTTATGAAATAAATTGTTTTAGAAAATCATGATTATTAAAAGGTGGATGGATTTATGTTTTTTTTTTTCAATAAAGGGGCTTCTTCCACATCAATACAAGTTTGTCTTTGCTTTTCATATTTTTACCGCCGACTTATTGCGCGTGGGTAATGTGGTTAAGTTGACGTTAGCTTTTCACAGTTCGCATTAACAATTCGTATAACAACTTTCGATCCGGGAGAGAATATCGATAGAATCACATTTGTTAGTATGCTAGCTACAAATCAAATATTAGATATTTTATATATTGATTAGTATGTTTGTATAAATTATATTGTTAACCTAAATCGATAAATTTAATTTTTAAAATATATATTTCGAGAAGCAAACATTGAACTATTTGGAGCCACAAGATATTAATATTGTATATTTAAAAATTTGACGTTAAAATTTTCCTAAAATATTGCTAAATTTAAACTCCTTAAAGATTATTACAAATTTTGTCCAATATTATTACAAATGGTGAAAAGTACGCAAAATGAAAGGTGAGTCCAATTTAAATATTAATAAATAATATGGTCTTTCATTTATTCATCTATTTTTAGGCTATCTGGTTTGTAGGGGACATAAAATTTATATATCTTTTAATATCGATGGACCAATTTATAAATATCAATATTAGGTAAACTTTAAAATATCATTTCAAGTAAAGGATTTTTTTTTTTTTTTTGTCATTGTTTTTTCTTGGATCAGAGTTTTCTTTTCAAATAAAATGGTTTCTTCCATATCGAATTGAGTTTTATTTTATTTTTTGTTATCGATCTGTTACGACTCCTTTTATCACTGATTTGTTATAATGGGTAGTTATGTCAAATAAAATGGATTAGAATTTATAGTGTTTCCAATTTGAATTCCTAAGCTAAAAATCAAATAAAATGAAGGAGTTTGAATACATTTTAAGGTAATGTAGAAAGAAAAAAAGTTTACATTTTATTTTTCACCTAAATGAAAATATAAGTAAATTTGCATTTTTAAAAGATAAATTATTGCTTCAAAAAGGAAGAAGTTTTTTTGAATACAAAAAGGAAGAAGTTGTTAAAACATAAGGAATTATTATTTAGAAAAGGAATATGGCAAGAAACTAGAATTTGCATTATTTCCAAATTGATTATTAAGATAAAAATTAAATATAATAATTGAAATTAAATATGTTTGAGATGGAAATAGAAAAAGAAAACTAACATTGCACACTTAAATGGAAAAACAGTTGGAATGAATGACTTTTTATTTTCGAAGAGAAAACAGTTCATCGCTGATTTTAATTTTGGTATGGGGAGCTGACTGTCACGGATTCACCGCCTTATTAATTATGGGAAACCCATTAGACAGCTACCTTAAAATTAAAATTTTAAAAAAAAAAGTCTTTATCAGCCTCCGGCATTGCTCCTTTTCCTATTTTATAATAGGATCTTCCTCTCTATTTCTATGGATAATTGCTTACGATCTGTTTCTATCACTTTGATACCAATACCACGCGACAACCAAGTGAACGGCGATTACAAATGGGGCAGAATTACCTTTCATTAACTCTTTAAAGCTTTTGGCTCTTTCATCACCACCAATTTTTGAAGCTAGTCATGCGCTGATAAGAACTACGTAAAATCCAAGATTTTGACAAAGTGGTAAATAGTAATTTCTACTGAAAATCCGAATTTTTCTAGATCTCTACCGATCGAAACGGACTTCCTCCGCTGAAATCAAGCTTCATTAAATTTCGAGCTACCACGCCGACACTTAGGGATTCCGAGATGGCCTGGATTTCACGCTTTTCGAGGGCGCGAGGTGCCTGGATGACACATGGCATGTGTGAGATGCCACATGGCACCTCAAAAGGATGACACTTGGCAAAGCCATGTGGTCCACTTGGAAGAATGGCTCACAATTAGCCATGTGTGGAAAGGTTGAACCCATTAGCTTCACAAATGGTACCACTGAGCTGCATGATGTCATGGGAATTATGAAATAAAGGAATAAATATGGAAAAGGAGAGCCACACCTTAATTCCGAGGAAATGGAGGAGAAATTGCCTGACCGGATGCATGCTGGCCCAAAAAGGGGTGAGAGAAATGACCAAAAAGAAAGAGAAATGAGGGAATGAAAAGTAAATGAGATGAGAAAAGAGAAAAGGAAAGAAAAGAAAAAGGAGTAGAAAGAAAGGAAGGAAGAAAGAAAGGAAAGAATCCGCAGAGAGAAAAAGGAAGAAAAAGCGAGAGCGAAGGAAATGAAATAAGATTTCCTTGCTCTGTGAATCGACGCTCGAAAGTTCGAGGACTAAAAGTTGGTGCACGCAGCGGAATCTACGTGTGGACTAAAGTTGGAGTTTCGACAAACAAAAGGTAGGACATTTTCTCCCCATTTGATTTACTTTTAGCCTAAAGGCTACAATGGTAGGGGTTGCTTTTATGGGAGCCACGTAAATTAGTTCCAAGCTAAATTAAAGGGTATGGATTTCATGACCTGCTTCACACAATCACCACTACTGGGGTTATTTAAGCTAAACCAAAGTTTCTAGGTAGCCATGTTGTTTGATGGATGACAAGATTGGAACCAAAGTGGTTCATGTTTTCAGAAGCTGGCTTGCGAGGTACCCTATTGAATAGCCCCAAGTCGGTGACCCAAAGGTGTGTGTTAAGGTTGCTTGTAATAACATGCAAGCAGTATGGAAATGTGATATCATGCATGCTATTTGTGGATGTACAATATGGTTTGCATGGAGGTAGGATTATATGTATCAATTATGATTGTCCATGGTGTGTAAATGCGCCGTGAAGGCTCATTCATGCATGTAATATGAGAAAATGTGATTGACATCATGTATTTTATATGCACGGTCACATCGCTGGCCGTCTGGGTGGGTGCAGGTATGGTTTATTTACCGTTGTTGGTAAATGGGTCGAACTCAGAAAATGGGACAAAGTCCAAGGTAGATTCACTTGAGCGCAGAATGATCAAATGATAAATTACATGTTTCTCATGGAGGTTAGTGGACCCCCCAGGTGAAAGTCCCAAATGTTATTCACTGCTAGGATATGAATCCCGCGATGTAAGTTCGTGGAAAATGTTGAAAAGGAGTGCCACAGTTCTACGTGTAAACCCGAAATCCGTGGGCTCCACAAAATAAAGGAAAAGACTTTGATAAATAAATTGAGGGTTATCCAATGGTTAGTCAAGTGGTATAACACACGATGACTTAGCTGAATACACTTGGCATTCAAGTGTGAGGGAAACATTGGGACCTTGTGTGGTGAGCATGAGGGGCCTGGGGGATCTCATGCATGATATAGACATTTGCTATAATAGTGAATACCGTATGGAATGTGATCGCTTGTTTATATGTCATTGCATATGCATTTTAGCGGAGTAACCCTGTAGGAAAATTCTTCACTGGCTTTGCTCACCCCATCGTGGGACCCCCTTTCAGGTACAGGGACTATCCAGGGAGAAGGCACTCAGTAGAGGTAGTTTTTGAGACGAAAGCCGAAATGTGGCTTTGAGTAAATATTTTGTAAATATGTATAACTTTTTTTGTAGACGATGGAAATTATGAGAGTATAGTTGATTATTTTGGTCTTATGAGTATGGATGTAAGGCCCCATGTATATTACTGTATGCCTGGCGACGATGTATAGATTTTCCGTGTTGGATTTGGTAGTCAACGGACCCGGATTTGGGGGCGTCACACTGTGATCTTACACCATTCTTTCTACATCAAAGTTCTTAACGCTCCACGCTTTTAGTCGCCTTAGCCATTTCTATCCTACCACTGTTTATTTATTCTCAAACTACCCTTTACAATAATAATCAAAAACCGTAGATCTATGTCTCATGTAACCAGTCTTCTTATAGATGACTGGTGCCGTAAGAGTCTTAAATTTTGAAACTTCAAAAGAACTTCAAGTGTACAAGGTCAGTTTTGCTCTTGCAATTTTCTTCAAGAGTAGTCTATGCGCACTTAACACTTTATAATGTGAACTTCAAGTCAAACCCTCTATTAATCATATTCTTTCCATTCACTTGTGGATAGAATATTAAGAGATCAAGGTGTCATTTTCTAGTTCACTTTGACATAAATAGCAAGATGTTCATTCCTATTTTGAGACTCGTCGAAGGCCTTTTAGCGCAATTTTTGGATTCTCCAAATGATTTTATCTGAGGTTGGAAAGGGCTTGCAATGTATTTTCATATCATATGCCTTTCACTCTCACTGGGCCCATTCCTCCCTTTTATGTTCATATTATATATATCAAATTTTTCAACCCTCCGTTTTCTATTGCTAACTTTTTTAATGGCTAATTGCCATTTGTTTTATTTATTACATATATTTTAAGATTTTTCATTACAAATATTTTCCTTTTCTTTTTTAATTTTAAGAAAAACAATTTACTTCACATATCTAACTCACAAAGCCATTCAAAGTTTTAAAATATAGGACATCCTTAAAGGTCTTAGGTTCGGGAAGTTATAGTAGGGATGCCATTGGTATCAGAACAAATGTGTAATTATCAAAAAATTAACTAAGTTAAAGTTTTAAGATATTCAACACTATAACTTATCTCTAAAAACCTTATTCATCTCTCCCCTTTGTAATTTCTTTCAAACCTGTTTGTTGAGGACAATGAATAATTTCATACGGCCTTAGCTTCAAATCCCCACCTATTCGATCATTTTTTCCCCAATCATGTTTATTTTCAATGTTAGTTTATTCCACACTGATCTAATTTTTTTTATTGGTATTTTTATCATCTATTTTTTAAAACGCGAGCGTCAATTTTTACTGGCAATTACATCAATAATGGGTTAGTTTATTCCATGGGTGTGATAATAAAAATTCATCCGATATAATCATCAAGTATCAAATCATGTCTGGCTTAATATACTATAAATCTGAACTGTATACTTAAGTATTTTTTTTATTATTAAATATAGAAGTTCAAACGATCATTTTTACTACATCCTTTTAAACATTATTAATGATTTAATCTTTCCACCTAATGTTCATTTGAACTCAAACAAATTTATCTCTTTCCAACAAAAACAAAATTATCCTATAAATTTTTGATTTACAATATAGGTAAAACCATGTTAAGTGTGAAACATTTTTGCAAAAAGTCAATTAAATCGCTTATCAAATATGAGTGGTCCTTTAAGAAGACATCAATAATTAAATTTTTAAATAAAAATATATTTAGGGGGCCCAAAATCATACAAACAAGAATAAAGATGAACATGCTGTTATTTCATGTGTCAAATATATGGCACGCCTTCAAACTTTAACAAAAGTACAGTTGTTACAATGTAAGATGCAAAAAGTTTTGATCGAGTCAGAATGGAGTAGCTTCACAGTTGTCTCGTCTCATTAACACCCTTAGCTTGAGGCCGACTAACCCAATCTAAAATGATATAATAAGTTTTCATTATTTTTTAAGCTATTTTCTAAAATATATTTCAAATCAAATTCTTGATTTGCTTCGATATTTTAGTTTATTTTCCCTATAAACACGCCAACTTCTATTTCATGCATGTTCCTCTTTTTCCATATTTATCAATTTTATTGCTACATATTGAAATCATCTAGTCAATAATGTGGTATAATTATCTTACCATTACGGTAGTTTTTTTATATTTATTTATTTTGCATATTATGTTATAATGTTTCATTCTAAGCAAGATCTTTAACATGATCATTACCTTTTACTATTTGAGTCTGTCTTAATAACTAATGATACTCAATTAGCTTGATATTTTACCGCTTATAAAATTCCTCTATTAAAATATTTTTATTATCCTTTCCACCAAATTTAGTAAACCCTCATTATATTTAGTTTATTTATTTTTAGAAAACAATAACTTATAAAAATCAATTCATAACGTGAAAAGTCAACCGTCTGTTTCTTCTTTCCTCAAATATGGTTATATGGTCGCTTGAGTCACTCAACCCAATCGCAGCTGGATATGAAGGTTTTTTATTTTGTCATTTTCTAAAATAGGCTTCAACCGAAATTTTGATTCCTTTTGTTTCGATATTTTGGGGTTTATTTCCTCCTAAGTAAATACCACTAAATTCTATTTCATGCATGTTTCTTCTTTTTTTTCCATATGAATAATTTTATTACATACGGCTGAGAAAATCATCTAAACAATATGCAATTGGTAGCGGTGTAAACTTTTATCTCCGGGAAGCTGTTTTTCGTGGATCAGAATAAATATGAGAAAGTGCAAAAATGGTGGAGAGGATCGCGGCAGGAAATTCGATTCTTGAAACGCGTCGTGAAATTCTTGTAGTAGCGTATCATGAATTTAAGTGAAATGGATTTTTGGCAGATTTGATTGAATGATTTCTTTAATTGATCATACAAATAACTTCACTACAGTTTTAGATTTGATCGGATGATTTTTGTATGCTCTGACTGACATCTTGATCACTTATCATCAAATGATTTCAGACGCCCAAACCGGGGTCCGCGACCACCCATCAACCCGCTGAATACAAGGCAGATGCCTGCCACCACGCACTGTGAAAATCGCAGTCCCTTCAGACGGTGAGCCCACCACCATGACATGAAACCCGTCTCCAAGGCCAATATAATCACAAATGATACAAATATAGATAAAACGCCTCTTGGGCCCATACTACAATATCCATAAAAACATACCAACTATATCCAGCAGTTCTAGAGCTAGTGGGCTCATTTTACAACATATATCAAAATTAGGAAATTTAATACATGTGGAAAATCATCAAAGCCACACTCGGCTTCTTCACAAACTCAAATTCTCTAGGACGAGTCGTCCCCCGCACGCCTCTCGCACCAAAATATATCCCTCGACAGTCAGCCGACGCCCCGCAGCGGAATCGCCTAAGTGGGCTATTCTCCACCCAAGGCAAAGGCGTTCCAAAATAAACACACATTCAAGCAAATTGCGGACCCACTCGCACGTCTACATGCCATCCCCATCTCGGTCCTCACCGACTCCCCACACTTGCCTAATGTGAGACCCAAAATCTAGATTTTTATTAGCGATAAAATGGTAATTTCGGTAGAGTAAATTCGAATTTTTCTAGATCTCGATGATGAAACGACTTCACGCTTGGAATCGCTCGCGAAATCTAGCTACCACGTCGACCATCGAATCTCCGGCATGTCTAATTTCATGCTGGCGTGACTGAGGTGAGTGAAAGGCGTACACTTGCACTTTACGAATAAGCCAAGAGGTGCCACGGTCAAGCTGGGAGAGTCACCATTGAGCCCAAGTGGGGCTCACATGTGACACATGGCATCATGCCATTGAGCGAATCCGTTAGATGGATAAGTGGATAGGGTAACCCACATTCAATGAGAAATGGACATGCAGATTGAGAGGATTTCACTTTGTCCCACCCGACCTAAACCTGGATGAGGAGGAAGAGAGAGGGGAAAAGAGAGCAAACGGAAGAGAGAGGGAAAGTGTGGGATTTTTTTTAGAGAGAGAAGCTCTACCTTCTCTCTAAAATTCCCACATCGGGACCGTCTGGCTCGGGCGAGGCAAGCGAAAGAAAGCCGCTTCTCCACTTCCAGCGACTACACGCGCATTCGCTGCGAGTTTGTGACAACCCGGTACTGCGCGCTTTTCTCCCATTCGCTTTGCATTTTCGCTTTTGCCGTCATGTGTAAATTCCGATAAGGATTTGTCGGCGCCGATGGTCGGTGGGTTTGCCCAAAAGACTGGATCAGACCGGGAGAAACTTTAGAGGATTTGGATGAATAACGGCTGTTTGTGTGATTGTGCGGTATTGTGTTATTGCCACTTAAAAATAACACAAGCCAGGCGAAACAGCGGGCGCCCAGCACGATCGTTTGACAGCCACTTACGCGTAGCTAAGTTTAAGGTTATTATTATAAATCGACAAATATGATTTTGCGGGCGTTAATTTTGTTAATATATGCATGAGTTGATATATTAGCATGTGTTGAATGTTTGGTGTGCTATCAGACGCACTCGCAGCAGTGAGTAGCCTGCGGGAAATACCACCACGCATTGTCACCTGCCGTAATATATTTTTCAGGTACCGAAGACGTACTTGGGGATGGGACGCATCCGGGACTTAGAGGCGAAGAAACGGCCAAGATGGCCTTATCTTATATTTTGTAAAATTATGGGCAAGGAATCCATTTTTGTATAAATTGTAATCAAATACAATTGTAAACAAATTGTAATAAAATCATTTTGTATAAAACATACATTTTATGAGTAATGGCGTGCAGCCTGCCGCTATTTTCAGACAGTATTGCTGGGTCCCGCGACACGACTTGTAGATTTACGGGTTGATGGGTAGTCAACGGACACCCCTGCTTCAGTCTCACACCTAAGCCATGTGTATAGAATAATCATTTTCAAAACAAAACTCATTTGTTCTTGAAAAATATACTAATCGAAATATTCCTGAAAAATGTGGGACTACCCTCCGAGGAGAATTGGTCAGGTGAGCTCAACAAACATGGTCCTCATCCAATGATCCGTTGGCCCATCTCCCAACCCAATTCTCCGAATATCATCCTCAAAATTCCTTTCAAAACGCTGCTTTTTCTTTCAATTTTTCCACGCTACGCACTCACCTAATTTCTAGCTACCCCAAAGGCATGAAATGCATTATGATGCCATTTCAACTCATATAACACATGCAAATATATCACAATGCATATATTCACATAATATCCAACACACAATCATGTCATGTAAATTCTCATTTCATAACATCAAAATTAGCTCACGTGGGCTAATGATCAAACACGAGCAATCCCACTTGAATCACTCGACCAAACACATATTCACACAAAAATATATTTTCGTGTCACTATTCCTAAGAACAGTAAAACCCTAGGTTTTACGGTTCAACACACATCCATTCATCGGTTCACTTTGTGAACCCATATTTCACGGCCATTCCCGGCCTTTCCCAAATCAAGGCATACATTAACACATGATTTCACAACAAGCAACCCAAATCAGCCCGTGGACAGTCACAGACTATCCACATGGGTTTCAAAAATCTAACAACTCGGTTTCAAGATTTGGAATCACTAAACTGCCCTCACGGCCTCATTCAACTCAAACATTCACAAAGCGCTTAAAAGAGGGAATAAAGTCCGGAAGAGGAGGAAACCTCACCTCAAGGAGTTTGAGTGAAACTTCAAATCCTGCACCCACGCAAAGCCCTCCGTAGAGCAACTTCTTCTCATTCCGAAGACCGCGACGGCCGGACGGGCCAGATTTTTAGAGAAGTTTTCTACAAAAAATCTCTCAAAAATGGCTACTATGTTAAAAATCTACATCCTATTTTCGCTTTGGTTTATGAAGTATAAGATGCACTATACACTATTTTGTCACCTTGTGACTTAAAAATCAAAATCCAAAACGACCATTATGTCCCTTACCAGATCTGATATTCACTACCTACCATTCATTTTCCTCTATTTCTATCATACACGACTTTATGAATTTGAGTATCGTGTTATATGTGACCTTGCCAGATCGGCATCGCTTTATTTAAGACCTAAATAGCGATGCCTGAAACGCGGCCAACTCCGACTATCTCGAATTTGACGAATTTTAATGTTAGCCTAGATTTCTCGAGACAATTCCAACGGTACAATCCGTTTTGTCATCCGAGATCCAGAGAATAAATTATGGATTTTTAACCGAAATTACAATTTTTAATCGAAAATACGATTTTGCTCTTATTCCAGAAATTGGAATTTCTCGGTCTTGCTGCATTTTCCCTTCATATTAGATATTGTGCGTGATCATGATTTATCTCAAGCAATCCTTCATGTATCAAGCACACCAGAGATGCTGTAGTTCCTCCATATTTTGAAATCAAATTGTCGGATTATTTTTGTTTTAATTATTTATTTGAATCCAATTTCTGTTTGCAATTACCGATGATAAGGGCGAGAAGTCAGATATTATTAAATACACTTAAAAGGTGTTAGTTTTTCGAGACTCCCTAGATTGGGAAGAACTCGAAGAGCTTCAAGCCCCAAATGCACCAACGAAGTAACCGAGGCATGGTAGGTCTCGATTGAAGGGAAAACCTCCTTTCGCGGCAGCCCTCTTCTTAGATGAAGAATGAGCGCGGAAGAGAGAAACAACGAGGGTTTGTGTATTCACATGGCTCGAACTCAAAACTACTAATTAAGTTATGAGAGACCGACTGCCATAAAGTTACACCTCACCTACATGTTCAATCAGGGACATCTTATTATTTAAAGCCTTAACACCAAGGACAAAAATGATCATGTGGACATTTGTTCGTACTTAGTGGATGTAGATCATATCATTGAGATATTAAAATATTAGTTTCATTTCTATAATCTATTTTATATGCAGACATGATGATCAACAAATTACTGCTCTATGACCATTAAATATAGTTTATGAGATGATTAGAGTCTCTCTTAGCTTAACTAGAGGTCTCGATTTTGATATTTGATAATGCAGTTATGTTATGTGGTAGAGTTTGTAGCCTCTAATCCATCCCGACTAAACGAAGATTAGCCTGGAGCGTGGTATGACTTAAAGGTTAAACCATATTTTACTCTTTTAAAGCATAAATATATGTTCACTTACACCTGTTTACATTAACCATGATGATTTAATACATTACCATTAACTATAAAAAAATATTTTTATTCACATACTTATATAATGATTCAAACAAAAACAATATACTATGATTATATAGACTTTATAATTCTATAAAAATCATTAAAAATCATAATCCAATACACCCATCTTAATCTCATCATTAACTTTAGGATTCCACAAACACCATATTTGAAAAAAAATTAGTAATAATCATAGTGGACTATTCCTATTCACCGGAAGTGGTAAGCCAACTATCCCTATGATGGCCAATTTGCATTGAGGGCATTTTGGTAATTAGAGAAGAGAATTATTCCTTATCGAGGTCATTCATGGAGGGCTTGACTGACTGTATATGTGTGTTTACTTTGGAGCATTGCATATGAACTTAGGTGGAGAGTAGTCCACTTAGGGTGATTTCACTACTAAGCATTAGCTCACCCTGTCGAGAGATATTATTTGCTGCATGGAGCGTGCGAGAGGAGACGCCATCCTAGAGACTAAGCTTTCTTGTGAACAGTCGGATCATGCTTTCAAGTTAAGGATGATGCATATGTATTAGAATTCTCTAATTTTGAATATATAAAGTATAAGAGTAATTTGAACTTTAAAACTATTGATATAGTTGATATACACGTCATGAGTATCGTCTATGTTCAAGTAGTCGCTTTACCTACGTTATTGTTATATTGATGTTTAGACAAAGCTTATAATGCAGGTGTTTATTTGCAGAGCCCCAGACAAAAAGTAGCACTCGCCCGATTGTGGAAAAATGTCGGGTCACCCGACATTCACTGTATTCATGGTCAGACAGGCAGTCAACTGACCCCGGAGATGGGGCGCTACAAAATTATTATTTTGCGTGAGGAATAAATTTCGTTGGGGAAAATTATTATATTACGGATGGCTGTTTTTGTTGAAAAAGGGTTTATTTTTATTCGGCAAAAAGTTTCCTAATCTCATGAAAATGTGATAGAATTTCCGTATAACTTTTGGGTGACTAAAGTATCAATTTCAGTACTTAAATGACAATTTTCAAAAAAGTTTTCAATAAACTATTTTAAATAACAAAATTTGGAATTTTGTCAGGAAAAATGATTTTTAGGGATTAATTTGTAATTTGTCCCTAAATTTTCGCAGAAAGACATCTTTCTCAGATGGTAGAGTTTTACAAATTCTTTGTAATCCATCCCGACTGAATGAAGATTGTTTGAGGTGGTATGACTTAAAGGTTAAACCATATTTTACTCTTTTTAAGCATAAAATATATGTCTCACTTACACCGCTTTACACAACCATAGATGATTTAATAATATTGTTCATGTAAAAATTATTTTTATTCACATACTTATATAATGATTCAAACAAAAATAATATACTATGATTATATAGACTTATAATTCTATAAAAATCATTAAAAATCATAATCCAATACACCCATCTTAATCTCATCATTAACTTTAGGATTCCACAAACACTATATCAGAAAAAAAAATTAATAATAATCATAATGGACTATTCGTATTTATCGGAAGTGGTAAGCCAACTATCCCTATGATGGCCAATTTGCATTGAGGGCATTTTGGTAATTAGAGAAGATAATTATTCCTTATCGAGGTCATTCATGGAGGGCTTGACTGATCAGATATGGGGAGGAGTCAAGCAAAAAAACAATTTAATTTGTAATTTTAAAGACAAAATTTAGGAAAGTGATAAGACAACTACCTTAATAAAATATGAAATCGATAACAATGTGAAAATAGAAGGTGACTTTAAAGTGTCATTCTCCTTGTTAGGAAGGTATAATAAAAGGGAGAGCGACCATAATAGAAACCTTATCCATAATGCAAATTTCAACACACTACTTAATGCTTTTTACTTTCTTGTTAAGTCTTTTCAAATTTTTAGCCGACAAATTTTCTGATTCCTCCTCCTTTTCCTATTTTATAATAGCATCTTCAATCATAACTCTCTATTTATATTTAAATTAATATCTTTTTTTATATTGAAATATGATATGACCTATTTTTTTCATTTATAACTCTAACCACGATCTTTAAATTGGATCTTCAAACTATTATTCACATTGTACTTACTTTTATTATTATTAAAAAAATAATGTCTTATTATTCATATTTCACTATGGAGATTTAAATAATATCTTATTGTTGATATCTCTAACTATGAAAATATGAATAATGCATTTCATAATAGAGATGCATTATCTATTTTTCATATTTATAAATATGAAGTAGAAAATGGTTGATTGATTTTTTTTTAAGCGTAAATAAGTACTAAATATGGAGATGAAATTGAGAATTGAGAATAGTTGAAATGTTTTTACTTTTGATAATAAATGGCCTCCAAGTGAAACTGAATTAATTTTTCCCTCGTGCTTTCAATACAATAATTATAATTGAAGGATAATTGAGAGTGGGTGGTAAATCTGGCCAATTGATAAGCATGGGAGGAAAGGGAGGATAAGAACACTATAAGAGTGAAGTGAAGCCGGTGGGTCACCGACCCCAACCAAAAGTAAGACAAAGTGCAACCATATGATATAGATGCCAAGAAAATCGGGTCGTAACTAAAGTGCATATAGGGGGCATAACTAAAAGTTATAGTTACAATTTTTGTCTTCGCCCCTACTAAAAGGTGGTTTGGCCTATGGATGGAGGCATTTTCTTGCCTCAACTAAATGAGATGACTATGGATGGGGTTATTTGCTAGCCGCAACTAAAAGGATGTCTATAGATTTTGGGCTTATTTCTAACCGCAACTAAAAGAAAGACTATGGATGGGGGACATTTATGGGCCTTCTAACTAAAAATGGTTTATCAAGCATGAGAGATGATAATCTTTTTATTTTACCGCAACTATAAGGGTGACTATGGATCGGGCTATTTTTGTCACAACTAAAAGGGTGGCTATGGATGTGGCCATGTTCTCGTCGCAACTAAAAGGTGGCGTGGATGGGGGCATTTACCGCAATTAAAAGGGTATTTGATGGTTATTTTCAAAGGCAACCAAAAGAGTGGCTATGGATAGATATTTTTGGCCGCATCCAAAGATGGGCAAAACTAAAAGGGTGGCTATGGACGGGATAATTTTCGACGCAACTAAAAGGATGGCTATATTGGGTTATTTTGTGGCCGCAACTAAATGATGACTATGGATGGGAACTTTTGGTCAAAGAACTAAAAGAGTTATCTACGATGACATCGCTTTCCTTTGGCTACAACTATAAGAGGATATTTGACTGATGAAAAATTAGACTGGATTTATCGAGAACTACGTTTTTATTTTAAAATTAATTTAAGCCGGATTGACTCACATCGACAAAGAAACAAGGGAGATAGCATCAAAACAAAGTATTCAACCAAAATATCCAGATTACAAAATATCGGAAAACTACATCAACCAAAAATGAATAGCATTGAAAACAAAGTATTCAAGCTCTTGGCAGTGTAATATTGTTTTTAGCTCAAGAGCTACACCTAAGCTTGAAACTGTCGTATGATGTTGCATTAATTCAAATAAACCAAATAGTGCCAACAAGAAGAGGATGTGAATGCATCCACCAAAAGACCGACGTTGCGCGGTCCTTGCCGCTCAAGGGCGAGAGACTACAAAAAGATAAATAGATTCATCTTTTCTCGCACACTAAACGTATTGAGCTCAACCTCGGCACACATGGAAAATCAGACCATTAACAACACTAGGGGCTTCAAGCATTGCTCGGGCTTCTCGATTGAAAATCCAAGGCACACTACATTAGCAAAGTTATGAGTTTTTTACATTCAATTTTTGTGTCTAAGACTCATTTTTCACAGAAAAAGATGCCACCTAACAAAGATGTGAGAACAAACCCAAAAAAGAAGTTAAAAATGTGAACCCGATTGCAAGGAACCGCTGCATAAATATATATCCTTCCTTCTAATAATGTGTTCAACTCCATTCACTACAAGAAAAGTGACTTATAGGGACATTACTTTAGTTGGAACCTGATAAGGTCCGAAAAATGGGCTCGCAGGCCTACTCGTCAAACCCAAAGGAGTGGCGCTCCCACTCGCCAAGCCCAAAGAAGTGGCGCTCCCAACGCAACAGCCAGGCCCCTGGCACCAGCCCAAAACGAGGGCCCAATCCTCCCGACCCAAAGGCCGATCTCCTCGGCGAACTAATGGCTCATATCCCGCCCATCGATTGAATCTAGCCATTAAGAAAAAGTAGGATAATCCTCATAACTTATTATCCAAAGAAATCTAATCAATCTTACCAAATAGGAAAGTAAGATAATTCATGATATTATGTACCATCCCAGATCGCTGGATCCCACCAATAAGGGAGAGAAATAATCTAAATAAACTCGCACTTCTATATCCATAATCAACCCATATCAAGAAAATATCTCATCCAATGGGAAAAATCCTAATCACCATCCAACCGGGTAAAACATCTACTATAAATACAAGGCCACTCCATCTGCGAGTACGCAACATTACCTCGCCTCTAAATGGGATCCATCTTTTCTCTCAAGAAAAGAATCGATGAAGATCTGAAGCGGCCATAGGCGAAGCTCCTCGCCGACTCCCTTCTTTCTTGTTTTTGAGGAGTGCCACGCCCGCAGCTCCGCGATCGTGAATCGGCAAGATTCTGCCTAAATTTCCGATGACCTGTGACTTGCACTAAATCTTCACCAGCCAGGGCCCGCCAGTCCGTCCCAACGACCCTCAAACGCCTCCACCCGGGGCCCGGCTTGAAAAGCATCATCGGGCCAAGGCCTGTGGGAACAATAATTCCTTGATAAATAAAGACTGATTTCTCAATTACTGATGGTATCAACCCTGAATGTAAGGTGGAGCAATCAATCCGCTGATGTAGGATCCCAGTGATGACGTGATGCAGAGCACCGCTGCTAGAAGCGATCCAAGCCAACACGAACGAGGTGGAGGCACTCCTCCTCACCAACCAACGCCTGATAGGATAGTTAGAGCAACTCACCAGGCAGATATAACGCCCACGGGAGACACGACAAACACAGGAAGATCACAACTTTCCTCCTCATGAAGGGCAACACAATCCGACATTCCCGAGGTGTCAAACAAGGTAGCTCCACCAGCCGTGGGGGCACGGACTACAATTGGCCCTTGGAGAGGAGGGAAACGAAGCAACACTCGGAGGGCTTATCGGGAATAAAGAACTACGCCACCCTCAACAAGGAGCAGGAGTGCAATCATGGGAGCAGAGGTTTAAGAGCCTCCAAAGAAGAGTTTAAATTGCAGGGAGGAAGTGGTAAGAGGATCGCGCCCCGACACTATGGCCACCTTGGTACAAAAACTCCGAGCCACCCTTCACGCCGAGGTGCTTTAATTTCCTTCCAGCAAATTCGGGGATGCCACAAGTGGAAGTGATTCGATGGTGTCGAGATCAATGATCATCTCAATACTTACAAAAACCAAATGAGCTGCATGGGTATCATGATCCGGTGCGATGCGTAGCTACGACACATTAAAGGCTCAAATTTGGCCTGGTTTAATAGGCTTTGCCGTCATCAATCTCCTCCTCATCTCGTGAGCTATCCATTGTGCCCGCCTCACTATCAGCTTGACGTATAGAAAAGCCGTTATCATCTCACACCATCAGCTGCAGCTTTAAGAAAGCCTAGGTCTTATGTCCAGAGATTCAATGCCAAGTCTCGAAGGTAGATACCTGACGTAGTTCGCTTTGATCACCGCATTCATCGGCCGGATTAGGGTCTGTACCGAAAAGATTTGATGTTTTCCATCTCCAAAAATCCTCAAGCATGGCTGAGGTGCTCGCAAAAGCAGAGAAGTACATTAACGGTGAAGAAGCCCTCATATCCAAGAAAGGGAGCTCTTCCACCCATAAAGAAAAAAGCTGATACGTTTAATTTATAAGGAGCCCCAGCACAAAGCGACCGAAAGTCCCAAAGAAAGATGGAGAACGGTCCCCGAAAAGGCGTGGGAACCTCATAGATCGTCTGGGCTCACCGCAACTCGAAGGACGACGACGTTATTCACCTCAGCGGTTCACCCCCTTAACGGCCTCAGTATCGCAGGTCCTGCGAAGTACGAAACGAACAGTTTCTAAGGTGGCCAACTCAAATGAAGTCAAACCCCGCCACAAGAGACAACACCAGATATTGCGAATTCCACAAGGATTACGGGCACCACACGGATGACTGCATACAACTTAACAGCGAAATAGTATTTAATACGGCCACATCTCGACGATTCATAGCCTTTGAAAATCACCTCGACCAGGCTCGTGAACTAAGCTCGGGCTCAACACCACCACCACCACCCCCGACAGACAACAACTCAAAGACCAAGAGACTTTTAGGAGAAACCTGATATCGTGGAGGATTTGTGTGGTGGGGAATCCAACTCACCCAGAAGGCCCATATGCTACAAAGATCGTGTCAAGAGAGATAGCGGGAAGTACAATCGGCGTCCAAACTACCTCGGCTCGACACATCCATAACTTTCTCCGACTCAGACTTGAGGATGCCAAGATCCCATGACGACTTCCTTTGGTAATTGAGCAGCCAGGCCAACAAAACTACCCATGTGGTCCTACGGACAACCAAGTTCACCGACATCATCTTCGCCGGCTCGATAAGATGGGCATTGAAGGGAGAATGGAACCTATCAACACCCATCCGCGAGATCCTGGATAAAAGGTATTACCCGGGCTCAATACACAACTAGTACTCACTCGGGACCCTCATGCCGCGACTCACGACAAAGAAGATTCCCTGCGCACGCCCATCCGCTATAATATGTTGTTAGCGCATCTCTCTTAATGCACAAAGTCATTCCTCCGCTACCACATGATGATCAAGTTTCCTACCGTAAGTGGAATAGGAATGGTTCGAGGAGACCAACGAGTGGCCAGGGAATGCTACTCAGCATCCATGAAGCAAAAAACAGTCGATAGCATATCCCTGGATGAGCTCGAAATGCGCGACGAAGTATTCACCCGACCTGAGCCCGAAGAGTCGGAACCCCGCATACTGGATGACGACTTCGAACACTCGCCTACATCGGCCCAAGCTAGGCAGAGGACCTCAAAAGCCTCTCACCCATTTTCGAGACAGACAAAGACGCCTTCACATGGAAGAAAAATAGACATGGGAGGAGTTGACCCTACAAGTACTACCCAGGGCCGAACGTTAGTCCGCCTTCTTCAAGCCAAGAAACAAAAGAGGAGGAGCTTCGCGCCGACGCATAAAAAGTAATCAACGGTGAGGCTCAAGTAAACCTCCAAGCGTAAGCAATCGCAGGGAATATCCCGAATGGTTGGCCAACGTCAGACTTGTCAAAAGCAAACCGCACAGCACTCGGGTGATCGACCCACTAACATCACCGCAGCGCGCCCAGCGACGTTTCTCGCCGCGAATCGACCTCATCGCGGATGCAACTCGCTGGCCATGAACTCCTGCTTTGATGGATGCCTTCTCCCGCTACAATTAGATCAAGACACCCAGATGACTAAGAAAAGACCTCATTCGTCACAGGCAGGAACCCATTAAAAATATCGTTGATTTTAGAGACTCAAGAACGCAGGAGCTACCTACCAGAGGTTGGTGAACAGGATGTTCCATAAGTAGATAGGAACGACCATGGAGGTGTACATAGATGACATGCTGGTAAAATCCACCACTGCCGAGCTCCACATAGCTCATCTGTCCGAGGCATTCCAGATCCTGAGGAAGTATAACATGAAACTAAATCCAGCCAAGTGTGCCTTCGGGGTATCAGCCGAAAAATTCCTAGGTTTCATAGTCACCGAGGAATCGAGGCAAAACGTGACAAAATAAAGGTCAGGTTGACATGCCGCGTCTCTCGTGCATAAAGGAGTTCCAACGCCCGACAGAAGGATTGTCGCTTAAGCCGATTCGTATCCAGTTAGCGATAAATGTCACTCTTCTTCCAAGTTTTGAAGAAGGCCTTTCAATGGGATACGGCGCGAAGAAGCCGTTCCAAGATTAAAAACATTTGAGTTCCCCCATTCTCGTAAGCCCCATCGAGGGGGAGCTCACTCTATACTTAGCGGTATCGTATTCGACTAGCGCTATCCTCGCCGTAGACAAAGATCGAGTGCACCTGGCCACTATTGGGTACGGCTCGAGAGGACTAGAAGAGAAGTACCCGAGGATGGAGAAATTATCTGCACTAGTAACTGCAAATGGAGCCCGCCATTTCCGTGCTCATACCATAGAAGTCTAAGAACCTACTTAAGCAAGTGTTACATAAAACCAAAGACCTCAGAAGGTCGATGAAGTGGGCCATAGAGCTGAAAGGAGTTTGGAGACGTATAAGCCGAAACCCGCAATAAAAAGGGCATGTGTCTTAGCAGATTCGCCATGGAATTCACCCCACGTGAGCTCCGAGAACACACAAGCACGACTCACCTACCCACTTGGAAGCTCATACCTGGGCCACAAAACGCACAAGGAGCAGCCTGGCTTAACTCGACTCCCTAGAAGGAATAGACATCGGTGCATGCGCCGTATTTGATTCCTAGCCTCCAACAACGAGGCCGAGTATGAGGCCGTCATAGCAAGCCTAAACCTTGCTTATTCACTGGAAATTGACCACCTTGAGGTCTGTACCGACTCCCAGCTGGTAGTAAGACAAATAGAGGACACCTACGAGGCCAAAAGTGGAAGAATGATCCTATACCTTAAAAAGGTACTGATTTATCGAAAAGTCTCGTGGCCGGGTCCAAATGCATATCCCTGCATCAGAGCAGAACTCCCGAGCCGACGCCTTGGCAAACTAGCGACAAATTTCTCACAGAAGACTCTCAGCAGGTCAACACCCATCGAATACCCGCAGAGCCTCTCTATGACTCCATGTGACATGGAAGTTGCCCAAATCGGGTCCAAGCCGAGTTGGATGGACCCTATTTGGGATTTCATAATAGACGAACGTCTACTCGACGACCCGAAGGAAGCAACTAAAATCAGGACGAGGTCAGCCAGGTTCACTAATCATAAGGGAAGCCCGTATTGCCGGTGGCTCTCTTCACACCCATCCTTAAGTGCATCAAGTGAAAGACATTGAATACGTGCTATGGGAAGTACACGAAGGTGATGCGTGAAACTATATCGGAGTCAGCATTGGGTGGGAAGGTCTTAAGGCAGTATACACTGGCTCCACAATACTGTGAGACGCAATCACCTTTAGTCAGATGCAAGATCTGGTCAGAGCATGCCAAGATCTCATGCCTCCCATCGAGCCCTTGACATCACCTCATAAGCCCCCGGCCTTCCAATGCGGGTTTGGACATACTAGGACCTCGCCCTCAAAGGCCAATGTAAATTCATCATCGCGGTGTAGATTACCACCAAGTGGGCCGTTTAACCTTGCCATAATCACAGGAACGAAGATAATGGAATTTTGTGTGGCGAGCCATCATATGCAGATTTGGTATCCCAAGAACCTTGGTATCAGATAATGGAAAGCAATTATCGCAAGACGTATGACGACGATCAAGCCTTAACTAATCTAGCTCCAAACAGACACGTGGAAATTGCAACCGGTACAAAAAGAGTTACAGCCCTTGCCCACGCATACCGTACGCAAGGGCTGGGGGGCAACTGATAGGGTCCGAAAAATGGGCTCGCAGGCCCACTAGCCAAGCCCAAAGGAGTGGCGCTCCCACTCGCCAAGCCCAAAGAAGTGGCGCTCCCAACGCAACAAACAGTGCCCCGCACTACTCCTCCCAAAACAGCCCAAATCCGCCCGGCCCAAAGGCAGATCTTGAGTAATTCGGAGGGCTCATATCCTGCCCATCTGATTGAATCTAGCCAATAAGAAAAGTAGGATAATCCCCTATAACTTATTATCTAGAAAATCTAACTAAATCTTACTCGCCTAGGAAAGTGAATTCACTACACATGTACCTCATCTTCAGATCAAGCGGGATCCCACCAATAAGGGAGAGAAATAATTCCAAATAAACTGCACTTTCTATATCCATAATCAAATCCGATATCAAGAAAATATCCCATCCAATGGGAAAGAATCCTAATCACCATCCAACTGGTAAAACATCTACTATAAATACAAGGTCACCCCATCTGAGCGTACCCAACACATCTCGCCCTCCTCTGCTGTACCCATCTTTTCTCTCAGGAAAGAACCGACGAGATCGGAGCGCCACGGGCGGCTCCTCGCCGACCCCTTCTCTTGTTTTGTAGATGAGTGCCACGTTCAGAGCCTGCAGATCAGCACTGCAGCATTCCTGCTTCAACCCCGATGACCCAGGAGCCTGCAGACCCGCCCGCCAGCAGTCCAGGTCCGGCCCAACGACCCCCAAACGCTCCAGCCCAGTCCGGTTGAAAAAAAAGCATCATCAGAACAAAAAAAAATTGCAACTAAAGCATATTTTTAGTTTCATATTTATTAAGCTGCAACTACAAGTGACTCTATAGTTGCGGATAGGATTGTGTCTCAATTAAAAGTGATTCTATAGTTGCATTTAGGATTGAGTTTCAATTAAAAGTGACTCTATAGTTGCGGATAGGATTGCGTCTCAACTAAAAGTGATTCTATAGTTGCATTTAGGATTGAGTCTCAACTAAAAGTGACTTTATAGTTGCGGATATGATTGATTTTCAACTAAAAGCCGACTTTATAAATAAGATATAAGACGAAATACTCAACCTAGCTTAATTTTATAGTTGTAGTAAAGACTGAGTGCAACTAAAAATGACTTTATAGTTACGAGAAGACTTGAGTTGCAACTGTAAGTTATTATATAGTTGCGAATATACTTGAGCCGCAACTACAACTACAAATTGTTGATATATTAGGATTTATTAGGGATTTAAATGTAAAAATCTTGAAAGTTCAGAATTTTAATACTATTTTTAGAAGAACATAATAATTATGAAGAACACAACCAAAACTGCTTAGTACTACTTTAAAAATAACACAATAATTTTTTTATATTTGAATTACTATATTTTATATAACAAATTAGTTATTATTTTCTATTTTAAACATAAAACATCCAAAATGATTTTTTATTTTTTCTTTTTTTTCTTTGATAGCAAAATAGTAACCAAAATGATTATGATCAGCCTGGGCCTCACCTCATTTATCCCTCCATTCTTTAGCTCGTTGGCCTCATTTTTGTCAATTGTTATTCTTTCGGTTTTTTTTGTTTTGTTTTGTTTTTTTTTTTTATTTCTAGCTTTTTCCGAAACGGATTTTCAGGACATCACTCAAAATACTATACTTCCTCCGAAATTCCTTTAGGAAAAAAATGATAAATAATTAAAATCCATAAATTATTTTTTCTTAATAATTAAAATTTATTTTAACTAATTGATATAAAGATAAAATAATTTGTTTTAAAGAAAAAAATTAATTTTATTAATTTAAAATAGCAATACATCTATAAAAATATATAATCAAAATCGTTAAAAACAACAGACGATGAAACGACTCAAAACCTATACATTTGATAACCGAGTTTACATATTTGATATTAATATTGTAACTAGAATACCTATAATTCAAATTTGATTTGATTTATTATTTCTGATCATATATATATTGCTTGTCTGAATCGACAAAACACGAATAAACGTCGCATTACGACGATCAAAACTAAACCGTCGTCTCATCACACCAAGACAATGACAATCATAGGCGCACCAAAGAGACGACTAAATAAATAAAAAATAAATAACAACCTAGATTTAAGTATAATAATCACTTTATTAAAAAAGAAAATGACAAAAATAAGTAGAAAGATGATTTCATGACAAAAATGACAAAAAAAATCATCTCTCCTTCTCATAGAGAAAAAGTTTATATAAAAAGAGGCTAGGGTTTCAAGATAAAATAATTTAAGAATATATAAAATTTCAATTAATTTTAATTATATATCATTTTTGTTTCAAATTTTTAATACATAAAAACAAATATGGGGAAACAGCAATATTTTTTGCCTTAATACCTTTCTAAGGATTAAATACAACTTAAACAAAATAATCCTCATTGTTAGTTTCATTTAAAAAAGCTCAAGAAATATATTATTATAATTCAAATTAGTTATTAATTTTTTAATCTTAAAGTTACTCGATCTTTGTAAAACGGATATACATATACCATTTCTCCTCAAAACACTCCCTTAGTCCCACAGGCTCTGATTTTTGCTCTCCCTTAGTCCCTCCCACTCCCCCCAAATGCTATTAGGGCTAGGAGATTTTTGCTCTCCCTCACAGCACCGAAATCCCATCTTTACAACCTCCCTCGCCTAACCTACTGCTCGCCAATTGATCGTATGTTGCTGCTGTTTTTTTTTTTTTCTGGTTTCTTTATGTGTTTCCTCCTTGCCAATCAGCGATTTGGATTTTTGGTTGAATACATTCATGCTGCATTTTCTAGTTTCTTCTTGTGTTTCTCTTGCCAATCAATTTTAATTTCTATGTGATACTCGCTTCGTCGCTTTAACACGGTGCTCGCTTTTTGGATTCTGAGATGGATCCGCATTTTGTGGTGTGTATGCCTTGTGTGTGGTTTCATTTGTTGTGATCTATCGATTGAGGATTCAATTGTCCCGAAGTTATGGTTTTTTTATTGCTAGTTGCTTGGGGTGTTTATGGTTGGTTTTTTATTGTCGTTGAAATCATGATGTTTGAATTTAATGCTTACGAGTTTGTTTTAGTTCTATTAGATTCTATTTCAGGATATGTTTTCATTTTTGCGGTTTATTTTAGTTGTGATGACATGTACAGTATGTTTCTGTTCAAAGGAGTTCTGTTTTTTCATTTTTGAATGAGGAACAAGGCATAAATCATGGCAATCTTGTGGTGTTCTTGTAAGGTCTAGCAATTGAACACTCACTGATGTAGAACTTCACTGATATCCTTTGAAGTGCTTCATATATGTAAACTTTTCTATTGGCATAATACCATTTAAGAGATTTTAGCTATATGAACAAGATGCTGGAATATTGCAATGCTATCCGTTGCTCTGATAGCTACTCGTTTAACTGATGCCTTCCTATTTTCTTTCTTTTCCTTTTTTGATAGGTAGCACTAGTTGTGCTTTTGACACTAGTTGAGAGTAGGGAGTTCTTTGTTTGAGAGAAGTTGCCATTTAGATGGGAAACTGAATCTCATTCACTGAGAAGAAGGACAAAAGAACAAAAGATGGATGAGAAAAATCATCATTGATGAAGAAACATACATGCTTTTAATTTATACCTTGATGAATGACAAAGAATCCTATGATTCCTGTTTTGATGTTTTACATTTTGTACCGTTTTCTTGTTAGGCAATGAAGACCTTTTGATTGGCTTTTTACAAAGTGGCATTGATGCAGAGAGGCTTCCAAGGTATCTCGCTTTGATCTTAGTGATTTGAGCCCCATGAGGACCATATATGATATAGAAAGAAAAAAAACTAAAGAAATGAGTAGAATAAGAAGAATTAAATGTGAGGAAAGAGCAAGGCTACCTAAAGTAATCTCCTGGTATTAGTTTACTTGAAATGAGGCTTCAAGGACAGAAGCTAGTGGCGAGGCTGATGGTGTGTGACAATGGCTCAGTAAACAGGAGGCAAGAGTAGCAGTAAAGAGCATTTTCAAGCTCATTGCTGACCGACCTCTTACTTTGTTTTTCTATCAGTGTTAAAAAAGGGTTTTATTTGGTGGTCTCAGTTGACACAGAAAACTTAAAGTTGTTTGCTTGTCTCTGTTGTGTTCAAAGGAAAAATGTTACTTTTCTATTGATAAATTAATACCCAAACATGTTCAATATTCATGATGAGACAAATCATGTGATGAAATAAACTCTTTTAGATATAGTTTTCTGTGCTGCAGAATTTGCAGTTTAACATTAAAGGATGGTTAATGAAGGAATACCTTGATTTCTGATGCTGGATTCTAGCCATTAGTAGATTCTCCTCCTTTGATTGTTATCTCGATCAATTGCAGATTTCATGCTGATAAGAGGAAGACTGTCTGTTAATTTTTGCACAATTCACTAACTTTTATACTTTTGAAATTTCAGCATGATATTGTAACACCCCAAAATGTACCCTAGCAGTTTTCGGACTTGTTTAGGGTATATTAAAAGTTAAATAGGAATTTTCGGAAAATAAAACGAGAGACCCGAAATTAATAATAAAGTCAAGGGTAAATGAGTTATTTACCCTTGAGACTAAATATTATAAAGATGAAAGAGGGGATGTAAAGTATAAAATTGAATAAGTTGGATTGAAATAATAAAGAATGGAAGGCTAAATAGCAAAATGAGAAGAAGTGTTAAAAAAATGACTTGGCCAAACATGGCCTTAACAAATATGGATAGAAGACCAAATTTGGTCTCCAAAAGGGAGAGAACCGTAGGGAGAGGAGAAGAGGAAAAGAGAGAAGAAGAGAAGAAGAAGAGAAGAAGAGAAGAAGTCAAGCAAAGCCAAATTAAGGTATGGAACTACATGGAATTCTAAAGTTTTGTATGAATTTCCATGCTTTGATGGTTATTATGAGTTCCAAACCTAGGGTTTGTTAGGGTTTCATCCTAACCCAATAATTATAGTAAAATTGGATGAACCTTAAATGATACAAGAAATATAGTTGTAACACTGCAAATGTACCCTAGCGGAGTTTAGGACTTGTTGGGGTATATTAAAAAAGTTAAATAGAATTTCGGAAAATAAAGCGAGGGCCGGAATTAATAATAAAGCCAAGGGTAAATGAGTCATTTACCCCTTGAGGACTTAAGTGTCATAAGATGAAAAGAGGGGATGCCAAAGTATAAAATTGAATAAGTTGGATTGAAATAATAAAGAATGGAAGGGCTAAATAGAAAAAATGAGAAAAGTGTTAAAAAAATGACTTGGCCAAACATGGCCTTAACAAACATGGATAAGAGAAGACCAAATTTGGTCTCCAAAAGGGAGAGAACCGTAGAGAGGGAGAGGAGAAGAGGAAAAGAGAGAAGAAGAGAAGAAGAAGAGAAGAAGAGGAGAAGAGGTCAAGCAAAGCCAAATTAAGGTATGGAACTACATGGAATTCTAAAGTTTTGTATGAATTTCCATGCTTTGATGGTTATTATGAGTTCCAAACCTAGGGTTTGTTAGGGTTTCATCCTAACCCAATAATTATGAAAAGTAAGGTGGATAAAACCTTAAATAGTACAAGAAGCATATAGTTGTAACACCCGAAATATACCCTAGCAGTTTTCGGACTTGTTTAGGGTATATTAAAAGTTAAATAGGAATTTTCGGAAAATAAAACGAGAGACCCGGAATTAATAATAAAGCCAAGGGTAAATGAGTCATTTACCCCTTGAGGACTTAAGTGTCATAAGATGAAAAGAGGGGATGCCAAAGTATAAAATTGAATAAGTTGGATTGAAATAATAAAGAATGGAAGGCTAAATAGAAAAAATGAGAAAAGTGTTAAAAAATGACTTGTGGCTTATGGCCTTAACAAACATGGATAAGAAGACCAAATTTGGTCTCAAAAGGAGAAGAACCGTAGAGAGGGAGGAGAAGAGGAAAATAGAGAAGAAGAAGAGAAGAAAGAGAAGAAAGAGGAGAAGAGGTCAAGAAGCAAAAGCCAAGTGGAGTATGGAACTTCCTTGGAATTCTAAAGTGTTGTATGAATTTCCATGCTTTGATGGTTATTATGAGTTCCAAACCTAGGGTTTGTTAGGATTTTATCCTAACCAAAGATGTAGTGAAATTAGGGTTGGTAAAATCCTAAAGAGTACAAGAAGCATATGAAATCCTCTCTTTGAGGATGGATTCATAGTTCAATGACAAGTAATTGAGTTAGGGTTTAGAATAAACCCTAACTAATCTTCATGTTAGAGTTATGTATGGGTTAGAATCCATATTATAGTTGGTTTGAGGGTAATTCGCATTAGGTTTTGAAATAAGATAAGTATTGAAGAATTGGTAGAAAGAGGTTACAAAAGGGAATATCGCGAGTACTGTAGTGTTATAGTGAGATGAGTGGAAGCCATGATGGGACAAACACACATTCTGGGCATTTTCGGGTGACATGTACCGGTACACCCTGAACATGTACCGGTACATCTTGGGTTATGGTCGTTTTTGGCCAACATGTACGGGTACAGGTTAGACATGTACCGGTACACCCATGCTCTGTTTTTCTGTCTCAACCAGTTTTCGTATTTTAGCCATAACTTGCTCATTTCTTATCCGATTTGAGTGATTCAAGTGGATACTTAAAATAAACTTCAAGGAGAACCAAACATCCAGAAATAGGCATCGTCAAATTATGATTCTAAGTGGCCCAAAAATTCACTCAAAGTAGGGCCATGTGCAAGCCAAATTCTGGTTCCAGTTTTGAACATAGAGTAGTCCGGGTTGTTTCGGACATATCTTGAGTTTCGGTGCTCCGATTTGGGTGATTCCAATTGGAGTAGAACCCTTAGCACCTTATCTTTAAATGAGTACAAAGACCTAGTGTCAAATATGAAGTTAAGATTCCCGAAAACCACAAAATCCAGGTGGTACAACTGTAGGTGTTTGCAAGTTCTTTGATTTTCTTCTGGCACAACTTGCATAATTCATGGATTGGGACTCATTATGGGTATTCTTGGACTCTATGGAAAGCGTGAGTCTAGAATCTAACCATATGGTATTTAATGGCATTTGGTGCCCATATCTTGTCTAAAAACTGAATTGTTGTACCAAGTATACTAATCGCTTGGTTAAAGTTAAATGAAATACATGGTAAGAAAAGATATAGATATGAACAAGAAATAGAAATATGTAGATTTGATATGTAAAAGAGTATAGGTAAGAAAATACCTACGGGTATCAACGGAAGAGTCTCTGTTCTTTACTCCTACAGGAGATAGGACAGTATGATAAAGTACAAGTAAAATGTACAAGTATAGAAAGGTATAGGAGGACCATAATCACTTAAGACATGATGGGATATGATAAAGATATGTCATAAGATATGAGAGTCTAAAATTGCACGAATAGTAGGCACATATGAATATAAAAATTATATGATGTGAGCATATGATTTGTCATAAACGAATAGATGGAACATGATAGAAATATAGAAAGTATATGAATAGATGAAGACATGACAGGAATATGTAAATGATATGAATATATGATAGATATACCTAAAGGAATAAGATGGAACATGCTAGGAATACATGATAGAAAGACATAAATGATAAGAACGATAGAGATAAGCAAAAGATGACAAAGCATAAGAATGAGTACATGTACATGAATGATAGGTACATATATGAATATATGAATGATTAAAAGCATACATGATAGAAATATAGAAAGTACATGAATAGCTAAATCATGATAGAAACGCATAAAGGATATGATGCATAAATGGTATAAAGATATATATGAACTTATGAATCTGAAGTGCATAGAAGGCATTCTATGATATATGATAGGATTACATATATGATCTGGAATAAAACTAAATGATATATGAATATATATCTTATGAGATATATGAGAACCGTAATATGAAACTATAGATGTAGAGGCAGTCTGGTAAAGTAATGATAGTATATATTTGCATAGCGATCATGATAACAATAGTTATTCATGCTTATGAGATATGTAAGAGAAAATGTAATAAAGGCGATTGTGCCTTAGAGACACAGTAGGGATAGATAGGCATGCCTATAGGGAAGATACGATTCTTGCGACATATACATGAAACCAAATGTAATTGTTTGGGTCGATGACATAGATCCGTTTGGATCGGGTGGCCGAGAGTCGCCACAATAGACCGAGATCAGCGTCGCAAATGCGGTGATAGTACCTTCAGGTACATATAGCATAGCAGGTGTTTGTCTCGTACGGTGATGATGCCTTTCTGAGATGGGGATCTTTGTCGTCTGATGATAGTTCCTTGGTACACATAGTTATTTCAGTATCAGCTTCTAAGGTAATTGCGGACATGGAAACCTAAGGAAAAAGTATATGATATGATATGATATGAAGCATAGCATATGCGATGAAAGTACATCTGAGTTACAAGAACAAGTACAATATAAACTTGATGAAAGAATAAGTATACGAACACAAGAAAGAAAGTATAGAAAGTATACAAAAGCACAAAGTATATGATAGATAGAATAAGAACGATACAAATGTACATGAGAAATATACGATAATTTTACAAGTATGAAAGTGAAGAGATAGAAAATTATAATGGGAAAGCAATTATGAAATGAACGATTACATGAATATAAGATATGAAAATAGTATAAGAAGGTACATGAATTACAATATATAGAAAGTCTGAAGTATAGTACACGAAAAGGATATGAATAAGTAAAGCACAGAAAGTAGAGAAAGAAGGTAAATGAAAAGAGTATAGCATGGAAGTGTAAATGCAAAGCATGAAAGAAGACATGATACATGTATAGGATAAGAAAGGATATATGTAATAGTACATAGAATGTAATAAGTCATAGAACTGATAGATGAAAAAGACTAGAGACATGATATGTAACCTGAAAACGAATAGGAACATTGAAAAAGACATATGACAAGCGTGAAAGATGAACACATGATAAGTATAGGAATACAGAAAAGTATAGATAAAGGGATATGCCAAAGACATAAATGAAATGCATAGATATGAATAAGTAAGCTTGTCATGACATGCAATAAGAATATAAGATGATGAGGAATTGAAATTATAGAAATATGTATAGATATATGAAGTGCATGTGTATAAGCTTGTGGCTTGATCACCATTAATTGGTTGTCCATGCTTATGTTCCCACTAAAGCGTAAAGCTTATACGGGTGTTCAATCCGTGTAGGTATCGAAGAAAGGCTAGAAGAGACGGGGACATTCCACAGCATCGATAAGCGGGCGGACTTCAGAGATAGAGTGCCACCAGCGGCCCTTCCGCAATCTCTGATGTTTTGTAATAGAAATTGTACATGTATAAGTAAAGGGACTCTGTATATGTGTATAGATTTTTATGGACACCACTCCGGTGGTAGTTCTTTTGGTATATGTAAATGATTTTTGTTATTACAGAAATTGTTTGTATACTACAGGTACATGTACCGCTCTGATGAAGAACGGATCAATGAGAGTCCTAGTACAGTATAGTATATAATATAGATAGTATCGCGCCCCGGACTTCGGTTCGGATCCGCCAATCGGGTCGGACTGGGGATGGGCGTGTGAGAGATGTGTTGTGTATTCTAAGAAGATATGAAATCAAGGGAGATAAGAAAATTAAATAAATAATAAAGGCTATAATGCAGATAATAATAACCAAATACCAGTGACCTTTCTTCTTGGGTGCTATGTTATGTCATATGGGCATATGTAATGCATGATATATGCTACTTAATATGTAAGACCCGAGAAAATTCCAATTTTCTCAAAAAGGGCAAAATTGTAATTTCGGTAAAAATCCGGAATTTTTTTAGATCTCGGATGACGAAACGGACATCTCCATTGAACTCGTCTCGCGAAATTTAGTTACCACGTCGAATTTCGGTTGGATTAGTGAGTCGGGATTCCGTTTTTGAGCGTGGGGTGTCGGATGACACATGGCAAGGTTGGGGGATGCCACATGGCACCATAGGAGATTGACACTTGGCAAATCCATGTGGTCCACTTGAAAGAATGGCTCACAATGAGCCATGTGTGGAAAGAAATCCCATGGCTCACAATGAGCCACTTGAGTGCATGATGTCATAAAGGGGTTTAAGAAAAATAAGAGAAAAATATGGAAAAGGGAGAGCCACACCTTTAATTTGAGGAAATGGGGAGGCAATTTCCTCCCTTTGACCGCATGAGTGTTTTCTCCAAAAAGGGAGAGAAAAGGACCAAAGAGAAGAGAAAATGAGGAGAAATGAAAGGAAAATGAGATGAGAAAAGAGAAAAAGGAAAAGAAAAGGCAAAAAGGAAGGAAAAGAAAGAAAAGAGGAAAAAGAGGGAAACGGTTCTTAGAGAGAAAAGGGAGGAAAAGGAGAAAGAAGGAAAGGGAAAAGGAAGATTTCCCGGGTTTCGGGCGGTCGATGTTCGAAAGTTCGAGGACTAAAGTTGGTACACGCAGTGGGATCTACGTGTGGACACCAAAAAGTTGGAGTTTCGACAAACTCCAAAAGGTAGGATATTTTCCTACTCGGTTTATTTTTAGCCTAAAGGCTTTATAATGGTAGGGGTTGCTTGTGGGAGGCCATGAGAGGCCATGTAAATTAGTTCCAAGCTTTGGAATTAAAGGGTATGGATTTCATGACCGGTTTCCGGACTATGGGAGTTAGGGTTTGAACTAGAAACCGAAAGTTTCTAGGTGTTGTGGTTTATTGTTGTGATACTAATGCTTGGAACCGGATTGGTTCATGTTGTGAAGGGACGGTTAAGTGCCCTGTTGAATGGTCCAAATTTTGAGACCTTGTTGTGTGTTATGGCTTGCTTGAATAACATGCTAAGTGTGGAATTGTGATATTGATGCATGCTTTGATGTATTAATATGTTTGCATAGGTAGATTATATGTATAAATTATAATTTTTCATGGTTTGTAAATGTTCATGTAGTGCTCATTCATGCATGTAACATGAGGAAAATGCATTGGCATCATGCAATTCATATGCACGGTCACATCGCATCAGGTCGGGTGTGGGTGCAGGGTATGGTTTAATTACCAGTGTTGGTAAATGGGTCGTGAGCTCGGAAAAAAATGGGACAAAGTCCAAGGTAAAAATTCCAAGGTGTGTAAATCAAATCAAAAAGATAAATTACATGTTTTGGGCGGAGCAAGTTGGGGTAGATCCCCCCCCCGGGTGAAAGTCCCACCGGTTATTCACGGTTAGACATGAATCCCGACGATGTAAGTTCGTGAAAATGTTGAAAAATACGGCGTCCTCACAGTGTATCAAACGAAATCCGTGGCCCACAAAATAAAGGAAAGAATCAAAATCAGGTTTGATAAATAAAATTGGAGGTGTCCAATGGTTTAGTCGGTGTGTAGCGGGTTTAGTCACCAGCATTTCAGTGTAGAGTCGGTTGGAACTGGTCGTGAGCATGAGGGTTGCATCTCATGCATGATATAGACATTTCATATAATAGTAAAAATAATTGTATGGAATGCTGATTGATGTTTATATATGCCATTGCATATGCATTTTGGGGTGGGAGTAACCCTTGTAGGAAAACTTTCTATTGGGCTTTGCTCACCCGTCGTGGGACCCCACTCGAATGCGAGACTATCGGAGAATGGCACTCGAGTGAGGTAGTTTTGAGAAGAAAGCCGAAATGTGGCTTTAAGTAAATATTTTGTAAATATGTATAAATCTTTTTGTAGAACAGGCATGGAAACTATGAGAATATAGTTGATTCTTGTTTTATGAGTATGGATGCATGGGCTCCATGTGGCTATTTTACTCATGTATAGAATTTCCGCAGCTTGACGGGTAGTCAAGGGACCCCCGGGTTTTGGGGTGTCACATAATATAAGAAACTGATGACTATTTGTAGTCAACGATTTAAGAAGTTAATGTCGAGGAGTTAGAATAACATACAGGCTCCAATTTTCTAACAGTGTTTGTTACTTCCTCTAATGGACAGTGGACAGTGTTGATATTTAAAACAGGGAGAATTCGCGGTCCACCTTAAACCTCATATGGAACCCGTAGAAATAATAGAAATGTAAGATGGAACTCTACTTGGTTGTAATGCCGGCCTTAACACGGACATGGTGAAATGGTGAAATGGTGAATTTAGCTGAATTTAGCTGAATTTACTTGTTTTTATTTATTTTCAGTTGGTGAAATGGTGGTTTAACCAAGTTTCTGGTGGAATTATCAAGTCTATCTTCTAGTTTCTTTGTTCTTATGGTGATTAGTTGCTTTTGGTTATGGTTTATAACTTTTTAGATTTATTATTATTGTGATTACTATATTTTGGGATATTTATATTGTTAGGTCGTTTGAGAGAATCAAATTTGTTCATACCTCGATTGAACCCTAAAGTTGATAACTGATTACTATGTTCATTTCTTTGTGCACCCTATTTTTGAGGGTCTCCTTTACTACAAATCCAAATTAATAGGGACACGTGGCCCAACACGAAATATTGGTTTATTAGGATTGAGACCAAGGGAGGGGGTGAAAGTCTCAATTTCATGGGAATATAGGAAATTGGTGAGTGAAATAAAAAGGGCGTCGTTTGACAAACTACTTAGGGACCCTTGTAGCCACAAATCAACACGATGTACCACTCCAAGTTATTGGTTGGTCACGTGTTTCAATTGAGGCAAAGGAAAAGATATGGGCCCTTGTTTTGGTATGTTTTCTTTAATATTCTTATGGAATGAAATATCATTATTATCATTTCTTTCAATTAACTCTTAAATCATTTATAGGAGAAGTTTGATATAGCGGATGATCGAAAAGATTTTACATTGTCCTTAGCCTCAGGTAAATATAGAAGCTATCGAAACAAAATGAAAGCTGCCTTCTATGACCCTTGGCTTACAGATGAGGAAAGGTTGAGATATAAGCCCCCATTAGTATCTGATAGTGATTGGAAATGGCTTGTACAATTATGGAGTTCAGAAGTAAGACTCTGATGATGTGTTTTATAGTGATTACTTACTAATTTCTTATTTTCCTCACATTTTTCTTCGTATCAAATACAACTTATATCATAAAGAAACAAGGAAAATAGAGCTAAGCAGAAGATTCATCATACATCCGGGTCTAAGAGCTTTGCTCGATTGCGTTTGAGCAAGTTAGTTAATCATTTTAATAATTTGCTTGTAGTAAGTTTATTGTAATTTTTAATGATTTAAACAAAAATTATTTATTTTTTTCTTAACATGAAAGAAGACTTGAGTTAGGGGGGATGACACAAAGCCTAATAGAATAGAGATGTTCAAGCTCTCACACACACGAAGGGATGGAACACCTATTGATGATGCATCCCGTGAAGTTATGGTAAGTACTAAACTTCGTTTTTAATTAAAAAAATCTTATGTGCATTTCTATATTAATACAGAGGAATCTTCTTAACATCATTTTAGGCCCAATTTGAGGAGATTATGGTTGCTCAAACCACAATCACAAATGGGGGAATCTTCATCATCCACTCCATTGTTAGTAGACGACATATACACGCAAGTATTGGGCCAGGAGAGGCATGGTCGTGTACGTAGTTTAGGATTTGGTGCAACTCTTACATCCGTATTTGGTGTAACAAAAAAAGAGACAAACGCAGCCATTGCATCAAAGCTAAAGGAAACACAAGAACGTGAGGAGCAAATTCAACAACAACAAGGACAACTGCAACAACAACAACAACAACAAATGGAGATAATGCAACAACACATGCAACGAATGCAGAATATGATGCAACAAATGCTTCAATTCGACAAAAGTACCATGACCAATAAGGCCAATCTTTGTGAAAAGGGAGTTGAGTATGCATAAAATATAGATACACTTTGTTTTTTTGTTGTGTGGTTACTTATGCATCAAAGGTTATGCACTGAAACTCTTTTGACCTTTTTATTGTATTATACCACAAGAATTTTCTTAGTAAAACTATATTTCTATCATGCAGGTTCGGAATAAATAAAGCTTGCTTGTAACCCCATGGCGAGTGTAATTGGTGGCAGTAGACAAGGTTGTGGGATCCAATCCTCCCCTATTTAAATTTTTACCGATTATTAGAGGATGGGATCATAGCACTTCCAGGGATTTCTCCGCTTCTTTATTGGGATTAACTCCTTGTTGATGAGATGAAACATGCTATAGCCAATATATAGTTCTAAATAAGCTTGACTTTCAATTTTCATAAAGTTCTTGCATCATGGAAGTGAGCACATACATCTGTGCTACTTGTATTATCACATGCTATATTACCACACCTTAAATGATCAAAACGCAGTGACATGGCAAATAGCTTAAGTGCAATTCCATACGCTTGTGCATTCCATAAGTGATGACATGGCGACCACACTGGTGCATAAGGTTGTTGCATAATGGAAGAACTTAAGTGCATTCCATGCGCTTGTGCTACTTGTGACACGCAATTTGCATAGGAGGTTGGGGGATCTTTTTAGATGTCTCAAGGGGAATTCATAGTTCCATTGTTTTAATTGTAACATGGTAATTTGGAGTAGGGTGGGATGAAATCATGATAGTAATCTGCTCTTTCTATCTTTTGTAGGTGCATGCCCTCAGACTGACTTGTTATGCCGGCTGGCTTGAATCGAATAGCAAGTCACGATGTCTGACGCGTGCACATCGGTCACCCCCAACAAAGGATATCTTCTTGAAGCTTGTTTTATGTAAATAATGTAACTCAATAAATAAAGGAAATTTTATAGGAATACAACATCTCACGGAATTATCTTTGCAGAAAAAGTATGAAGGAATGCTATAGATATTCATTCCATCATTATTTCAAACAGAAGCATGTGCTATTCTATTTATTAAAATTCATTGCAATTAGTAAAAAGAACCATGATATGGTTCAAGGATATGCTAAATAAAGAAAAAAAAATTGATTTCACAATTCCATCCAAACCCACCCACCAACGACATGCCCCGAAACAAAACAAAGATTTTCAATTCTTATGATCTCACAGTGCGTGCAGTGCATTTTTCCCTCTTGGAATAAATAAATACAAAGCTGAGATTTTATTACGAGTCTGATAATACGAGTTTTCTGGAAGAAATGAAAGATATATTTGTGAGTTGGAAATTTTGTTGATCGTAAGTCTCAATGAGAAGAGTTAGAAGTATTGACCGAGTTCGGTGGGATATCATCCTTCCTACTTGGGACAATGATTTCTCTTATAGTTGCAGCCATAACATAGCCACATCCATAGCCACCCTTTTAGTTGCGGTAAAAATAGCCCCATCCATAGTCACCCTTATAGTTGCGATTAAGGAAAAGATGATCATCTCTTATGGTTAGACTTGGAAATATTATCCATAGTAATTTTTTTAGTTGCGATCATAAATGTCCCTATCCATAGTCACCCTTTTAGTTGTTGTCGAGACAATTTTCTTCACCCTTTTGGTTGCGGCTGGAAATGGCCCATCCATAGTCATCTCTTTTTAGTTGCGGCTGAAACACCTCCATCCATAGGCGAACTACCTTAGTAGGGGCCAAAACTAAAATTGTAACGCTATAACTTATAGTTTATGCCTATAGCCACACCTAGTTACGACCTATTTTCTTTGCATCTCTATATCATATGGTTTGCGCCCGTCTTACTTTTGGTTGGTCGGTGACCCCAACTAAAAACAACTTCCTTGTAGTGATTGTTATTCTCTTTACGGAGATCTCTAAAATTTGATCTTTCTCGCTCATTGATTTACATTTTCCTGTCTTTTCTTTCTTTTCTTTTATCAGATTTAAGGAACAGTACAAGATGAGGTAGATGATATTGGGAACACTACTAGACTACCTGGTTTTAGACCACCTCTGAATGCTGCCCATTCACAAAGCTGTGCCCTATGGTAAGTTCAGGCCATCATGACTAAAAACTGCAAACGAAAACCATACAGGTGAATCTTGAGTATCAACAATCAATGCAAGTAGGATATTTATGCACAGGAGATAAGTCTATACCCACCGCTTTCAAAGAAAAACTTCCAGCTTCAAACCACCATTATAGCGACAATAACTGAGACTTGTGATCAATGCCATTGAAGATGAAAGTCCCAGACATGGGGATAAATTGTTTTGTGATGAGCTGTAGAAAAGCAAGAAGTGAGTCCTTTAATTCCTGAAATTCAAACAATCTTTTAGGCAGTAATGACGACATGGTTCATTATGAATATCACTGGAATGGTAAATTTTTATTTCTACTTTTGGTACGAGAATAATGCCTGGTTTGGGAATTTTGCGTTTTTAAAGGCTGAGCAAAACAACTATTTTCAAATTTGCATTTCCCAAATGAATTTTGTTCAGCAGAGAATGCAAACTGTTTAAGAATGCTTTTTGGAGGACTGCTCTGGAAAATGTTGCCAAAAAAGGCTCTATGGTTTCATCTTCAACTACCAAAATGGCCAGTAACACAAACTTGCATGCAAACTTTAGTAGAATCGCAGCAAAGAATACAAAACCTTGATCACTTCCTGAGCCACAATTCCTCCAATGAAGGCAGCGACTGCATGGAAATCTGCAGCACCAAATCTGCACATTTCATTAATAAGGTCCTCTGTCAAGGTGGAGCCATTGCAACCTAAATCACTAAGTAGACTAACAGCTGTAGTCTTCAATCGTGATATGTCTTCATCCATCCCACTGCAGCAATAATCAGAAGGTTAACCCATGAGTATGGTTCCTGAGGGCAAAGGTAAAAATATTTTCAATAACAAAAACTGGTAATGTGCGGTATTAGGTTTCACTCACCCATCAAATTGCCCAGGGAAACTGTTATAGTTAGCAGCAAACCGATCAACAGATTGAAGCAGAATATAGAATCCCACAGCAACATTTGCAGATATAGAAAAGGCAGGCTGTAACTCAAGCTCATAGTCAGAGTTACAGAGAAACCAACTTTCCCAAGTAAAGTGCTATGAAGCATCCAGGAATCATGCAATAAAACAATCTATGCTAACAGAGCTACAAAATATGAATTTCTCATATTTTCTCCTGATTTTTACTTGAGTGGAAGAAAACTACAAACCCCATCCACCAAAAAGGAGAGGAAAGATGGGAAATGTTGTGTTCATCCACAAGGGACTTCCTGGACGATCTTGAATGAATTTGAACACCAGATACCTTATATACCTACTGACATTAAAAAAAAGCATAGTTACGTTACCATCTGAGAGCAGAAAAATTAATTTTGACCTCACCTGTAATCCTCATCTGTCAAATACTTTTGCAACTCTGGTTGGATTGGAGAATTGAACTCTTCCTCAAGAAGCCGATACCGGCATACCTATAAAATAAAGAAATGTTGTCTTATGAAAAGAAACGTTTTGAAGATAATCTAAACTCGCATCAGCATGGCTCACCAATTATCTGCCGCAGATTTCAAAATTTGACAAAATCTTGAGTCTCAGTATCCTCTCAATGGCAATCTGCCAATCCAACATATGCTTTTGAGAATAGCAGATAGAAAAAACCTTTGGCCATAAACTTGTAACTCACAAAATTACCCCTTCCAAACTGATGCGAACAAAACCAGTAAGGCCAAGACGTGCAAATATCAACATAACATTTTGCCTTACAGATTCTATCAAGTTTTATCATGGAATCTTCAACAGTTAACAATAATCGGAACTCCATCAAAAGTCTCACCCAGTTAGAGCAGAGGGCAACTTAGATGGCAGTTTCAAATTTAGGAACTCTATAGATAAAATAAAACAACAAGCAGAAAATTATTAAAGAAATAATATAGATAAAAAAAAAAATAAAGCTAAATGTTATTTACTATTCCACAACTTATTCATGGGCATCATGAGTTGCAATCTAAATAGTGGGAAATGGAACTACCTCCGAAAGCTACATAAAAATCTGAGATCAGGATGCCATACAAATCTTCCAGAAAAACCACCCAAAATAGAGAACCCATCCATAAACCTCCATGCCTTTGAAAAGACAGCCCAACCTTGAACTGCAAAGAACACAGGCATAGTTCTACTAATAATGCATCATAGATGAGGGTAAACCAATCACAACAAAGGAGGAATAGGAATAGAACAATTTGAAGTCATCGGAAAAGAAGAATCTTCCAATCGAAGGATTGGGAACCAATGCCAACAACCTTGGGTTTTATGCATGTTCTCCTTCCACAATACTGTTTACTAGGAAGGTAAGAACCCTAAGGGATTAAATCCTAATAGAAAAGACAGTTACAGACATAAAACAAAAGTTTTTGGGAGTATTTATTTTCCATTACCCACAATAATAAGCAGAAATTGTATCTAAACATGGGCACCATCTATCCATACCTGAGTAGCTATTACCAAGGTAAACTGAGAAAAGAATGATGGGTTTGTCTCAATTAATGTCTCTGGATACTCTTCTATAAACTTGGCCTTAACAGCATCATTTAGCTCTTGTAGGGATGCACAGACACATTTTGCCTTTGATTGCCCAATGCTTGATTCATCCACTAACAAAAATATAAGTATGGAGATTCTAGAATCGAGAAGCATACCCAGAAAGTTGTTCCCAAAGGGTCACATAGGATTCAACACTGATCCATCAATTACCACCAGAACAAGATTTTTCAGTGTTTCAGAACCATTAGGACCACAATTAAGTAAGCATATAGAGGCTTTCTTGAGCACTGCTTGTCCTTGCTCACCCCATATTCTGGAATGAAGATTAAAAAACTGGATCTTAACAAGATATTTGCAATCTTAAACATGCACAAACAGAAAACTCAAGAAATGCACTTGCTATTATTTTTTTAACAATAGAAAGTGCTTGAACTGGATTACATGCAAGAAAAGTACTGATCAATTATCCTAAAAACTTCATAGAAAACAGTGACAAACTAGAGACTTTAGGGGAGGATGAACCAGGAAAAATAGAAGCAATTGTCATGAGCAGTGGCAGCCTGAGAAAGAACCTTTGCTTAAGTGCTATGTCTACCAGAATTGCAGGACGTGCATATAACCCAAAGATTATTTTTGAGCTGCTCACAATTTCACTTGCACTGGCAGTTCTGTTATTCACCAAAACCTGCATCAGTAATAATCGGTTGAGTGAATAACCATGCAATTAAGTCCAGAAAATATTCACATTACAAACCTAAATTTCTACTACTTGTAATTGTATAAAGCTCAGAATGAATGTTCCAGAGTTTTTTTCAAGTTGAGAATACAATTAGGAAGTGAAAGAAGGGATCAAACTTAACCAAAGAGAGTGGAATTATTTAAATGTTGGATGAGTGAACCTGGAGTTGCAAACAACACAAGCAGCATAGGCGGCGGCACAGGTTTGACCCTGATAGCATGCTCACTAGGATTAAATTATCAGTAAATTTCCAAGACACCAGGCTTTCACTCTAATTATAATAGACGACATGAACTACATACATTAAAATTTCCATTTTGCTGATCCTAGAGGTGCAATTCAGGCTTGTCATGTTAAGTTTGATTGGTAATCTACCCGAGCTCAAACCAAACATAAAGCTCATTAACCCACCCAGTAATCAACCAAAGTTTACTCTCCCAAATCTAGATTGGACTTGGGTTCAGCAATTATTGTTTCAAATATGGGTTGAATTGGGTTAGGCTTGAGTTAATGGATGGATGTTTGGATTGGTCAGATTAGGCAGGCTGAGCAGGTTTGGCTGGTCATAAAATTCAGATTGGATAGAGTCCAACAAGTAAAGAAAAAATTAGATATTATTAAGAAGGAATTTACTTTAGTAAATCAATCTATAATAAATTACATTTGACATAGATTTAACAATGAACTGACTATTAAATTTATCAACCAAATGTAAGAATGGATAACAGAATACAGGAAAAAGGACATCAAAATCAGACTTCAGAAAGAGAGAGAGGACAGTATGCTTTTTTACGTGTCGTCACGTGTACGTCCACATCTTAATCCGGTGTACTCTTATGTACACATGAATTGTGTGTATCTCGGTTATTGACCGCTGATTTTAATTTTGGTATGGGGATTCACCGCGTTATTAATTACGGGAAACCCATTAAATAGGAAAGAAAAAAACAATTTAATTTGTAATTTTAAAGACAAAATTTAGGGAAAGTGATAAGACAACTACCTTAATAAAATACGAAATTGGATAACAATGTGAAAACAGAAGGTGACTTTAAAGTGTTGTCCTCCTTGTTAGAAAGGTATAATAAAAGGGAGAGCGACTCAGAAGAGAAACTACTTAATGCAAATTTTGTTTTTTTATTATTCTAAAAAAAACTAAATAGTTTTTTATTTTTTAGTAATCTAATAATCAATTGATATAAAAAGTGGTTGCCACGATAAAAGAAAGCCTCGTGGTTGAAGCATCGATTCAGGGAACAAAGTTTGCTTAGGAAACCAATAATCGTAAATAGGGGTGCTAATGATGCGAGTCGAACTCGAGTTCGACTAAATTTCGACTCGAACTTCGGCTTCGAATCGAGCTCGACTCAAACTCGAAAGCTGAAAGGCAGAAAAATGGCTTCGAATCTAACTTTCAGCATAAAACTTCGAACTCGGCTCGAGCTCGAAGACCGAGTCGGAGGGCTCGGGCTTCGACAAGGCGCAGAACCAGAGCCTGAGCTTAGACTTCGACTCAAGCTTCGAACTTCGAGCTCAAGCTTAGGTTAAATTGAACCTGACAACCATTGCGAGACCGACCCAGCTACGCGTGACCTGAAATCGGGCCTTGATGGTTTATGACGGGATCAAAGTTCTTAGTGGGTTTCGAGATCTGAATGGGTGGGTAAATGCAATCTGACAATGGACATCGATCAATGGATGAGATGATTGCATGGGAGGATGAGTGACTAGAGCCGGTAAACGACGATACGAGAATGAAAGTGGGGTTAATTTGTTTTGCAAAGCTTATCTGGAGCCGATGGATAGGCGGAGGAGGAGGGGCGGTGAGCGCGATGGTGGTTGTTTATGGGTTGATTTGGTGGAGGTTTGGAATGAGTTTAGGGTTCAGAGGGGTTTGTTCTTATGGCCCGGAAGTGGATATGGGACGAAGATGCTGACCACATGGTCATGGAAGGAATCGTTGACTTTCAAATGTTAGGGAAGGTCTTCTGGTTGGGTGCGAGTGTGAGTGCTGTTTGGGTTGAGAAATTAGTTTCTCGAGCTTGAATTCTCTTAAATCTTTTTTTAAGAAAATTAATTATTTTTAAAATAAATATATTTATAACTAAATAAATAATGAAAATTTATGATTTTTTAAGAATAAAAAATAGAGATATATTGTTTATGACATCCCCTAAAGTAAAAATATCAAATTTAAAAAAAAAACTTTTAAAATTTTATATATAAAATATTTTAAAGTTTATCGCGAGCTTTTCGAGTCGAGTTACGAGTTTATGACTGTTCGTTAACATTCGGTCGAGCTCACTCGAGTTGAGTTTTGACGAGTCGAGTTAGTAGCTCGCGAGTTATCTAAATCTCGTGCCTACAACTTAGGCCGACTAACCTTACAAATGGATATGAATAAGTTTCTTATTATTTTTAAATTATTTTCTAAAATATATTTCAAGCGAAATTTTGATTCACTTGTTTTGCGATATTTTAGTTTATTTCCTTCCTAAATAAACACGTCTTCTATTTCATGCATGTTTCTCTTTTTCCATATTTATCTATTTTTTATTATTATTATTGAAAATCATCTAAATAGTGTGGTATTAATTATTCTTAATTACTAATGGTAGTTTTTATATTTATTTATTTTGTATATTATGTTATAACGTCTCATTCTTACAAGATCTTTGATGATCATTTTTATCTTTTTACTATTTGAGTCAGATCTTAATAGCTAATGATAATTAATTAGCTTGATATTTTATCGGTTAAACCTTTTATTAAAATACTTTTTATTATCCTTTTCCAATTAAATTTAGTGAAACCCTCATTATAGAAATTTAAGAATAATACAAATACAATCTGAAAATGAAAGATAATTGTATGAAAACTATTCCACGTTTTGGTAAATAATGGCTCAAAAACAATATTGAGATTAAAAAAAAAGTGAATTAAGCTTTAGAATAAATTTAAAAAGGATGAATTATTGAGTTTTAAGAATTAATTGAAAGTGTGAAAAGGGGATGGGGGAAAAATGAAGCAATGATTTTCTTTTAGTAAGGACAATTATTAATGAGTTTGTCTTAAATTAATTAGAAAATGTAAAGGGAAGGTGGAAAAGTAAACAACTGATATTTCTTTTAATGGGATGAATTGTGTGATTGTTTAAAGTAGTGAAAATGTGAAAAGAGGGATGGGGAACAAAAATTAAGCAATGATATTCTTTTAGTATATATATATATATATATATATATATATATATATATATATAATATATATATATATATATTTACTTTTTTTAATTTATTGAAGATATATTATTTGAATTTTTTTGAAATACTTTGGAATTATGGAGTTTTTACCTTTGATAAGATAATTCTCATTGATTTCGTAATGTTTTAATATTAAAAAATCAAATATGAAAAATATATTGAAAGGGAAAATAAACAAAAGATATGTATAAAGAAAGGATAAATTTTTCTATGCTAATTAATTTGGTAAACTTGTGTTTTAGCTCTTGGGGAATAATTGTAAAGAAGGTATAAAAAATGTAAAATAGATGGTCTATTTCATAAAAAAAATAATTATGTTATAGGTATGGTAATACTTAGATACTACCTTAATAAATTGTAAGTACTATCTAAATGTTCTAAGTATTTTCATAATAAACAATGTTAAGATAGTATCTATAATTTATTAAGGTAGTATATAATCTTTGTTATCGTAAACACAATCATTTCTGTGAAATGTACTGGTGCATTTGCAATTCTTATAAATGCATCTTACAATTATTCCTAGAATATATGTTGAAACATAAGGTTTATTGTGTGTGTGGCCTCTAATCTTAAATCTTTAATGTAAAGAAATGATAAGCCTTGTGTTTAGAACTTGTATTTAAACCTTGTGTTTAAATATTTAATGTAAAGAAAGGGTAAACCTTGTATTATACTTTTAAAAATTCCAAAAAAATTTAGAACTTTAGGTAATAATTTGTTTTTAAAAGTAGTACCTAAGACTATTATACCTTAAACACAATCATTTTCTATGAAATCATACTACACGGTGCATTTTGCAATTCTTATGTCATCTTTACAATTATTCCTAAATTAATATGTTGAAACATAAGGTTTTATTATTATTATTTTGGCCTCTAATCTTAAATCTTTAATGTAAAGAAATGATAAGCCTTGTGTTTAGAACTTGTATTTAAACCTTGTGTTTAAATATTTAATGTAAAGAAAGGGTAAACCTTGTATTATACTTTTAAAAATTCCAAAAAAATTTAGAACTTCAGGTAATAATTTGTTTTTAAATCTCAATATTTTAAAATGGTTTTAGCCTTTGAGACCTAGCTCAAATAGTGAAAAGGTGAGATCGGTTATATAAGAGATCTCATGTTCGAATCTAATAACAGTACTACAACAATACAATGCAAGTCAATAAAAAATTAAAAAAAATGGTCCTGGTATTAAATTTGCAAAAATTATTATTTTTATTTAAAAAATATTAGTGTAAGTTAAAATGCGTTTTGGCAATTTGTCTGAGATACATGAACATGAGAAGAAGTCAGTGACTTCTTGGTTTTTATCTGATAAGTGACCAAGAGCTATATAGCTGGCTACACAAAGAATAGTTATTAACAGAAAATAAGAAAAAGTGAACTTAGTTGTCATTTTATGCCACCTATCATTTTATAGATATTTTGTATTTCCTTCATGTACCATGATCGTTTTTGTTGTTTAAATTAAGAAACTTATAGGCCAGAATTAAAATCATTGGTCCATTACAATTCTCTTTTTCTAGCCTACTAGCAAGTGGCAAAATAAATAAATAAAGTAAACAATAAAGAAATTGCATGCTTCAATTATATGGCAGTTAGTATGGGGCTAAGTGTTACATGCCCCTTCATCGAGTAATATAGGACGACCTTCTCTTTAGCTAATGATTTTTTTTTAATTGTTAATTATTTCTTTAGTGATACGTATGCTAATCTTGAGGGTACCCTCAATTGATCAAAGACTCTGATGTTAAACATAGTCACCGATTCGAGTCTTTTTAAGATCACTGAAGGTTTATCTAGTCATTAAATTCAAGCCTCATGGAATTAGTTGAGGTTATTCAGTCGTTAACTTTAAAATTATATGGGATTAATTGAGGTTTGTACAAGTTGAACCGGACATCTACAATTATTAAAAAAAAAAAGGTATTAAATGTCTCACCTATGTGTCATTATCATAAGATAATGTGAATGAATTCTGCTGTTTCATGCTGAAAACGCTAGCTCTATTCCCTACAAATAATTTACAATATCCATTTAAATAATGGCCCCTCGTTATCATAACTCATAAGATAGACAGGTAAAAATAAGGTTAAAATACTTGGAGTTGAATAGATGAGACGACCAAAGATGTGTTATTTTGTTTCTTCAATCTTGTTGATTTTCCACATATAATGCCCAGTATCAGTTAATATTTCATTCAATGGTGTTGTCTGTCAGCGAAAAACACACACACAACGGACATTCTTATCTCCTTAATTTCCAGGAGAAATAATTGTTAAAATGTTGCCCACGTAGCTTTCCCGGACAATAAAGTAGGGCTGTGAATATATTAACAACAGTAAATAAACTAGGAATCATTAGAGAATTTTAAAGTTATTTTACATTGTTTTTACAATTTAAGAAACCTTTTCAGACTAGAACAGACTGTTACATGGGTCTCGTAATCCAAAAGGACAACCAGTGGTTGTGAGAACCCTAAGGCTCTATTTGGAAACAGAGAAGTAGTACGGAGAAAAAAATACTAAAGAAAATGATTTTTTTATGTTTGATTTTGAGAAAAGAGAAAAAAGGAGAATCCTTAATTTATTATCTTCAAAAACTAACTATCTTATATATTGGACTTATATATATATATATATATATATATATATATATATATATATATATATATATATATATATATATATATATATATATATATATCTCGTGGGACCCATAACACAGAAATGAAATAAAAGAAGAAGAAAAATAATTATACAATATCTAACACTCTCCCTCAAGCTTGAGCATATATGTTATATGCACCAAGCTTAGTTACAAATATATTTAATTCTAGGACCTCTAAGAGATTTAGTAAAAATGTCTGTTAGTTGATCATTTGAATTGACAAAACTAGTAGCCACACATCCTGATGCGATCTTCTCCTTAATGAAGTGACAGTCAACTTCAATGTGTTTGGTTCTTTCATGGAAGACTGGATTGGATGCAATATGCAAAGCAGCTTGGTTATCACAGATGAGCTTTATCTGTTCATCATTTCCAAATCTCAACTCCTGGATAAGGTGTCTCAGTCATATGAGTTCATATGTTGCCAAAGTCATAGCTCGATACTCGGTTTCAACGTTAGATCTGACCACTACATCTTGTTTCTTACTCTTTCATGATATTAGGTTACTACCAATGAAAACACAATACCCTGAAGTGGAACTTCTATATGTGGGTGAGCCAGCCCAATCTGCATCTGTGTAACCAACAATCTGGGTATGACCTCTATTCTCATACAACATATCTTGGCCTGATGTACTTTTGATATATTGAAGAATGCAGATTACAACATCCCAATGACATCTTGGCCTGGTGTATTCTTGATATATCGAAGAATGCGGATTATAGCATCGATGACCATCAGCGTGGTAGTGTGGGAATTGGTAACAATGCTCGCGGGAAAAGAAATGTCTAATGAGTAATGGTGAAAGTGGTTGAATTTACCTATAGTCGTGATATCTCCCGAGATCTCTAAAGAACCTCCTATCTGGTACAAGTTTGACATTAGGATCCATAGGAGTGTCTACTAGTTTACAGTCTAACATACCAATTTCTTCCAAGATGTCTAAAGCATACTTCCTTTGGGAAAGGACTACATTAGAACTGGATTGAGCTATCTCAATTCCCATAAAATACTTGAGTTTTCCCAAAACTTTAGTCTGAAAGTGGGTGAAAAGGTGTTGTTTTAGTTTCACAATCTTTGAAATTTGCTTGTAATGTGATGTCGTCCACATAAACAACCAGGATAAATACCACCTTGCCAGAAGAGTTATGATGATAGAAAAGCCAGATAGTGCAGTGTATTGTGAAGCATGCCAAATTCTTGAACAACGAAACTAGCTTGATTGACCATGCTCGGAAGTTGTTTCAAGCCATATAGGAAACGATGTAAATGCGCTGCACTAAACCAGACTCCCCTTGAGCAACAAAACCAGGTGGTTGCTCCATATAAACTCACCGATAAAATCACCATGAAGAGACATTAACAATATCAATAAGAGATTAATACTTGCCTTAGAAAAGAAGAACACATAGCGACCATGGAGATAGAGAATCGGATATAAGCAATGCGAGGAGAATGTGTCACCATAATCAGAACTATAAACCTGAGTATATCCTTTAGCAACCAAGTAGGCCTTAAGGTGATCAACCTGACCATCAGGACCAACCTTAACGGTGTAAACCCAACAACAACCAACTGGAGACTTACCAGAGGGTAAAACAACAAGATCCCAAGTGCAGTTGGTATAGAAGCGTTGTTTCACATCTACCATTGCACATTCGCCCAGTCCAGGATGGGAAAGAGCCTCATTAGTGTTATTGGGAAGAGAAACAGAAGATATAGCAGAAACAAATGCAGAATAGAGTGAAGATAATTTATGGTAACTCAAAAAATTGTAAATAGGATGAAGATTACTAGTAGATCGATTACCTTTTCGAAGAGTAATGGGTAAGTGATTAGCAAGAGGTAGAGCCGGGGTAGGAGAAGTTGAAGGGATAGGAAGTTAGTTAACAGGGATCTCAGCAGAAAGAAGAGGAACAACGGCACAGTGGCGGCGATGATAAACCTGAAGTGGTCGAGAAGGCACAACATCAAATATAGGCGGGGAGATAATAGGAAGGGGTAAGACTTCAGAAACAGGAAGAGACTCATAGGAAGAGAAGAAGGGTGAGTCTTCAAAGAAGGTGACATCAGCAGAGAGAAAGTATTGATGAGTCTAGGGGGAATAACAATGATAACCCTTACGAGTGCAGGTATCCCAGATGCATTTAAGTAAGCTTTGGCGAAAAGCTTGTCTTGTCCTAAAGTGAGAATATGAATAAAGCAAGTACAACCAAAGACACGGGGAGGAAGGAAATAAAGTGGTTGGTCAGGGAAAAGAAGTGAATGAGGAATTTGATCTTGTAACACAGATGAGGGCATACGATTAATAAAAAAACAAGCTATAAGAACAGCGTCTCCTTAAAAACGAAAAGGAACATGACAATGGAGGAGGAGAGTACGAGTTGTCTCAACAAAATGACAATTCTTACGTTAAGTTATCCCATTTTGTTAAGGAGTATGAGCACAATAAGACTATTGAAGGATCTCATGTTAGGACATAAGTGAAATAAAGGGTGCAGAAAAATACTTTCTAACATTGTCACTATGTAACACACGAATAGAAATATTGAACTAGGTCTGAATTTCAGCATAAATTTTTTGGAAAATAGAATATAACTCAGCTCGATTTTTCATTAAAAATAACCAAGTACATCGAGAATATTCATCAATGAAAGTGACAAAATACTGAAATCCTAAAAATGACCTGTGGTCAAATGTGAGATACTAAACATCGATGTGGACAAGTTCAAATGAGACTTTGCAAAAAAGATTATTCAAACGCTTAGGGAAAGAGACACGGGTATGTTTCCCTATTACAAAAAAACTTTACATTTACATTTAAAACAAAATAAAAAACCTACATCAGGTGGGCTCCTATTGCTGTGTTGGCCACTGCGGATATGGAATGCCTCGGATGTCCTTTTCAATACCTACACGGATGAAACATCCATAGCAAGCTTATAACTTAGTGGGAAACATATAACAAATATGACCACTTAAGGTGGTCCATGCCCTACGGGATACATATAACATAGTTCTTATAATGAAATTTCGTATCTCCATTAGGAGTTGACAGAGATCTTGTATAGAAGATGCATGGGTACATTCTGAAGCAGGCCCGATTTCTTATGCTTTCTTCTTGTTCAATTTTGATTCTTATCAGCTATAAATGTTTGCATGTGTCATATTCGATGGAAAACATATAAGTATATGCATAGACCGGTAACAATATGAGGGGCGTAGCACAAAAGGTACCCAAAGGTACCACATAGTCTTGAAACGGCTTACGTTTGCTTCACTATCTTAATGGCATAGATCACGGAATCCGACTTCTTGCAGACACTCCTCAGACATTGCATGGTTTCTCTGATGCGGACTGGGCTGGTAACCCAGATGATCATACCTCCACAGATGCTTTCTTATTTTCCTTGGTGCTAATCCAATTTCCTGAAGTTCTGCAAAACAGCATGCTTGTTGCTCGTTCTTCACGCCTAACGCTAAGTATCGTACAATTGCGACTCACTAACTTTGCCCCTAATTTGCAATGGGTGAAATCGTTGTTGTTGGAAATTCTTAATCTGTCTGAGTTGCCGCCCACCTTGTTCTGACAACCTTGAAATTTGCCACTTATCTCTCTTTAATCATATGTATTTCATTCTTGCAAGAAACATCTTACGATTGATTATCATTTTGTTCATGACTTGGTTCAATCGTCTGATCTGCGTGTTATTCATGTTGCCTGACCGGCACTGGCGATGCACTTACCAAATCTCTATCTCTGTCTCGCCTCTTTTACCTATGCAACAAGATTGGTGTTATTTCTTGCCTATCATCTTGAGGGGGCGTATTAGAGTGTATATATATATATATATATATTTCAATAATATGCAAGTCCCTTTCATGATACAAGAGAAGGATTTTGGCAGTAAGTTGCCTAATAAGCTGTTGTTTGGTTTGTTGTCTCTCTTTATATCAATTGGGCAATATTGATCTCCCTTTTGTGGAGACATTTCTTTGTCCTCAAAAGATAGACTGAAATATGCTGCATTGCCAAGATATGCTGTGACATGCTTGCCAGTGGCTTTTTGCTTTTTTTTTTTTGTCATGCAATTCCCATTGTATCTTGATCTCATATAGGCTACTTTCAGGAAGGTGCCCAAACGTAGTAGCACTTCAGTTTTATAGGGTTTGATGTGTTCAACTGTTTTGAATTCATCCTTTTTTTTTTTTTAATTTGGTTATGCTCTTATGTGGCTTTAATTGAATTGTTCAAACATGCAATATATAAAATGGTTCTGATTTTATTTTCAACAGTACTCTCTCCTTTTCTCCAATTTTAATATTCCTTGCTCCTTAAGCTTGGTAAGAATATCAAAAAGAAAAAGGAAGAAAAAGATGAAAGTGACATCACAATGAGTTTTGCCACCTGACATCAGCACATGATGTGATTTTAAGAGTATTGAACAAAAAATTATAAATATTAAGCAATAACCATAATACCCTAAGGCTGATAGCTAGCTTGAGAGCCATTGAGTATTATTCCACTGACAACATGGGTAAGAACTAGGGAAACTTGTGTTCCAGCCCATTCACTTGGAATAATTGCAAAAAAATATAAAATGCAAAATACTGTGACAATTGACATGCCTGCCAGTGGCTCTTTTGCTGTCATACAATTGCCTGTACCTTGTTCTCAGATGGGCTACTTTCAGGAAGGTGCCAAAACGTAGTAGCACTTCAGTTTCATAGAGTTTCATGTGTTCAACTGTGTGGTAATGAAGGGAATCAGTTCGAAATTATCCTTTTTAAAATTTGGTTATGCTTTTATGTGGCTTTAATTGAAGTGTTCAAACAAGCAACCTATAAGATGGTTCTGATTTTATTTTCAACAGTACTCTCTCATTTTTTCCAATTTCAATATCCCTTGCTCCTTTATGCAATGATAAAAATAAAAAGATAGAAAGATTAAGGTGACATCATAATGGGTTTTGCCACTTAACATCAGCACATGATGTGATTTTAAAAGTTTTGAACAAAAAATTATAAATATTAAGCAATAACAATAATACCCTAAGACTAATAGCTTGAGAGCCATAGTGTAATCCATTGACAGCATGGATAGAACTAGCAAAACTTGTGTTTCAGCCTATTCGCAGGAATAATTGCAAAAAAAAGTATAAAGCACGTAAAATACATGGTTTAGAACGATTTTATTAAAAATAAGTTTGTGTTTCTTGTATAGAAATGATGATTTGACATAATATATGAAAGGGCCCCTTTTGACCAAGGCAACTCAATCTTCTGGTACTATTTATTAGTAGTACCTAGGAATGATAGGTAGTACTCATTGCACTAGGATTGAGGAAAAACATTTGTGAAATTTTGATTTTGGAATTTCAGGTTAAAGCTTATGTTGAAAATTTGAATAGGCCAAAGTAAAAAAATTTCAAGAAAATTAATTCTATAAATCAGGGAGGTGAGTAGGAGGACATTCGGGGTCCGAGTTTTGAGACCTATTAGGACAATTTACTACATTGTAATAAAGTGTTTAATTATATTAAAAAAAAACAAATCAAGAGGCAAAAATAATTAGAAATGGTCTGGACATGCTCCTCGTCGGGTTTGTGGAAAGAAAAACCATAAAGCAAAAGTCTCTTCCCTATAAAAGGCCAAGCTCCTAAACCTCAAGCTAATTTGATATTTGTTATTAAGGTAGTAGTGTGTCCAATCACCACTTCCACACCTAATACAATTATTTTATATGAATTCATTCTGAATCATGCATTTTGAATAAGATTATCCAACCATGAGCTCTAACAATTATTATTATTATTATCATTAATTTCCTTTTCTTTCTTTTTGGTTTTTTTTTTCTTGTTATTTTGTTGGATACTTGAATGAATGCAATTGAAATTTAAAAAACGAAGATATATAAGTTGTTCCACCTTTAACAATTTTGTAAAAATGTCTTGTTACATCACATTGGACAACTGATTATGTGAAAAATCATTAATGTTTTTATGTGTGTGTGGGCAAGAGTCCCGTTCTTCTCATTCTTGTAAAATACATGAGAATGAAATTTTAGTATCGAACATAATAAAAAAACTTTTTTTTCTTTTTGCTTTTTAATTTCTAGGGTTCTCTTGTTCACATGAATATAACACAATGTTTTCTTTTTCTTTTCCCTAAGACTCTCTGTTTGATCATGGGAGAATGATAGGGAAAGTACATAATGCTCCTCTTTTTCTCTCTTAATAGGTAAGTTTGTCATATAGGTGAGAATTGAAATTTAAGTTTTGAACAGAATAAAGAACTTTAATTTTTTACTTTTTTCCTTCTCTTTTTTAATTTTTAGGGTTGTCATGTTCCGTGATCAATACAAGACAATGTTTTCTTTTTCTTTATTATTTTCCAAAGTTTATGTTTGATTCCTATGTTAGGAAAAAAATTATATTCTTTTTCTTATCTTTTTTCAAATTTCCTTAATTTATAACATTTAGAAGGAACCAAGCATAACCTTTCTTAAATGACAAAAAGGATCGGATCATTATTTATTCATTTTTGTCATTTCAATTACAACATGACAAAGAAAGTAACTTTCCCATATTAATTTATAATCAATTCCCAAGTTTTTTGTATATTTCTTCCCCGTGTACACTAACAAGGCATTAATACTACTCTTTCATTGATTTGAAATATAGAACTCTTTTGGGGAGATTTTTAAGCGATATTGCAATTTTAAAGCCAAAACAATTCTTTAAAAAATATATATATATAAATATAGACTTTTTTTTTTCAAAATATACATCACACTAGTTTTTTTTTGTGTTTTGAAAACGTCATTCACCAATTGCTGTTTTGAAAATTAACTTTAAAACCACATTCATTAAATGCGGTTTTAAAATTAATTTTCAAAACCACCTTCGGTTTTAAAGTTAATTTTCAAAACAATAGTTGGTAAATGCGGTTTTAAATCTAACCTTAAAATCATATTCATCAACTTTGATTTTAAGGTCAATTTTTACTAAAAAGTCGCAATTGATGAATCTGAGGTTTAAAATAAAAGATTATTACTAGTGATTATTTTGAAAAAAAAAAGTCTATATTTGCTAATTTTTTTCAAGAAATAAATTACTTTTATATCAAACTCCGGAATTGCAGCTGGCCTGAAGAAAATTAATAAAGGGTCTGACAGCTTGAAGATGATGTTAAAACAATATGATTGGATGGTATACTTTTACTCATGTATGGTTGCACTTTGGGAAGGCTTCTTCCTTTTGTTGTAAACCCAGATATGGAGCAAGGTATCTGGCTAGCTACCTCCAATTTATTTATATACAGGAACTGCAGATGATCAAGCTTGTGATACTTAAATATTTCCAATATGACAGACTACACTAAGGAGCACGAGCGTGATAGGAAAATTTTATTCGACTATGCTATGAGCAGGTGGGACAAAGCTGTGAAACTATACAAGCAACGGCCACTCGCTCAAAGCGAAGAAAAGCTCACCGTTTACGGGGACACGGCGCTGCATATCGCCGTCCTTGATGGCCCTGTAAGGGTTGTTGAAGAAATGGTTGAGCTGGTTAGTAATCGTAAAGAATATGATGGTGTTCTAAAATCAAAAAACGAGGATGGGAATACTCCTCTCCATTTGGCAGCATCTATGCCAAATGTTTTAATGTGTAAATGCATCGCAAGGAAGGGTGAAGATCTTCTGCAAGGTTTTGGCATTCCTATTCGTAATAAAGATGGGAATGAGGATGAAGATCATCTGATAAGCATTCCAAATAAAGATGGCGAAACCCCACTCTTCTTGGCAGCTCGCAGTGGTCAGACGGAGGCTTTCCTTTGCCTCCAACGTGAAGCTTCGGAATCAGCTCGCCTTAGGAACAAAAAAGGCGAAACAGTTCTTCATTGTGCCTTGGCTGGAGGAAACATCAGTAAGCATGCATTTCCTTTTCCGTCCTTCTTGCACTATGTAAATTAATCTTAAGTGGCCTTTGTTTTTACTTGTTAATATTTTATAACCCTTTTTATCTCCCACTAAAAGGCCTTATAAAGGGAGGAAGGTTCCTCCATATATATTCACTTCAATGGACCGTGTTCGGCTAATCTGAGACTTCCAGCACTCCCCCTACACGGATGTTGGGTTTTTGTTTTTTTCTTCTCCAACCCCTTCCTGAGGATGATAAGAGTGGAACCTCCTCCACCGTGATCCAGACACCTAGCCGGCTTTGATACCATGTTACTATTTTATAACCCCTTTCATCTCCCACTGAAAGGCCTTATAAAGGGAGGAAGGTTCCTCTATATATATTCACTTCAATTAGACCATGTTCAGCCGATGTCTTCCAACACTCCCCCTCACACGGAGGCTGGGTTTTTGTTTTTTGTTTTCTCACAATCCTTCAAAAGAATGATAAGATAGGAGCCTCCTCCACCGAGATCTAGACACTTAACCAACTTTGATACCATGTTAATATTTATAAAGCCCCGGCGTACCCCCCCCTTTCAAATCCCACTAAAAGTCCTTATAGAGAGAGGAAGGTTCTTCAATTAGACCACGTCTAACTAATGTGAGACTTCCAACATTACTTAATTCTATATATAATTTTTATTCTGAATAGTGTTTAATAGGATTAAGTATTTAATTGTTTGTTTTTTTCTAAAACAATCTATCTTTTAATTTTTACCTAAATTATGAGAAAATAAAATTTTAAAAATACTTGTGCTTTTATTAGTTGGAATCATGTGAGTTTGAATTGGATTATAAAGTATATGGTTTTATCATATTTAAATATTTAGTTTTTTCTTAATATAAAAAACAATAAGATAGAACCAAAAAAAATCAAATATTTTAGCTTTTCTATTGGGCCAAAAATTTTAAATATTCAACAATAAGTTATAACAAAGTTAAAAAAAAAAAAAACAATGGGGAAACCCCCTATTCTGTCAGCTCCCCATGGTCAGACGGAGGCCCAACAACGTGAAGCATCAGAACCAGCTCTACTTAGGAACAAAAAAGGCGAAACAATTCTTCATTGTGCCTTGGCTGGTGGAAACTTCAGTAAGCATGCATTTCCTTTTCCTTCCTTCTTGCAGCACTCTGTACATTAATCTTAATTAATAGAAACAATTAATTAACGGGTACAAGCATGCATTTCCTTGTGTGTTTTTGTGGCTTGACAGAATTGGCATTTCTAATATTTGAAAGATACGAAGATCTGGGCTTTGTACCCTTGATGAGAGAGTCACCCCTCTTCGTCTCCTTGCAAATCAGCCAACTGCATTCATAAGCGGGGCTAGACTCAACCTGATTGACAGAATCATTTATCAAAGTAAGTTTCCACGTCTTCCCAAACCAAAATTAAATCCAATCCAACCAATTTATATATATATATATATATATATATATATATATATATATATATATATATAGCAACCACAATGTTGTATATATATTTTTTAGAACCCCTTCCGGCCTCACATTCAGAGGTCTTATAGCGGAGGAAGGTTCGTGAATATATATTCCTTCAATTGGATCATGTAAAGCCGTTACTTCCCCTCTCATGGGCCGCTGGTTTTTTCTTTTTCTTTTCCTACTCCTTCAAAGGATGATGATATGTGTGGAGCATCTTCCACCATGATCTAGACACTTGGTCATACCATGTTAATATTTTTAGAACCTCTTTCACCTCGCACTAATAATCCTTATAGCATGAGGAAGGTTTCTCCATATATATTCACTTCCATTGGATTGTGTCTAGTGATGAGCTTCAACACTTCCCTCACACGAGATTGGGTTTGATAAGTATGGAACCCTCTTTACGTAATCTACACACCTTGCCAGCTTTGATATCATGTTAATATTTTTAAAACCCCTTTTACCTCCCACTAAAAGGCCTTATAGTAGGAGGAATGTTCCTCCATATATATTCACTTCAATTGTACCGTATCTAGCCGATGTGGAACTTCCAACACTTCCCCTCATATGGAAGCTGGGTTTTGTTTCTTTTCTTTTCCTAGTCATTCAAGAGGATGATAAGTGTGAAACCTCTTCCACCGTGATCCAAACACCTTGTCATACCATGTTAATATTTTTATAACCTCTTTCACCTCTCTCACTAAAGATCTTATAAGCCGGGAAGAAGGTTCCTTCGCATATATATTCACTTCAATTGGGTGTGTCTAGCCGATGTGGGACTTCCAATACTCCCTAGCGAAGGCTAGAGGTTTTTTTCTTTCCAATCTTCCCTAGAGGATGATAAGTGTGGAGCCTCTTCCACCATGATCCTAGACCTTGGCCCCCAGCTTTGATACCATGTTAATATTTTTAGAACCCCTTTCATCTCCCACTAAAAAGCCTTATAGCAGGAGGAAGGTTCCTCCATATATATTCACTTCAATTGGACCGTGTCTAGCTGATGTGGGACTTTCAACACTTCCCCTCACACAGAGGCTGGGTTTTTATTTTTTTTCTTTTTCCAATCTTTGTAGAGGATGATAAATGTAGAGCCTCCTCCACCAGCAGTCTGAACCTTGGCTAGCTTTGATACCACGAGTGTATTTTAAAACCCCTTTCATCTCCCACTAAAAGGCCTTATAGTAGGAGGAAGACTCCTTCGTATATATTCACTTCAATTGGACCATGTCTAGCCGATGTAGAACTTTCAACACTTCCCCTCACACGGAGGTTGAGTTTTTTTCTTTTCTTTTTCCAGTCCTTCTAGAGGATGATAAGTGTGAAGCCTCTTCCACCGTGATTTAGACACCTTGCCAACTTTGATATCATGTTAATATTTTCAGAACCCCTTTCACCTCCCACTAAAAGACCTTATAACAGGAGGAAGATTCCTCCATATATATTCACTTCAATTGAACCGTGTCTAATAGATGTGGAACTTCCAACACACAATATTAATTATTCTACGTTAAGACCTAACTATATCTTTGTCACATTTTGAATATCTATCATCATTGTCTGGGATGTGATATCGACGTCAGCGAGTGACTACCTGTAGTGTTGCCAGTGCCTTGGATTAACAATATCAAAGGACTGCTTTTCCTTATAGTCACGTTTATCAAAATAAGCATTAATCCTTCCAATGGAGCAAAAGTAGAAAATGCTAGGATGACCTTGGATGAGGAGAACCGGCTCACCCCTGATCGAGCTGGTAATAATGAACATGCATGGGATTAATGCTTTTCATTTAATAATAAAAATAATAATAATAGTACTTTTCTCTATAAATTCTTTTATATATAGGTCCTAGTGAGCTCAACAATGAGAAAGGAAAAAAGGAAGGGTTGAGTCAACGTAATTGTCCGGTGAACTATGATACTTGCTTCACCTTCATCATGCTTCTAATCAATGCAATTTTGGGAATAGGTAGGATACCATGCTATCATGCCAAACTTCTGTGTTAATTATTATATCAAATATTCAACATGGGCAGACGACTGAACAATATTTGTGTTTTGTATGTGCATGAAAGGGCGAAGTTACGTAGACAAGATACGAGAGATGAAAGAGAAGCATGTTTTGTGTGCGAAGATCCTGGAAAAAATATTTGATAAAGCTAAAGGTGATTGGTACGATAGCACTGGTCAAAATCCCCTATACAAAAACACAACAAACCCTTACAAGAAGGAAAATCGAGGATCGGATTTGTCTCATGACATACCTGAAATGAACCCTGAGTGTGAGGTTAAGGGTCAGTCGGGAGCTCCAGGGCTGGATTCGTCTCTTCAGACACCTGAAAAGCCGCTAGAACGTGAGAAAATATCCAAAAAAGGTTAGTTTTCCTAGATGTTTAAAAATCGAACCGATACTTGAGGAGAAAAAGTTTTCAAGGTTCATGGTCCAACCAATGATCCAACCGCGGTTGAACTGGTAAATATACAATTTATGTTTTATTAAAATTAAAAATAATAGATGACAGATATAATTGTGTGTTTCAGGTCATAGTCTTTCATGTTTGGACTATGATCTCGTTTGGACTTCAATATAGTATGTTCGAACTCCCCTTGTTGGATTAGTGTGTGTAGAGCAGATGTGATATATTTGCAATAAAGTAAAAACACACATAATTTTTTACATGGTTTAGCAACCTGCCTACGTCCATGGGGCTGTGCCCATATGCAAGGACTTCCACTGAACTGATTCAAGGTTTATAATTAGTCTTATGTGGTACGAGACTCCTTTTCTACCCACGTCACTTCTTGAAACCTAATCACTCATAATGAAATTCATAATGAACTCCCTCCATTCCTCTCTCTACATCATCGCACACTCATTCCGACATTACATCAATATAAGATGAAGAAAATAAAGAACATCATCTTTCATCAAAGGTGAAAGGGTTTTAATGTGCAATAGCTCAACTGAGTATCTGCACTCTGCACTCTTCAACACATCCATAATTTGCTTGTTCTTCTTCAAGATTTCCTCCTCAAATCCCTGTTGACAATTTCCATTGCCCTAAATTTATAACCTTCCTAATCAGTCTTGGAAGTCTAGATACGATTGGATCATTATCCTAATATGACTCCAACCCTACCTTCTATTTTATGTTCTTTCCTTTATGCTATCACAACAGAAATAGGAAACTTGCTGATCAAGAATCCTCATCAGAATAGAATCCTAAAAAGTTTCTAAGTTTGGTTTGACAACTTAGACATCTAGATCTTTTGTGATTCGATCGTTATCCACTTGCCAAATAGATCCCATGTCCATTGGTTACTTGCTCCCTGAGTTTCCTTATCCTTCAAGCTAGTAGACTCATGTGCATCCTATGGCTACTCTGCTTCTAGTTCGGACATCTCATGTATGGCACGTCCTTGTAGCACAATATTGCCTTAGTCCTAACTACTTCCTGATCCTACCAGGGGCTTTACCTTTATTTCAACAAGTCTTCACCAAGCTCGATCTCAAAAGTAGCTATCTTCTTGTAGAACCCTTGAAATGAAGATATAGACAAATTCAAACCCAACAATAGAAAATTTTAAAAATATATACAAATAGCTTAAGATTTTATAATGCTTATCTTATCAATAAATATATAACTTATATTTTATTAAAATTAAAATAATAGAAAACTTTAAAAATATATACAAATAACTTAAAATTTTATAATACTTTTCTTTCCTCTTTGATACTATTAAATATAAGTATAGATATATAATATTTTTAAACTTTATTAAATGAAATATGTTTAATATTTAAATTGAATATATTAAAAATGAAGTAAAATTAAGTATTCATATATAATTAATAAAGTTGATTATAATATTTGTTGGGAAACCTCATGGACCCTTCCATCCACATCGGTATGCTATTGTGTTCTTTGGGTTTAAGTCCTCATGGTTTTGTTTTTGTACTTCTCCCCTAAAAGGCCTCATATTAATTGGATGTTGTCCATGCTTATTAACATATAATCCTTTCTATCTCTAACCGATGTGGGACTTTGGGCGCACACCCAACAATCCTCATTTCGAACAAAGTTCCACAAAGCCTCCCCTCAAACCAATATTTTTCTTGTCTTTTACTGCATTCGGACACACTCCTTACATGAACCACCACCTATTAGAGGCTCACCACACCATTTTTGTTCGACATCCACATGTTTCCCAGCTAGTATTATACAATATTATTACTTGTTGAAGCACCATAGACCTTTATATGTGGCATAATATTGTCAGTTTCGATCTAGTCACCGTGATTTTGTTTTTGACTTCTCCTCAAAGACCTCATATCAATTAGGTGTGATCTTGTTTATTAACTTATAATCACTTAAGATTTAACCGATATGGGACTTTGAGCACACACCAACAATATCATAAGCTTCTCATAGCATGATGGTAAGCCATTCCCTTCCGTATCAAAGGTCCAAGGTTTATTACCTTGCAGTACCCTTTATCCCTTGTCTTTGTATACTTAAATGGAGTCCCACATCGAAAGACAAAAAGAAAGATAATCTCTTTATATAAGCAACGCACTCTCCAACAAGATATCAAAATCAAGTTCAGCCCAATGGAAATAAATTACATGAGGCCTTTTATGGAAGCCTGGGCTAGGGCTATATATCGGGAGATGGGCTGCATAAAAGTCGGGATTTCTAGGCCTGATTGGGATGGTAGTTCCCAACTTAAAAAATGGGAGTAATTTGAACCGCTTGGTTTGAGCCAAACCGGCCCGGTTCAATGGTCTAATTGATTGTTCAATCGTCTTACATAGTGAACCAAATCGGAAAGTCCGCTGGTCTATTTTTCAAAACATTTTTCTTGTTAAAGAATAAGATACCAATGGTCTCATATAGTGAACCAAATCTCCTATATGTTCGTTCTAGTTTTCAAAACATTGGTTTTCTTGTTAAAGAATAGGATACTCAATTGGCATGATAGAAGCACATTGGTTTTCTTGTTAAAGAATAGGATACCTAATTGGTATGATAGAAGCGGAAAAAATCCCTTGTACATGGACAGAACAATCTCTTATGAGAATGAAAAAATTAGATAATCATTACATATGATTTACTTGGAATGTACCACAGCTCCAAAGAAGATGAGTTCTCATTGTTATTGTTGGGTATGCACCCAAAGTCCCAGATGCGGATAAGAAGGATTTTGATTAATTGGTAAATGTGGACAAGGTGCAAGGCCTTTTGGAAGTCTAAAACAAAGCCATACCTATCTAAGAGTTATCCAAGAGAGAAGTATTAAGGAATACAATTAATATTGATGGATTTGAAGTGCTAAATTAGCATTAATCATAGTTTAGAATGTAAAAATTAAATTATAATATATTTGTTAAGACAACTAGTTTTAAGGACGATATTCATATGCCAATGAGGTATAACTCAATGATATCCATATGGACGATATCCATATGTGAATGATAGGGACAAATGAAAAAGTGGTGCCCAAACAAGTAGAAGAATTTCAAAGATCTACTGACTCCATGCACAAACTACTTGAGCAAGCTCAAACAAATGGATTATCTGTAGTGAATGACAAGAGCCAAAAAAAGGACAAAAGTATCAAGGAAACTGCAGTGAATGAGAAGATCCAAAAATTGGACAAAAGTACCAAGGAAGGTAATGACTCTTTGAAAGGGAATAAAATTTTCATAAACATTCGCACTATGTTTGGTTTCTAAGAAATACTGAAGAAACTAAACAAAAATGTTAAAAAAAAACAGTTCTCTTTGTTGGCTTCATTGTATAAAATTAAAAACCAATGTAATTAAAACTAATTGAAATTTTTGATAGTTTTAAATTATTCAATTTTATATGATATAGAGGAAACAGATAAAATTAGAAAGAAGCATATAAAAATAAGTTATGTACATTTTTTTCTATTTTCTTGTTTTGAATTTTTTCTCAAAAATTTCAGCAAACCCAACATAACCTTGATGTCCTCTCTTATTTTTGTAATAACATGCATTATAAATTTTTGAAAATTGATTACTGTATTTAAGTAGATCTTTAAGAAATTTGTCTTGTTTTTGTTTCTTTTTGTTAATATTTTTAGAAACCCTTTCACCTTCTATTGAAAGACCTCATAGCAAGACACTTCAATTGGACTGTGTCCAACCACACGGAGGCCGGGTTTTTTATTTTTCTTTTTCCGGTCATTCAATAGGATGATAAGTGTGGAGCCTTCTCCACCGTGATCCAAACACCTGGCTAACTTTGATACCATGTTAATATTTTTAGAACCCCTAACACCTCTCACAAAAAGGCCTTATAGCAAGAGGAAAGTTTATCCATATATATTCACTTCAATTAGATTGTGTCCAGCCAATGTGGGACTTCCAACACTTTTAATGATCTAATTATGAAGGACTATAAGTGATCAAAGGTCCTACTAACACAAATGCGTGCAGAAACGGAGGACAAATCTTGCAAGGAGAACGGAAGGGACCCTAACACAGGCACGCCAACATTTTTAGTTGCAGTGAAGAATGGTATCATCGAAATAGTGAGGAAAATCCTTAAAACCCATCCGTCAGCTATTCATGAGGTAGACCCAGACAAGAAGAACGCGCTTCTGTTGGCAGTGGAGCATAGACAATACCACGTAATTATTCACTTAGGGAAGAAGTACTGGAAAATCAAGAGTGTTTTTGGTGCAGTCGACCAATATGGGAATAATGCATTGCATCTTAGTGCCACTTATAAGCCTGAGTTTCGGCTTGACATTCCGGAAGGTTTTCAAATGCAAACGGAGATCCTTCTATATGAGGTACGCCATCCCTTTTTAATATAACCTATCATTTTGAAATCTAAGGGAAAAGTATATAGGAGGTTATGGATTTGGAAATAAAGACGAAGAATGTATGAATAATAATGATTCAGAACATGGAAAAAATTATTTTGCCCTAAATGGAGTAGTCAAGCCTTTTCTATTTACATTGATATGATATTGTTCACTTTGGATCTAAGCCCTTGTGGTTTTCTTTTTGGGTTTTTCTCTTAAACGGCTTCATACCCTATTGGATGTTGTCTATGCTTATAAACTCGTTGGCCCTAAGCTCTCATTGTTTTGGTTTTGGGTTTTTCTCTCAAAAGGCGTCATACCTATAGATGTTGTCAATGCTTATAAACTCGTAAGTCTTCCCATTCCTAACACATGTGAGACTTTGGATGAACACCAAACAGAAAGGAATGGTGGTCCGTCAGTTTGAGTCATTTAATTTCAATATTATACAATAATTCAAAACTGGATGCTTGTGTTGATTGCAGACAATGGAGAGGTTGGTGCCGAAACATTATTATTCTAGCCACAATATTAATGATAACACCCCTCTGGATGAATTCAGAAAAACACACGACGATCTCCTGAAAACTGGCAAGAAATGGCTTAAGGAAACCTCCACCCAATGCTCTGCCCTAGCGGGAATCATCGCATCCATTACTTTTGCCGCATCAACTTCTATACCTAGCGACACTAGCAACAATGGCAAACGACCTAGTTTTGACGTCCAGGCGGGGTTTACCATCTTCGCAGTTTCGTCGCTCGTTGCTCTTTCCTTCTCAATGACTTCGGCAGTGGTGTTTCTCACCATTGCCAATTCCAGCTACACACTGGAACAGTTTGCTAGGATTGTGCCAAGGATGCTTTTCTTTGGGTTCTTGACCCTCTTCATATCAATTGGAGCAACCTTGATGTCCTTCTGTGGGGCACACATTTATACCCTTTCTTATAAACTGAGGTATGCTGCTATTCCACTCTATGCACTCGTCTTCCTCCCATTAATACTTTTTTCTCTCGCACAAATTCGTTCGTCCTACCTCAGTCTTCCATTGGCCTCCTTCAAGGTTAACACTGAAGACATTCACTGACGTAATGTGGAAGGGGGGCAATGAGCATGCCCTTAGACAAGAAGCTAGTTGTCGCCTGTGCAAAAAACCAGTAAGCTAAGGCTAATTATGGTGATTAATTATTTGTATTAAGCTTATTTAACTTATTAAGTTCATGGATCTCTAGATACATTATTGTGGCCATCTCTCCCGTCACTTAAAGTTTAATATTAGTGTTTATCAAGTTTGTGTCACTTCAAAGTGTTTATGAAGTTTGTGTTAGAATAGTGCCCTTGCAAGCATGAAATGATATCACCAAAAAAAAGTGTTCATTAATAAATTTATTATTATGATTTTTGTCTCGTTTTTGTCCTTAAATAAATTATTATATGAATATTCATGTCCATATCATTTACAATATTGCACTTAATTTGAGTATATTGAGAGTTATATAAAAGATCCAAGTTATAGAGTTCTTACAAAATGATTATTAAGTAATTCAAAATTGGCGTATAGATTTGAACAATCCATTATAGAATGTACTGCATTTCATCCTAATTAGAAACCATCCTTGTGTTAATCATATTGTTACACATTAAATATGACTTATAGTAAATCATGGCATTGGCTATCAAGCAATCATGATTCACCAAAGAATATTCTTAATTCATCCCTTTGAGATTCCTCTATTATAAGATACAACAAAGAGAGCAATAGTTTGAATTAAAACTTTTTTTTTCTTCAATATTTGTAACATTTTATGGTTCTCTCTTCTTTATATATATATATTTCCACTATTTAGTATTAGTGCATATCAATAATAAGAAGAAATATATATACAATTGGCCAGCTTTAGTGTTAGCTTAAACATCAACAACTAAATGCTAAATATGAGAAAATCAGGCCCCTGACTTCAATGTATTCAATGTTGTAATTAACGGGATAAGGTGCACAAATCCCCGATTTTTGGTTGTAGGTCCAATTTTGCACTTTAGTGTTAGCTTAAACATCAACAACTAAATGCTAAATTTGATCTCTCTCACTCATTGATTTCTGTTTTCCATGTCTTTTCTTGAGCACTGCTTGTCCTTGCTCACCCCATATTCTGGAATGAAGATTAAAAAACTGGATCTTAACAAGATATTTGCAATCTTAAACATGCACAAACAGAAAACTCAAGAAATGCACTTGCTATTATTTTTTTAACAATAGAAAGTGCTTGAACTGGATTACATGCAAGAAAAGTACTGATCAATTATCCTAAAAACTTCATAGAAAACAGTGACAAACTAGAGACTTTAGGGGAGGATGAACCAGGAAAAATGAGCTCAGTTGTCATGAAGAGCAGTGGCAACCTGAGAAAGAACCTTTGCTTAAGTGCTATGTCTACCAAATTGCAGGATAATTGCATATAACAAGGTATTTTGAGCTGCTCACAATTTCACTTGCACTGGCAGTTCTGTTATTCACCAAAACCTGCATCAGTAATAATCGGTTGAGTGAATAACAAAATGTAATTATATGTCAGAAAATATTCACAGTACAAACCTAAATTTCTACTACTTGTAATTGTATAAAGCTCAGAATGAATGTTCCAGAGTTTTTTTCAAGTTGAGAATACAATTAGGAAGTGAAAGAAGGGATCAAACTTAACCAAAGAGAGTGGAATTATTTAAATGTTGGATGAGTGAACCTGGGTGCAAACAACACAAGCAGCTCTTAGGCGGCTGCACAGTGCAACCTGATAGCATGCTCACTAGGATTGTTAAATTATCAGTAAATTTCCAAGACACCAGGCTTTCACTCTAATTATAATAGACGACATGAACTACATACATTAAAATTTCCATTTTGATGATTCTAGAGGTGCAATTCAGGCTTGTCATGTTAAGTTTGATTGGTAATCTACCCGAGCTCAAACCAAACATAAAGCTCATTAACCCACCCAGCAATCAACCAAAGTTTACTCTCCCAAATCTGGATTGGACTTGGGTTCAGCAATTATTGTTTCAAATATGGGTTGAATCGGGTTAGGCTTGAGTTAATGGATGGATGGTTGGATTGGATTTTTTTTAAGCGTAAATCACTAAATATGAAAATGGAATTGAGAATTGAGAATAGTTGAAATAAGCTTTTTACTTTTGGATAATAAATGGGCCTCCAAGTGAAACGGTGGAATTAATTTCTTTTTCCCTGTGGCTTTTCAATACAGTAGCAATTATGAGGTGAAGGATAATTGAGAGTGGAGAGTTAAATGCACGTCAATCGATAAGCATGGGAGAAAGGGAGGATAGAAATTAAGACGACCATAGGAATTTATATTTTATTTATTTATTTATTTTAGAAAAAGCAATAACATAAAGTCAACACCACATGCAATCAGAAAGATCAACCTCCCATGTTTTTCTCTTCCCTGAAAATATGGTTATATGGCTGCTTGGAGGCCGACTAACCCACTGCAAATGGATATGAATGAGTTTCTTAATTTTGATTCCTTGTTTCGATATTTTAGTTTATTTCCTTCCTAAGTAAACACGTCAACTTCTATTTCATGCATGTTTCTCTTTTTTCCATATTTATCAATTTTATTATTATTGTGTGAGAAAATCATATGAATATCAATTTTATTATTATTATTATTAGAAAATCATATGAATAATTAATGGTAGTAATTATTCTTAATTACTAATAGTAGTTTTTTTATATTTATTTATTTTTGTATATTATGTTATAGTCTCATTCTTACAAGATCTTGATAGAAGTCATTTTTATCTTTTTACTATTTGAGTCAGGTAATAGCTAATGATAATTAGTAGCTTGATATTTTATCGGTTAAACCTTAAAATACTTTTTGTATCCTTTTCAATTAAATTTAGTGAAACCCTCATTATAAAATTTAAGAATAACACAAATACAATCTGAAAATGAAAGATAATTGTATGAAAACTATTCCACGTTTTGGTAAATAATGGCTCAAAAACAATATTGAGAATAAAAAAAGTGAATTAAGCTTTAGAATAAATTTAAAAGGATGAATTATTGACGATTGTTTTAAGAATTAATTGAAAGTGTGAAAAGGGGATGGGGGAAAAATGAAGCAATTATTTTCTTTTAGTAAGGACGAATTATTGATGGTTGTCTTAAAAATTAATTGAAAATGTAAAAAGGGAAAGGGGGAAAAATGAAGCAATGATATTATTTTAGTAAGGATGAATTATTGACTATTGTTTTAAAAATTAATTGAAAATGTGAAAAGGGGATGGGGAACAAAAATTAAGCAATGATTCTTGAAACATATATATATATATATATATATATATATATATATATATATATATATATATATATATATATATATATATATATATATATATACATTTTAATTTATTGAGAAGATATATTATTTTGAAATTTTTTTTGAAAATGCTCTTAATTATGGAGTTTTTACCTTTGATAAGATAATTTATATTTAGTTTCGTAATGTTTTTAATATTAAAAATCAAATATAGAAAAATATATTAAAAAGGGGGGAAAATAAACAAAAGATATGTATAAAGAAAGGATAAATTTTTCTATGCTAATTAATTTGGTAAACTTGTGTTTTAGCTCTTGGGGAAAAATTGTAAAGAAGGTATAAAAAAAGTAAAATAGATGGTCTATTTTATAAAAAATAATTATGTTATAGGTATGGTAATACTTAGATACTACCTTAATAAATTGTAAGTACTATCTCAAGTATTTTCATAATAAACAATGTTAAGATAGTATCTACAATTTATTAAGGTATTACCTAAATACTATTATACCTTAAACACAATCATTTTCTATGAAATCATACTACACGGTGCATTTTGCAATTCTTATGTCATCTTTACAATTATTCCTAAATTAATATGTTGAAACATAAGGTTTTTTTTATTATTTTTATTATTATTATTATTGACCTCTAATCTTAAATCTTTAATGTAAAGAAATGATAAGCCTTGTGTTTAGAACTTGTATTTAAACCTTGTGTTTAAATATTTAATGTAAAGAAAGGGTAAACAATATCCATTTAAATAATGGCCCCTCGTTATCATAACTCATAAGATAGACTTGAGTAAAAATAAGGTTAAAATACAGGTTGAATAGATGGAGACGACCATAAAGATGTGTTATTTTGTTTCTTCAATCTTGATTTTCCATATAATGCCCAGTATCAGTTAATATTTCATTCAATGGTGTTGTCTGTCAGCGAAAAACACACACACAACGGACATTCTTATCTCCTTAATTTCCAGGAGAAATAATTGTTAAAATGTTGCCCACATAACTTTCCTGGACAATAAAGTAGGGCTGTGAATATATTAACAACATTAAATAAACTAGGATTTCGGAGATATCAATGTGTACAACCTTAGCATCAGTATTATTAGAGAATTTTGAAGTTATTTTACATTGTTTTTACAATTTAAGAAACCTTTTCAGACTAGAACAGACTGTTACATGGATCGCGTAATCCAAAAGGACAACCAGTGGTTGTGAGAACCCTAAGGCTCTATTTGGAATTTTGGAAACAGAGAAGTAGTAGGAGAAAAAAAAATTACTAAAGAAAATGATTTTTTTATGTTTGATTTTGAGAGAAAAGAAAAAGAATCCCTTAATTTATTATCTTTAAAAACTAACTATCTTTTATATATATATATATATATATATATATATATATATATATATACTCATAAGGACCCATAAAGCGAAGTAAATAAAGAAAGAGAGAAAAATAATTATACAATATCTAATACTCTTCCTCAAGCTTGAGCATATATGTTATATGCACTACGCTTGTTATAAATATATTTAATTCTAGGACCTCTAAAAATTTATTAAAAATATAGTGCATTGTTAGTTGATCATTTGAATTGATAAAACTAGTAGCCACACATCCTGATGCGATCTTCTCCTTAATGAAGTGACAGTCAACTTCAATGTGTTTGGTTCTTTCATGGAAGACTGGATTGGATGCAATATGCAAAAGCGACACCGTTTGCTCTGAGATAGGCTTTATCTATTCATGTTTCAATCTCAACTCCTGGATAAGGTGTCTCAATCATATGAGTTCACATGTTGCCAAAGTCATAGTTCGATACTCGGTTTCAGCGTTAGATCTGACCATTACATCTTGTTTCTTACTCTTTCATGATATTAGGTTACTACCAATGAAAACACAATACCCTGAAGTGAAACTTCTATATGTGGGTGAGCCAGCCCAATCTGCATTTGTATAGCCAACAATCTGGGTATGACCTCTATTCTCATACAACACATCTTGGCTTGGTGTACTTTTGATATATTGAAGAATGCGGATTACAGCATCCCAATGACATCTTAGCCTGGTGTACTTTTGATATATCGAAGAATGTGAATTATAGCATCCCAATGACCATCACATGGTGACTGTAGGAATTGACTAACAATACTCACAGGAAAAGAAATGTTTGACTGAGTAATGGTGAGGTAGTTTAATTTACCTATGAGTTTTCGATATCTCCCAAGATCTCCTAAAGACTCCCCCTATCCTGGTACAAGTTTAACATTAGGATCCATAGGAGTGTCTACTAGTTTACAGTCTAACATACCAGTTTCTTCCAAGATGTCTAAAGCATACTTCCTTTGGGAAAGGACTACATCAGAACTGGATTGAGATATCAATTCCCATAAAATACTTGAGTTTTCCCAAAACTTTAGTATGAAAGTGGGTGAAAAGGTGTTGTTTTAGTTTCTAAATACTTGAGCTGCCTGTAATGACGATGTCGTTCACATAAACAACCAGATAAATACACTGCCCCGAAGAGTTATGATGATAGAAAACTGAATGGTTTGCTGTATTGTGAAGCATACCAAATTCTTGAACAACGGAACTAAAACGGTCAAACCATGCTCGAGGAGATTGTTTCAAGCCATATATGAAACGGCGTAGCTTTGCACACTAAACGGACTCCTTGAGCAACAAAACCAGGTCGTTGCTCCATATAAACTTCCTTAGTAAAATCACCATGAAAGAAGACATTTTTAATATCCAACTAAAAAAGAGACCAAGAACACATAGCAGCCATGGAGATAAGGAATCATATATAAGCAATCTTGGCAACAAGGGAGAATGTGTCACCATAATCAGAACTATAAACCTGAGTATATCATTTAGCAACCAAGTAGGCCTTAAGGTGATCAACCTGACCATCAGGACCAACCTTAACGGTGTAAACCCAACCTTGACCCGCTAGAGACTTACGGAGGGCAAGAACAACAAGATCCCAAGTGCCGAGTTAGTCTGAAGCTGACCATTTCATACCATTACTTTGTCGCCGGTCAGGATGGGGAAAGAGCCTCATTAGTGTTATTGGGAAGAGAAACATAAGATATAGCAGAAACTAATGCAGAATAGAGTGAAGATAATTTATGCTCAAAACAAAATCAGGAGGCAAAACAAGGGAGAGGGAGTAGAATTTTATTATAGTAGCGAAAATTCGCTACATAAGCGAAAATTAAACTTTATTAGCCAATTTTAAGCTGTACTTTCGAAAATTCTCTCTTTCTTGCTTTACGATCTTCATTCACCTTGAAAATTTTCACTCAGCTATGAAAATTAATACAAGAAAAATTAGAAAATTTGCATAAAAGTGAAAACAAGTTAGAACAAAGATTAACTTAAAAGAATTAGAGAAAATCTAAAAGAAAAAATTAAAGAAATCAAAATAAACTAAAATAAAATAAGAAAAAATCAAAACAAAAATGAGTGAACTTTGTTTACTCAAACCGATTACTGGGTCTTGTGGAATTGGTGCTAGAGGCTGAGGTGGAGTAAATTGTTGAGAATGCAGGTGCTCCAAGCTGAACCGATTGTTTTACGCCATCCACTATGCCATGCAATGTGAGTAGCTGCCAATGTCTTTGATGTAGTGGCAATTATTTGAGCAATGGATACTAACTTCCTAAAATTATGTAGCCAAGGCAGTGCAAATGGAGTGGCCTTTGGAGATGATGTTTCAAGTGTAGGCAAAATGTACACTTGGTCAGTGGAGGGGGCTACTGGTAGTGGATTGTTGGTGGGAAATGGATTCAAAACAAGCTCTTAGGGCTCTTCCACTATTTCTTTTCCACTGCCCTCCTCAGTTATAAAGGGAAGAATTTCTTCTTTCTTCTCCCTTGGAAAAACAACATCACACATATCGAGGATTGAGTGACCTTGGTTTCAATTCAATAAAATCCTACATAAGCCCATGGTGTGAGCATTTGTTGACACTTGTTCCTCTACTACCATGAATTGTCACTTTGGCACTCTTCCTACGGTGGACATTGCTGGCGATCGATGTAGGGTTTTCAATGAGTCTTGCAGGTTATCCCATTTTATACTCAAAGTCATTTTGACCCATCTAATTTCTTGTTCAAATTGTCTTCCACGAGTGACAGTTCTCTAATTCGAATAGGCATTAATCTATACCTTTCTGCCACAAAGTCATCCTTATCTGGGTAAGGTCAATGAAGCATTCAAATGGAGGGATTAGTGTGGTGGCTGGGGTGGCGAGGAGTTGACTTATAATATGGAGGTTCGGGGAGGTGCATACGTGGAGGTCAGTTCCCGTGGGGAATTTGTGTGATTCCCAGCTATGGTTGTGAAATCTTCTGTATGGTGAACTCATCCATTGGTTTCTATAGTCCCTCATGGGCCTATATTCATTTGGATTCCTCTCCACGGGTTGCTTACTTTGCCATGACTGGTTTCTGTAATCCCTCATGGACATATATGCACTAGGGTTACTGTGACGCCCCAAACCCGGGGGTCCGTTGACTAGCCGTCAACCCGCGGAAACATACGTGAATGTCGGGTGACCCGACATTTCTCACGAAAATCGGGCAGAGTCTCCTTTGTACGGGGAGCTCTACCCAAATATAGAACCCGCATAAACTGTCCCCAAGCGATTAATATAACCGGAGTTTATGATTCGCTTGACCACTTGGGCCATAAAGCAATACTCAAGATACATGCCAACTATGAATCCAACTATATAACCAATAGTTACAAGAGTTAATATGTTTTTACTCTTATACCACACATACATTAACTTAAAAAGTTCTAATACATGTATACATCAAAGCCACAACCCGGCTTTCTTCTAATCCTCGGTCTCTAGGACGAGCAATTCCCTCGCACGCTCCCTGTACCTATAAAATAATATCCCTCCACAGGGTGAGCTAATGCTCAGTAGTGGAATCGCCTTAAGTGGGCTACTCACCACCTAAGTGCAGTGCAATGTTCCAATGAAAACACACATTCAAGCAAATGCATGATACTACTTGAATGTCTACATGGCCAACTCAGATCCCGAGTCCTCACCGACTCCTTCACTCGCCTAAGCCTCGTGTAGAAAATTATTATTTTGTTCGTTTGTGGACAAGCCTCAGAATGTATATATATATATCAATTGGGCCGCTCCGACGATTGATATATATTTGTTTGTGGACTACCCTCTGATGAATATCAATTGGGCCGCTCAGAGGATTGATATTTTTAATTTGGACTACCCTCCGATAATTAATATTTTTAGACAACCCTCTGAACCGTTTTTCTCTAGACTCATCTCATGCACTAACTCCTATAGTGCAAGTGTTCCAGTGCATATAAGGATATATGTATGTCATTCTAATACAGGTCTAATCACATGCAAATATGTAAACATGCACATATTCACATAATATCCAATCACAATCATGTCATGTAATTATCATTTCAAACATCAAAAATTAGCTCACTTGGTCTAATGATCAAACACGAGCAATTTGTTTAAATCCTTTCGACCCAGTATATTTTCACAAATCTGGCTGAGAACAAGCATTTCGGGGAATGAGTGAAACCCTCGGTTACTATTCCCGAAAATTCACAATTCATCGGTTCACCCTGTGAACCCGCATTTCACAGCCATTCCCGGCCCAATTTCAATCAAAGCATGATTTATTTCAATATTTCCAAACTTAGAAAAAACCCATCCAGTAGTGCGATGATGGACGGCTCAATGGATTCCAAAATTTTTTTCAATAATTAGTCCATGTTTTGGGACGTCGAGCTGACCCTAACGGCCTCTTTCGGCTCAAACATTTGTAAAGTACCCAAACGAGAATAAAAACGCAGGAGAAACCCCTACCTCTCGGAGTTTGTCAAAACTCGCAATCCAGGTACCAGCGAGAAGCCTCTCCAGCGTGAAGCGGTTCTCTTCTTGTCCCCAAGACCGCCGACGATCGGATCGCGTGTATTTCTAGAGAGAAGTCAGAAACCTTCCCTCTAAAAACCTCCATTTCCGTTTGCAGCAGGCTCTTGGGCCATCTTTCTTTATTTCACGTTTTGTTCTTATTTTTAAGTGGGGAAGACAACTCCTATTCACTAATTTGTCTTTTAGTGACTTAAATTAATTCCTATAATGCTAATTTTGTCCCTCTTTTCCCAGTTTTGACATTAGGTACTATTTCGGCCGTCCATTTCCACCATTTTTCTACTCATACCACTTATGGTACATGAATACGTGTCATATATGACTTTCGTCGCAACGAAAATCTTTTTACAACACCCGAATCGCGATGCCTCGAAAAACGTGCCGACTCGAATGCCGAAGATTAGAAGCGAAATTTTGCGTGCTAACTGAATTTTGCGAGGCGATTCAAACGGTGAAATCCGTTTCTTCATCCAGATCTAAATGAAGATTACGGTTTTTAGCATTACAATTTTATGTCCAGTGATTTTGCCATTTTTCTAGAAATTGGAATTTCTCGGGTCTTATATTCTCCCCTCCTTAAAAGGAATTTAGTCCTGAAATTCAGGACAATCACATCACTAACATGCATATGCAACGTGCACTTTCTACCGTACATGTAAGCGATCGTTAAATCTTAAGGCGACTAAACCACGTACCTTCATCCTAAACGAGAAGGGATGGGTGGCCATATCGTGTCTCGGCTCCCCGCATTGGACTCCTCCACTCCGTAGTGCCTCCATAGTACCCTCACTAGCCTCACGGTCTTGCGTCACAAAACTTGATCACTGCTATCAACAATGCACACTGGTTTTTCCTCGAAGGTCTCATCCGTGTCAACCTCAATCTTGTCCCCGATCCCCACCACACTTGAGCTGTGGGCTCCCCAAGCCGGAAATTAGTTGACTACCCTCTTAGGCATCACCTTCAAGAAGGCGTGATCTGACCTCGAACTCTAAGGGTCGACGGCACATCTGCATAGCTCTTAAGGCTCGGCCCGGGTGAGAAGATGCGTAAATATCAAGCTCACCTTCTCGGAGGTGTCTCTAATCAGATCAGGACCGGTGATGGAGCTCTCTCCCACCTCGGTCCAACATAATGATTTTGCATGGCCCTCCCATACGTTTTCTCGTACGGTGCCATCTGTATACTCGCCTGATAACTGTTGTTGTAGGCGAATTCAACTAAGGCAAATGTTCCTCCCAGCTGCCCTTATGATCCAGGACGCATGCTCGTAGCATGTCCTCTAATACTTGTATAGTCCTCTCAGACTTATCATATGTCTGAGGGTGGAACGCTGTACTCATAGTTAGCCGTGTGCCCATAACCTTTTGGAAACTCTTCCAAAAGTGTGTCGTAAACCTCGGGTCCCTATCCGATACTATGGATACCGGTACCCCATGTAGCGGGGACTATCTCGAATGTACAACCGGCGAGAATCTCCAAGGCGAAGGTCATCCTTGCGGCTAGAAGTAATGCCGACTTCGTGAGCGGTCCACTATCACTCATACCGGCGTCATGCGCCTGCGTCCGTGGTAAGTGGGTCGCAAAGTCCATCGTGGCGTGCTCACTTCCTCGACCACCTCAATGGCTGAAGTAGCCTGGCGGCTTTTGGTGCTCGGCCTTAACTGTGACATGTGAGACATCGTCGAACAAGGTCCCCCTCGTGTCCTCTTCATCCCACTCAATAGTGCGCGCGAAGATCACGGTACATGCAGTGCCACACTGGATGGAGCGGCAAATCGAGAGCGGAGTGGGAAACTCCCACGAGAATCTCATTACTCCAAATTGGTCAAGCGGGGAACCACTACCGTCCCTATATAGAAGACTACCATCTGAATGGTCCGACCCTAAATCTTCGTACTGTTGCTCGATTTGATGGACACTATCTCTGCATTTCACTGCTTTGGGACTCAATCACTCACGCTCCATGAGGGGCCGGTCGCCAGCCACTAAACTCTCCAAGGTACCACAGGTCTACTCAGTGTCTTTGTGGCAAAGCGTCCCACAGTCTCAGGCATCTGCCACTCCCAGAAGCTATACTAGGTAGCAGCTCTCGCTGACTTTTCGTAGATGCATCCAGCCACCACATTTACCTTACCGGGATGGTATACAGGTGGGATAATCCTCTAGGAACTCCCATCCATATGTGTTGCCTCATATTGAGGTCATTTGTGTGAAAATGCTTAGAGACTTTTATGGTGAGTGCAGTACACTGAACTCTCGCCCAGGTATAAATAGTGGCGCCAAATCTTCAAAGGCGAAGACTACGACCGCCAACTCCATCGTGTGTGGGACAATTACGCCGTGATTCTTCAGGCGACGAGAACCATAAGCTACTACCTCGGGTGCATCAAAAACACATCCTAATCGACCCTCGAGGCATCACAATACTTGTGTACCCTTTGTCCCTGTCCGGGACTATCGGGATGGGAGGCGAAGTAAGTCTCTCTTCAGCTCTGGAATGCCTCCTCGCATCGGTCATCCCAATCAAACTTGGCCTCCTTAAAGTTCAGCCCTAGTCATAGAGTGTTGCCAATTTGGAGAAATCACTCTATGAACCTCGGTAATACCCGGTAAATCGAAACTATGTATCTCGAGGCGACTTGGCCTCTCCCGACTCATCATTGCCTCGACCTTCACGGGTGGCCGACCTCACGATGCGACACCACGTGTCCAAAAATCTCACCTCAGTCAAACGAACTCGCACTTGCGGGAGCTTGGTGTACGGTGATGGTCTCGACAAGCGCCAAATGATCCTCAAGTGATACTCATGCTCCCGCTCGGCGGGAGTAGATCAGAATGTCATCCCACGAAGACTACGACAAGCCGATCTAAATAGGGTTGGAATATCCTATGCATGAGATCCATGAATCTTCTTTGACGTGTCGTCAATCCGAAGGGCATCGCAGTAAACTCAAAGTGCCCATAGCAGCGTCCTATTGTTGTCTTAGGGATATGTGTCCTAACCCTCAGTGATGGTAACCAGCTGCGAGGTCTATCTTGGGAGTAGACTCGCTCCTCTCAAGCGATCAAACAAATCGTCAATCCTCGATAATGGGTAGCAATTCTTGATGTGGCAGGTTCAAGCGTCGGTAATCAATGCACAGTCAGGGTCTTGTCCTTCTTCTTCGCAAATAGAGGCAGGACGCCAGCGGGTGAAGTGCTGGATCTAATGGGCCCACCATTTGTAGCTCTATGGCCCGGACTCGAGTTCACAACTCAGCAGAGTGCCATCCTATCACGGAGTCTAAAGTCGTGTACCGAGTGTAACTCAATACCGAAGTATACATCCCTATGTGGAGGTGGTCGGAGCTCATACGGAAAAACATCCATACTCGCCAGGCTCCCTCGGTAGGTCCAAAGTGCGGGTCTCGCCTCGTCTTACGGGATAAGGCTCGCTAGCCAACCCGCCAGCTGTCCCCGACACCTAGACTCGTATACTGTCTGGGGCAAAATGTCATGCTTGTCTCCCTGAAATACTACACGAGTACCGTCCTGCGTGTAGGCGGTAACTCTCCTGCGCTCCTGATTGATAGCGACCACAATAAGGCGTCGTGATCCATCCCGAGGATGACATCGAACTCGACATGTTCATGATCCTCGGGTCCACTTGTGAGTAGAGTCCCAGAGATCTCAACTCATAACCTCGACATATCATCCCCTATTCTCGCCTAATCCCTAGGAGGCTCACATAAAGGCTCCTCTAGGTTTCAACCTCTAAGCCCAGCTTCGATCCTGGCCCGGTCGACAATGAATGGTCGAAGCACGAGTCAAATAACACTCTAGCCTATAGGCGAGATAGCAAAAACGTACCTGTCAGCGGAGCGTCTGCGGCTCGGCTACATTGGTGCGATAAGCGTGGGCATGCCCTGGACCTGATGTCCTGCTTTTTGTGGGCCTCGTCCTGCACTCTACCCATACTCGGCCTCTCGGGCACACTTTGTGAAATGTGGGGTGCCGGTGTAGCTCACGAGCGGGGTGGCCCTGCGCTGTCTGGGTCTTTGTGGAGGAGCGTGCATCCTCTCACGTCACCTCTTGTTGGGATGCAGTTCTTGAGCGATGGGAGTTTTTCCACAGTGCATCACTTATTGCTCTTTGCTCTTCAGGGTGACCTCGTCATGTTCCTGGCCGTCCTCATCAGGGCATCAAGAAAAGATTTTCACAAGGGTGCCTAGTAAGCACAGGGTCTAACAGCTCTCCTCATTTCCATGTGGTCATCTTTGATTTCGTTTTGTGCGGCCGTCTCTTATCAGCAGAGAAAATTGAAACATATTGCATTGCGGTATATCTGTTGACTGCAGTCCATTTGCTCTGTTTCTTCTGAAACAGTTTCCACATTGTATCCTGATCTTCTCAGGCTAAATCCTGGGAAGTGCCATGAAGCTACAGGTCGATCTCTAGGGTTTCCATGTTTATCATATCTTTGTTTGTGCCATTGGCAGACAGAGTCAATGTGGCAGTTGAACATGCCCATACAGCTATGGTGTTAAATTTCTTCTTCCTTGTTTAATTTGCGTGTGAAATGCTGCCTTTCTATCATGGATTTGAACCACATAAGAATAGAATATATAGTTAATTTTAAGTTCCAATTTTTATGTCATCTTATATAAAGATGAAACAATATATATGTAGGCTTTAGGATTTTTCATGGAACCGCTATGAGCGCCATGATCTCTAGACTCATTACTCAATGTACGCAATGTGTAACACCCCAAATTATACCTTAGTAGTTTTATGACATGTGTAGGGTATATTATAAGTTAAATTTGCATTTTTCGGAAATTTAGTGCTAAGTGTGAAAAAGGGTAAAATGGTAATTTGACAAATTCAGGACTTAAAGGACATAATATAAAAAGAGTATATGCTATTATAGAATTTTAATAAGTTGGAGTTACAAATCGAATGAAAGTGGAGGACTAAAATGCAAAGGGCTAAAATATGGTCATATTCCCTTAAAGCCAAACAATACCTTCTAAGAAAGGGAAAAAGTTCTCATTTGTTGGCTTTGGGAGTTCTAGGGCTACGGTTTGGAGAAGAAGAAATTTTGAGGCGCGTATCATATTTGGGTTTTAGCATTCAAGTAAGAAGAAAGAAGAAAAGAAAGCTAGGTAGAGTTTTAACATCTTAAGGAGAAAGAAGGAAAGAGGGTGAGAAGCTTGATATTTTTTGGCAAGTAGATCTAAGGGTTTGGGGATCCCTAACCTTGTTTGTGTATATTGATTTGGTTGTGTTTTTTGTTTTGGTTGTGACCTCCCAATGAAACAATTTGTGTGAAAAAGGTAAGTAGGGTTTTATGGGAGATTACGTCTCAAATTTTCCAGTATCCTATGTTTTTGTTTTGGATATAACTTGGCATACCCGACCTTCAACCTAGACCTGATTCCCTAGTTTTGAGAAATTTAAGACCCATGGCTACATTTGTCTAGAACATATCTAGATCGAATTCCTGTCCTAAGACTCCTGAAATTGAGTTTGATCGGGCTCTGGAGCAGTCCTAAGTGGAGTAATTAGTTATTTGAATCATAACGAGTTTTGTTGATTCAAACCATATGTACAAACTAGACATTTGGGAGAGAAAAGCCATGAAGGAAGTATAACAGAAAATTGGAGTCCCATTTTAAAAATTCGTTAAAGTAAAGGGCAATTTTGTCCATGAAACTTGTCTAAAAAGCAGTCCTGAACTCAGAGTAAAATTCCGATTGTTTGAATCAACTTGAGTTTGTTGATTCAAATAGTATGATTCAGAATACCTTATACGCTAGAAATCTAAGGGAACAACTTACCTTAGAGTATAGCCAGAATTTAGTTCCATTGTTGCAGAAATTCATCAAAGTAAGGGAACAATTCTGTCCTTGAAACCTGTCTTAGAACAGTCCGAATGTTAGGACCATATCTCCCAGTTTAAAAGTCTAAATGACCTAATTTGTGAGATATAGGAAACTTAAAACATAGAGGAGAATATTTTATTGAGGAATGCTTTGTCTAAAAACGATCTCGTTTACGGGGTTAAAGTTATAATTGAAAATGGACTTAGGACTTGCACATCTGTTCAAAATAATTTAGGTTTATAATGTGAGGCATTTACCTAACCTTTACCAGTTGAGTACCTAATGTGAATTAATGCATTAATGTTACATGAAATAGTGCAAGTTCATTAAAACGATCATGATAAATATGTGAAAGAACCTATGTTAAGGATACTGATATGACTAATCTGGAAACATAAACAACTGAATGCCTGCTTATGTTTGGGTAGTGGATAGATAGGCATGCCTATAGGGATATCGATCTTTGCTTGATTTGTTTGTAGATTACTATTTGATTACATTACTTGAAATTTTGTTTGGGTCATACTCTATATTATCATTTGTCGATGTAGTGATGTACCTCACAGTACTTATTGTTACATTTCACATTATCCATTTCAATTGGAAGATCTGCAGGCATAAGGCTTTGATTATAAAAACAATATATATATATATATACTATATATATATATATATATATATATATATATAATAACAAACAACAAGAGCATAGAAAATGATTAATATCTTGAATCATTGGTTTTGTACTTTATTATACTTGTATGTTTATGACAAATGAATGATGTATTATCAAATATATGTCCATATATATGATCAAGGTTTATATGATGAGTAATGTCATCCATGTTATATGGTCCCGCAAGCTATAAACATACGAGTGTTTGTCAATGTAGGTTTTGGAGCTAAAGCGATCACTAAAGACATCTCACATCCGCTGGGGCCAACACACCAGTAAGACTTATCAGGGCAGATCTTGAATTTTGGAGAAATATTGCACATATCATATTTTGTATGGCATGTCAATAATAATTTTATATAAACCTTATAGTAGGGCTTTGCAATATTTTGTAAGATATGAGCTTAAACTTTTACAATTTTGATAAGTTTGAGATTTCCAAAAAATTATAATCTGGATTAGAAAATTATTGTCAAGATTATATAAGTTAATTAGGTTTAAAGTTCTCAGCATTGTGACAACCCTCACTTGACAGAGTGGGCCCTCCACATCAGTGGAAGGTGCACTGTGTTCCAGTTAGGGGCGTCACAGTTAGGTGGTAATAAAGCCTAGGTTTAGGCGATCTTGGATAGCTCATAAGTTAGATATGCAAGTGTATAGCAATGTGTTGGCGATACGAATGTCCTTGTTTTATAGCCAGATATGAAGTGGACCCGACCCAGAACAGTTGAAGAAGTTGCTAAAAGTGTCGATCCTATGGAGCAGGGTCCATCTGACCTCACGATCCCATGCAGATCGATTAGAAGTGACCGTGATGCAGTGCTGGGACACAGCAAGATTTACATGATATGGCTCGGGTTTTTAGGCGATTGATAGCTACAAAGCTCAAATTGATATGGGTGAAAAGACATAATTTGAAGAATTTCATGGAACAAGTTTAGAAGAATAAAGAGTGAGTTTGGTAGAAGCTACGGTGTTAGATGAAATGAGATCTCCTTAGGCGAAGGTTTCTTGTGGGGTCTCACTTTGCAAAGTGGGGCTATGATTGATGGAAGCTTGTCCTAAAGGCGTCTTGACTTCGGACCCGATGCTAACGAGATTTCTTTGTCCAGGAATTTTCGATGAAGTATGTTACTAACATGTATAAAGAGGTCAAGTGGAAGCAATTCTTGAATTTGAAGTAGAGAAATCTATCAGTAGCTAAATATGAGAAGGAGTTTAGCCACCTCAATAAATATGCGCATAATATAGTCCTATTGAAGCATTAAATTGTAGACGAGTTTGAGGATGAACAAATGATCCCATAAAAAGGTTTCACAACATCATTTCCTCACGGCGGGGTGATTTCTATCAGCTAGTGCAACAACCTATGAAGGTGAAAATTTGAAATGAGTAACGAGAAGAAATCGAAGAGAAAGTTTACAAGGGAGGCTCTTCCTCGGAGTAAAAGAGATTAGAGAGTCTCGAGTTGGATGAGTGTAGCTCATGGCTGGAAGAAGACAAGAGACTCTGAGTAGCACCTAGTTCGGTAGAACCAGCCGGACAAGGTGAAATCACAGAGATCCCTCATTGCCATAAATGGCATTCAGTATTTGCGAGATGGTTGAGCGGAGATGCGGTCGCGGAAGCGAGGCCATCTCTTGGCAAATTGTCAGAGAAGTCTAAATTTAGGTCTCAGAGGCAATGGATGGGGAGGATCAAATGCGCCTCCAATGACTCGTGATTGAGGTAGAGGTCAAGGTGTTTTGAGACAAAAAAGAGGTCGAGGAAGTATTGTATCAGAGACAATAGATCACCCTATTTCTACAACCCGACCATTTGTGCTGCGCTGAAGGCTCATTGAAGATACGGATGTTCGGAAGTTATGCCATTACTTTTCTCTCTATGATATGGAGATACAAGCTTTAATAGATCCTAGTTCTACTCATTCCTATGTTTGCACAAAGCATTTTTTTTATAAAATGCCATCAGTAAAGCAATTGGAATGTGATATGCATGTGACCAGTCCCTTGGGGCATAGTGTTAATGTTAACCGAGTATATAAGAATTTCCCAATAATGATTCATGATAGAAAGTTCTCTACCCGGGCAGTTACTTCTTTTTGTGAGTATGAACGTTTGATGTGGGGATGGATTGGACCCCAGCCAGAACATCGGGCTATAGTTAATTGTGATAAGAAATCTATGGCACTTAAATATCCCGACCAGTCAAGAGTGACAATACAGGGTGGTATCAGAGTTGGCCCACTGTCTAATGTAATCTCAACTATGTAAGCCCGTCGATTTCTTAGAAAAGGATGTGAAGCCTTTTTGGCATTAGTTCTTGACTCAAAACGGGGGCAAGTAAAACTGGAAATATTCGGGTGGCAAAAGAATTTTCGGATGTGTTTCCTGAAGAGCTACCTGGTCTTCCACTTGAAAGGGAAGTAGATTTGTTTGTTGAAATTTTATCGAGGATGGCTCCTATCTCCAAGGCACCTTACAGGATGGCTCCAACAGAATTAAAGGAGTTAAAAAACTCAACTAGAGGAGCTCCTAGACAAGGGATTTATTCGACCCAGTGTTTCTCCCTGGGGTACACCTATTCTATTTGTTAAAAAGAAATATGGCACCCTACGCATGTGCATTGATTATCTATAAATAAATAATGTGATAGTGGAAAACAAATACCCATTGTCGAGAATTGAAGATCTTTTTGATCAGTTGAAGGGAGCTGGTGTCTTTTCTAAAGTAGACCCCTGATCTGGATATTATTAGCTTCGAGTAAAAGATGAGGATATGCCGGAAACAGCATTTAGAACCCGATATGGTCATTATGTATTTTTAGTAATCCCATTTAGGTTGACTAATGCCGTGACATTTATGGTTGATGAATGAGTGTCGACCTTATTTGGACCGGTTGTGGTGGTGTTCATAGATGATATCTGATGTATTCGAATGAGGCAGAGACATGAGCGACATTTGCAAATAGTTTTGCGAGACTTTGAGAGAAAGCAGTTCTTGTCATTAAGTTAGCGAGGTGCGATTTTGGCTTGGCGTTTCATTCATACCCCTTGAGAGGTCGGACGTCCGCGGATATTAGCATTCACTATGGGTGGCTCACGCTCATATAACATTCGCCGGACCCACCCCAGAGGCTGGTGGCCCTTTCTGGTAACCCTTTCCACGGTAGCCCTCTCAAAAGCCACCTGGCTTTCAATGAAAGCCACCAATGGGGCCTCGAAGCCAAATCGAAGAGTCTTCCCAAAAAATAGGCCTGATAGGTGGGAGAACCTCTCAAGCTTAAGTAGCTCCCCACACTCTTGTGTGGAATCGATGTGGGATCATATCACATACCTTAAGCAACCAGGTGTACTACCCTTTGGGTGAAGATAAGGGGCATGGCACAATACTGGGACTCTTTTATTTGACTTTTTGACCTTGGTGGGCCCATTTCAATATACAAATCCATATAACAAAATATAACTTATAAAACTACCATTGTAGAGGTGTTTAAAATGTCGTGTACATATACATGCCCGAGTCCCATTTACTTATGCCTCTGAATTCACGATACAAAAAAACTTCATTTTACATTTGAACAAAATAAAAACCACCATCGGGTGGGATTCTATTGTTGTGTTGGCCACTGCGGATATGGAATGCTTCGAATGTCAGCACTTCCAATACCTACCTGGGATGAAACATCCATAGAAGCTTATAGCTTAGTAGAACATATAACAAATATGACCACTTGGAATTAGTCCACCTTCTGGGATACATATAACATAATTCTTATAAATTTATTGTCTCCGTAGGAGTTCGAACGAAGTCTTGTATAGAAGGTACTGCAGGTACATTCTGAGCAAAATTGATTATGCTTCTTCTTTGTTCAATTTTCCGATTCTTATCATATAAATGTTTACATATATATGTATTATTGGATGGACAACATATAAGTATATGCATGGAAGCGGTAACAATGAATGAGAGGCATTAGCACAATAGGTACCAAGGTGCGACCTTAGTGCGAGCGAGGCGGTATGCGCCCACATAGCAGCGGGGTGTCGGCACTAACGAGTGTCGGAAGCCTTGCGATCGGAGGCGTGCGCCGCGTAATAGAAGTGTAGTATTCTTGGCGAGAGTCAGGCGTTGAGCAAAGATGTGCTGCACGTGCGAAGTCATTAGTACTGGCAGAGTGCTGAGCATTGATCGGAGACGTGCCTGCCCACGTGCTTGAGTCTTGCGTGTATAGTAGAAGTGTCAAATAGCTGAGCGGAGGTGCCTATTCATTCACTATTCGGTCTTAAGCAGGCATATGATTATGTGTTTTGGCTTCGTTATATCATTCTTAATCCCATTGCTTAAATGAGGCCCGAAAGCGATATTTGGCGGCCTTGGGATGTTCGCCGGGCTTGCTTCTCCTCGGCGAAGATCTGAAACATTTTCATATGAATTTTATACATGTTCGTACAGCTTTCATTGAAATTAACCAAGGAACATAATGAAGCGAAGGGTTATGGGACCTTAAGTCTCTTTAAGTACGGTGCCAGCTTTGATCTGCGTGCCAACATTATCTGAGCCTTAAATCACTTTGAGTACGATTACTTGGCTTTGAATGCGATTGCTAAATAATCTGAAGCTTAAATCAGTAGATGCTAGAGCTTTCCAATCTAGGTACTCAATACCCTCTGGACTGAAGACAACTTTGAGTATCGGTACTCAGCCTCGGTCTGGGTACTCAACATCCTGCCAGGATAAAAACCACATTGGTATCGGTACTCAGCCCCTAAATACAGTGCTCACACACCAATTCCTAAAGTAGTCGGTTCTAGCCATTTCACTAGAAATCACTAACCAAAACTAACCCCATCTCCAAAACCAACCACAAATGAAACCGAACTAAAACCAACATAAACAATCACTTTTATCTGAGAGATAGGGTTCTTCAAACCCCAAACATAAGTAAAGAAAGAGCTAGGAGGGTTTCTAACCAACAAAACCATACAAATAAGTTTATACCTAGAAATACAAAGTTTAAGCAAAAAAGATATTCCAAACTAACCAATATCAATTTCCAAACATGGATAACAAATTTCCAAACTAACCAATATAAATTTTGAAACTTGGATTTTCTTCTTCTTCTCTTCTTCCTTCTTCCTTTTCCTTCTTCCTTCTTCCTTTTCCTTCTTCCTTCTTCTTCTCTTCTTCCTTTCTCTCTTTCTCCCCCGTAAATCCCTAGCCTTCTCACCCAAAATGAGATATTTTTTCCCTTCTCATAAGGCCATGTTTGGCCTTATCCTCTTTTGGTTTAAAGTTCTTCTTTTGCATTTTAATCCCCCCACTTTCTTCTATTTCGTCAACATCCAATCCTGCTATCATCCCACTCTTTTCATCTTATGTCACTTGGGTCCTTAGTTAACAAATTACCAATTTACCCTTAGTACTCAAATTTCTGAAAAATACCAATTTTACTTCTCTTATACTGCAAAATTGTAATAAAACTACTAGGGTCTAATTCGGGGTGTTACATAACCATTCCACAAAATCAAGCAATAACAACGAACAATGCCCAATTTGCAATTGTAATCAATTCCAAAAGAGAAAAAAAAAGAAGAGTTTTCCAACATTTTGTCTAAATTTCACAATCTCAAAGGTTCTCTCCTATTTCTCTCCCTCCAAATATTCCACATGAAATATAAAGGAGAAACTTTCCAAACTTTTTTCCTTCTATTATTGATAAAAGAGCCTCCCCAACTAAAGAACTACCCTTTCATCAAGGAGGAGATTACCCATTATACATCAAAAAATGCAAAAAAGTCAACTATTTCAAAATGCTAGATTTTTTTTTTTTTAAAGCTTGATCACTTTTACAATGTAGTAAACTCTCTACTGAGACTCGAACCCCTCCCCTCCTCATGTCTTGCCTTTAAATGTTGGACGCTCTAACCAACTGAGTAAGGCTTGTGGACAAAATGCTAGCTTTCAAACAATGAAATAGTATTGTTATTGACTTCTCATAAAAGGAAAAAGAAAAAACTACAAGGAAAAAGAAAAAGGAAGCTTAAATTCACTACCAAATTTCTAGCAATTAAGGTATAGAACATTTCTGGAGTTTCATATCTTTAGTTGTGCTTATAAGTGTTGTGGCTAATCTAATTTCCAATTTTCAACAGAAAGTGTGCCAAAATCTAGTGGGCATGCAAATGTAGAGAACCGTAAACAAAGACAAGTTAGTCCCCAACGTCAAGGTGAGTGAAGGATCTACTTTCAACTTTGAAAGCAACTTCGTGAATGGGTTCTACCATGCACATACTTCCATTTCGTGTGTCTATCCTACCTATGGTTTTTCGAAGGCATATTCAGATTATGTACTAAGTGAAAAGTGGGCAATGTCATATTTTGCTTGGAGCTGAACTTGATAAAAAGTTAGGATTAATCAGTGTTATCTAAGGTGATAAATATGTTTAATCTTAACTCATGGTCAAAGACAAGGCCTAATGCACAAAGATTGTCTTTGACCATGAGTTAAGATTAAACATATTTAGATTGAAATTTAATTCAATCTAATATTAGATTAAACAAGGTGTACAATAAAATATTATATTACTAACCATAGAGATAATGAGATAGAAAGCTATCAATCTTGTCTTAAGAAGTTACAACAATTTCAATTTTAGTGTTGATTATATTGATGATGCCCAAAGCCTCTTTAAGATGTTTACTCTCTTATTTTATTTTTTATTCTGATTTTTAGATGTTTGAAAATGTAGAATATGCCATTAGACTAAATGAAATATGATGTTTCCTGTGATGAGAGTATATTAATTAACACTTTGAAGAATTATTGATATTAATTTTATAAAACACCACAAGGAATATAGTATCCTATAGGTAAAAATATGTATTTTTTTAATCACCTCTTTTTCTAGAATGCTAGGGAAAGTACATAAGGCTAGGGAAAGTACATAATGCTCCTCTTTTTCTCTCTTAATAGGTAAGTTTGTCATATAGGTGAGAATTGAAATTTAAGTTTTGAACATAATAAAGAACTTTAATTTTTTACTTTTTTCCTTCTCTTTTTTAATTTTTAGGGTTGTCATGTTCCGTGATCAATACAAGACAATGTTTTCTTTTTCTTTATTATTTTCCCAAGGGTTATGTTTGATTCCTGGAATATGTTAGGAAAAAAAAATTATATTATTTTTCTTATCTTTTTTTTTTCAATTTCCTTAATTTATAACATTTAGAAGGAACCAAGCATGACCTTTCTTAAATGACAAAAAGGTTCGGATCATTATTTATTCATTTTTGTCATTTCAATTACAACATGACAAAGAAAGTAACTTTCCCATATTAATTTCTTTCCTTTGCTTGAGAACAAGCAAAACTTTAAGTTTGAGGGTGTTTGATGAGTGTAAAGTTCATCTTTATTTTGAGTTAATTTCACAAGCTATTTTGAGCATTTTATATCCATATTAATGTAAAACTCATAAAATTTCCTCTTAACTTGGTTTTGTAGGATTCTTGATGAAAAGCAAGTGATTTGGCAAGAAATGAGCAATATATTTCCAAAGAAGAGAGTCAGAGATTGTCTCATGTTGCCATGGAAGATGAATTTTATTACTAGATGAATTCAGAATTCACCTCCTCAGTTTCGTATTCTTCATTCAAAGATCTTTCCAAAGACACCTCACACACCCACCCAAATCCAAGTTCAAATGAAGAAGTTATGTTATCGAGAAGTTGGAGAAGAAATCGTTAGCATTAATACAGGGTATCAGAGTTGGCCCACTATCTAATGTAATCTCAACTACGTAAGCCAGTCGATTTCTTAGAAAAGGATGTGATTCCTTTTTGGCATTAGTTCTTTACTCAAAACGGGGACAAGTAAAACTGGAAAATATTCGGGTGGCAAAATAATTTTCGGATGTGTTTCCTGAAGAGCTACTGGTCTTCCACTTGAAAGGGAAGTAGATTTGTCTGTTGAAATTTTACCGGGGACGGCTCCTATCTCCAAGGCACCTTACAGGATGGCTCCAACAGAATTAAAGGAGTTAAAAATTCAACTACAGGAGCTCCTGGACAAGGGATTTATTCGACCCAGTGTTTCTCCCTGGGGTGCACCTATTCTGTTTGTTAAAAAGAAATATGGCACCCTACGGATGTGCATTGATTATCTATAAATAAATAATGTGATAGTGGAAAACAAATACCCATTGTCGAGAATCGAAGATCTTGCTCCAGTTGAAGGAATTTGGTTGTCTTTTCTAAAGTAGACCCCGTCTGGATATTAATAACCAGTAAAAGATGAGGATATGCCGGAAACAGCATTTAGAACCCGATATGGTCATTATGTATTTTTAGTAATCCCATTTAGGTTGACTAATGCACCGGCAACATTTATGGATTTGATGAATCGAGTATTCTGACCTTATTTGGACCAGTTTGTGGTAGTGTTCATAGATGATAATATCTGATGCTTATTCGAGAATGGCAGGAACATGAACAGCATTTGCAAATAGTTTTGCAGACTTTGAGAGAGAAACAGTTGTATGTTAAGTTAAGCAGGTGCGATTTTTGGCTTAAGGCAGTTTCATTCCATACCCCTTGAGAGATCGGACGTCCGCGGATAGCATTCACTATGGGTGGCTCACACTCTATATAACATTCACTTCGAACCCACCTTTGAGGCACCAGGTAGCCCTTTTTTAGGTAACCCTTTCCCTGGTAGCCCTCTCCCGCTACACACCGGCTTTCAATGAAAGCACCAATGATACTGCCTCAAGCCCAATCGAAGAGTCCAACCTAAAAAACCGGCCTGATAGGTGGGAGAACCTCTCAAGCTTAAGTAGCACTCCACACTCTTCTGTGGAATCGATGTGGGATCATATCACATACCTTAAGAAAAACCTAACTTGTCATGCCCCTACCCCCACCTGGGTGAAGATAAGGGGCGTGGCACAATACTGGGACTCTTTTATTTGACTTTCTGACCTTGGTGGGCCCATTTCAATATACAAATCCATATAACAAAATATAACTTATAAAACTACCACCGTAGAGGTGTTTAAAATGTCATATACATATACATGCCCGAGTCCCATTTACTTATACTTATACAAATTCCCCTATTACAAAAACACTTTACATTTACATTTTAAAACAAAATAAAAAACCTACATCAGGTGGGCTCCTATTGCTGTGTTGGCCACTGCGGATATGGAATGCCTCGGATGTCCTTTTCAATACCTATCACGGATGAAACATTCATAGCAAGCTTATAGCTTAGTGGGAAACATATAACAAATATGACCACTTGGAGTGGTCCACCTTTACAGGATACATATAACATAATTCTTATAATGAAATTTCGTATCTCCCGTAGGAGTTCAGAACAGAGATCTTGTATAGAAGATTTTGTAAGAATTTTATTCTGAGCTGAAGCCCGATTTCTTATGCTTTCTTCTTGTTCAATTTTCAGATTCTTATCATATAAATGTTTGCATGTGTCATATTATTCTGATGGACAACATATAAGTATATGCCTGCATAGACCGGTAACAATGAATGAGAGGGACTTAGCACAAAAGGTACCCACAGGTACCACATAGTACTGAACAGAAACGTTTACTTCACTATCTTAATGGCATAAGATCCCTTGGAATCCGACTTCTTGTAGACACTCCTCTGACATTGCATGGTTTCTTTGATGCGGACTAGGTTGGTAACCCAGATGATCGTACCCCCACAGATGCTTTTCTTATTTTCCTTGGTGCTAATCTAATTTCCTGGAGTTCTACAAAGCAACGCACTGTTGCTCGTTCTTCCACTAACGCTAAGTATCGTGCAATTGCGGCTACTGCTGCCTAATTGCAATGGGTGAAATCGTTGTTGTTGGAACTTCTTAATCCTGTACAGTTGCCGCCCACCTTGTTCTTTGACAACCTTGGTGCCACTTATCTCTCCGCTAATCATGTATTTCATTCTTGCATGAAACATCTTGCGATTGATTATCATTTTGTTCAAGACATGGTTCAATCGTTTGAGCTGCGTGTTGTTCATGTTTCTGCTAGTGACCAGCTTGCTGATGCACTTACCAAATCTCTATCTCTATCTCGCCTCTTTTACCTATGCAACAAGATTGGTGTTATTTCTTGCCTATCATCTTGAGGGGCATATTAAAGTGTGTATATATATATATATATATATATATATATATATATATTCAATAATATGCAAGTCCCTTTCATGATACAAGAGAAGGATTTTGGCAGTAAGTTGCCTAATAAGCTGTTGTTTGGTTTGTTGTCTCTCTTTATATCAATTGGGGCAATATTGATCTCCTTTTGAGGAGGGCATTTCTTTGTCCTCAAAGATGAACTGAAATATGCTGCATTGCCAAGATATGCTGTGACATGCTTGCCAGTGGCTTTTTTTGCTGTCATGCAATTCCCATTGTATCTTGATCTCATATAGGTACTTTCAGGAAGGTGCCCAAACGTAGTAGCACTTCAGTTTTATAGGGTTTGATGTGTTCAACTGTTTTGAAATCATCCTTTTTTTTTTTTAATTTGGTTATGCTCTTATGTGGCTTTAATTGAATTGTTCAAACATGCAATATATAAAATGGTTCTGATTTTATTTTCAACAGTACTCTCTCCTTTTCTCCAATTTTAATATTCCTTGCTCCTTAAGCTTGGTAAGAATATCAAAAAGAAAAAGGAAAGAAAAAAGATGAAATGACATCACAATGAGTTTTGCCACCACAAACATCAGCATGATGTGATTTTAAGAGTATTGAACAAAAAATTATAAAATATTGGCATTAAGCAATAACCATAATACCCTAAGGCTGATAGCTAGCTTGAGAGCCATTGAGTATTATTCCACTGACAACATGGGTAAGAACTAGGGAAACTTGTGTTCCAGCCCATTCACTTGGAATAATTGCAAAAAAATATAAAGAATGCAAAATACTGTGACAATTGACATGCCTGCCAGTGGCTCTTTTTTTTTTTTTTGCTGTCATACAATTCCCCTTGTACCTTGTTCTCAGATGGGCTACTTTCAGGAAGGTGCCAAAACGTAGTAGCACTTCAGTTTCATAGAGTTTCATGTGTTCAACTGTAATGGTAATGAAGGAATCAGTTCGAAATTATCCTTTTTTTAAAATTTGGTTATGCTTTTATGTGGCTTTAATTGAAGTGTTCAAACAAGCAACCTATAAGATGGTTCTGATTTTATTTTCAACAGTACTCTCTCATTTTTTCCAATTTCAATATCCTCGTCTTCTTTATGCAATGATAAAATAAACATAGAAAGATTAAGGTGACATCATAATGGGTTTTGCCACTTAACATCAGCACATGATGTGATTTTAAAAGTTTTGAACAAAAAATTATAAATATTAAGCAATAACAATAATACCCTAAGACTAATAGCTTGAGAGCCATAGTGTAATCCACTGACAGCATGGATAAGAACTAGCAAAACTTGTGTTTCAGCCTATTCACTTGGGAATAATTGCAAAAAAAAGTATAAAGCATGTAAAATACATGGTTTAGAACGATTTTATTAAAAATAAGTTTGTGTTTCTTGTATAGAAATGATGATTTGACATAATATATGAAAGGGCCCCTTTTGACCAAGGCAACTCAATCTTCTGGTACTATTTATTAGTAGTACCTAGGAATATTAAGGTAGTACTCATTGCACTAGGATTGAGGAAAAACATTGTGAAATTTTGATTTTGGAATTTCAGGTTAAAGCTTATGTTGTTGAAAATTTGAATAGGCCAAAGTAAAAAAATTTCAAGAAAATTAATTCTAATAAATCAGGAGGTAGTGGGGACATTCGGGGGGTCCGAGGTTTGAGTTCTAATTGGGACAATTTACTACATTGTAATAAAGTGTTTAATTATATTAAAAAAAAACAAATCAAGAGGCAAAAATAATTAGAAATGGTCTGGACATGCTCCTCGTCGGGTTTGTGGAAAGAAAAACCATAAAGCAAAAGTCTCTTCCCTATAAAAGGCCAAGCTCCTAAACCTCAAGCTAATTTGATATTTGTTATTAAGGTAGTAGTATGTCCAATCACCACTTCCACACCTAATACAATTATTTTATATGAATTCATTCTGAATCATGCATTTTGAATAAGATTATCCAACCATGAGCTCTAACAATTATTATTATTATTATCATTAATTTCCTTTTCTTTCTTTGCCTTTTTTCTTGTTATTTTGTTGGATACTTGAATGAATGCAAATTGAAATTTAAAAACGAAGATATATAAGTTGTTCCACTTTAATAATTTCATGAAAAATGTCTTGTTACATCGTTACTGGGACAAACTGATTATGTGAAAAATCATTAATGTTTTATGTGTGTGTAATAGTCCTGTTCTTCCATTCTTTGCAAAAATACATGAGAATGAAATTTTAGTATCGAACATAATAAAAAAAACTTTATTTTTTTCTTTTTGCTTTTTAATTTCTAGGGTTCTCTTGTTCCATGAATATAACACAATGTTTTCTTTTTCTTTTCCCTAAGACTCTCTGTTTGATCATGGGAGAATGCTAGGGAAAGTACATAATGCTCCTCTTTTTCTCTCTTAATAGGTAAGTTTGTCATATAGGTGAGAATTGAAATTTAAGTTTTGAACAGAATAAAGAACTTTAATTTTTTACTTTTTTCCTTCTCTTTTAATTTTTAGGGCAGTGTTCCAGATCAATACAAGACAATGTTTCTTATTATTTTCCTATATTATGTTTACCCCTGGATTATGTTAGGAAAAAAAAATTATATTCTTTTTCTTATCTTTTTTTTTCAATTTCCTTAATTTATAACATTTAGAAGGAACCAAGCATAACCTTTCTTAAATGACAAAAAGGATCGGATCATTATTTATTCATTTTTGTCATTTCACTACAATGACAAAGAAAGTAACTTTCCCATATTAATTTATAATCAATTCAAGTTTTTGTATATTTCTTCCCTGTGTACACTAACAAGGCATTAATACTCACTTTCATTGATTTAAATTATAGGAAACCTTTTGGGGAGATTTTTATGATATTGCAATTTTAAAGCCAAACAATTCTTAAAAAATTATATATATATAAATATAGGACTTTTTTTTCAAATATACATCACACTAGTTTTTGTGTTTTGAAACGCTTATCTACTAATTGCTGTTTTGAAAAATTAATCCTTAAAACCACATTCATTAAATATGCCTTAAAATTAATTTCAAACCAATTTCGCTTGCAGTTAATTTTCAAAACAATAGTCGGTAAATGCGGTTTTAAATCTAACCTTAAAATCATATTCATCAACTTTGATTTTAAGGTCAATTTTTAAAGTCATAATTGATGAATACAGGTTTAAAAATAAAAAGATTAATTTAGTGATTATTTTGAAAAAAAAAAGTCTATATTTGCTAATTTTTTTCAAGAAATAAATTACTTTTATATCAAACTCCGGAATTGCAGCTGGCTCTGAAGAAATTAATAAAAGGGTCTGGATGAGCTTGAAGATGATGTTAAAACAATATGATTGGATGGTATACTTTTACTCATGTATATTGCACTTAAAGGCTTCTTTCCTTTTGTTGTAAACCCAGATATGGAGCAAGGTATCTGGCTAGCTACCTCCAATTTATTTATATACAGGAACTGCAGATGATCAAGCTTGTGATACTTAAATATTTCCAATATGACAGACTACACTAAGGAGCACGAGCGTGATAGGAAAATTTTATTCGACTATGCTATGAAAGGCGAGTGGGATAAAGCTGTGAAACTATACAAGCAACGGCCCTCGCTCCGGCAGGAAAAGCTCACCGTTTACGGGGACACGGCGCTGCATATCGCCGTCCTTGATGGCCCTGTAAGGGTTGTTGAAGAAATGGTTGAGCTGGTTAGTAATCAAAGAATACATTTGGTGTTCTAAAATCAAAAAACGAGGATGGAATATTCTTCCATTTGGCAGCATCTATGCCAAATGTTTTAATGTGTAAATGCATCGAAAGGAAGGGTGAAGATCTTCTGCAAGGTTTTGGCATTCCTATTCGTAATAAAGATGGGAATGAGGATGAAGATCATCTGATAAGCATTCCAAATAAAAGATACAAACCCTAATTTCTCTACAGCCGCAGTGGTCAGACGGAGGCTTTCCTTTGCCTCCACAACGAAGCTCGAATCAGCTCGCCTTAGGAACAAAAAAGGCGAAACAGTTCTTCATTGTGCCTTGGCTGGAGGAAACATCAGTAAGCATGCATTTCCTTTTCCGTCCTTCTTGCACTATGTAAATTAATCTTAAGTGGCCTTTGTTTTTACTTGTTAATATTTTAGAACCCTTTTCATCTCCCACTCAAAAGCCTTGTAAAGGGAGGAAGGTTCCTCTATATATATTCACTCTTCCAATGGACCGTGTTCGGCTAATTCGAGACTTCCAAAGACTTCTACACGGATGTTGGGTTTTTGTCTTTTTCTTCTCCAACCCCTTCTTGAGGATGATAAGAGTGGAACCTCCTCCACCGTGATCCAGACACCTAGCCGGTTCTGATATCATGTTACTATTTTATAACCCCTTTCATCTCCTACTAAAAGGCCTTATAGAGGGAGGAAGGTTCCTCTATATATATTAACTTCAATTAGACTATGTCCGGCTAATGTGGAACTTCCAACACTCCCTTTCATACGGAGGCTGGGTTTTTGATTTTTTTTTTTCTCACAATCCTTTCCAAAAGAATGATAAGATAGGGTTCTCCACCAGATCTAGACACTTAACCAACTTTGATGCTCATGTTAAATATTTATAAAGCCCCGCGCACTCTCTCTCTCAAATCCCACTAAAAGTCCTTATAGAGAGAGGAAGGTTCTTCAATTGGACCACGTCTAACTAATGTGAGACTTCCAACATTACTTAATTCTATATATAATTTTTATTCTGAATAGTGTTTAATAGGATTTATGGGATTAATTTGTTTGTTTTTTCTAAAACAATCTATTTTTAATTTTTACCTAAAATTATGAGAAAATAAAATTTTAAAAAATACTTGTGCTTTTATTAGTTGGAATCATGTATTTGAACTGGATTATAAAGTGATATGGTTTGATTGAGACAATACTTAGTTTTTCTAAATATAAAAACACAAGATAGAACCAAAAAATCAAATATTTTTAGCTTTTCTATTGGGCCAAAATTTTAAATATTCAAATGTTGGCAACAAAAGTTAAAAAAAAAAACAATAAACCCCTATTCTGGGTCAAAGCTCCCTGCTATCAGATTGGAGGCCTAAATAACGTGAAGCACTGAACCAGCCTACTTTAGGCAAAGGCGAAACAATTCTTCATTGTGACTTGGCTGGAGGAAACATCAGTAAGCATGCATTTCCTTTTCCTTCCTTCTTGCACTCTGTACATTAATCTTAATTAATAGAAACAATTAATTAACGGGTACAAGCATGCATTTCCTTGTGTGTTTTTGTGGCTTGACAGAATTGGCATTTCTAATATTTGAAAGATACGAAGATCTGGGCACGACATATGATGAGAGAGGAGTCACCCCTCTTCGTCTCCTTGCAAATCAGCCAACTGCATTCATAAGCGGGGCTAGACTCAACCTGATTGACAGAATCATTTATCAAAGTAAGTTTCCACGTCTTCCCAAACCAAAATTAAATCCAATCCAACCAATCCATATATATATATATATATATATATATATATATAGCAACCACAATGTTAATATTTTTAGAACCCCTTTCACCTCCCACTAAGAGGTCTTATAGCAGGAGGAAGGTTCGTGAATATATATTCACTTCAATTGGATCATGTAAAGCCGTACTTCCCCTCTCATGGACGCTGGTTTTTTTTTTCTTTTTCTTTTTCTACTCCTTCCAAAGGATGATGATATGTGTGGAGCATCTTCCACCATGATCTAGACACTTGGTCATACCATGTTAATATTTTTAGAACCTCTTTCACCTCGCACTAATAATCCTTATAGCATGAGGAAGGTTTCTCCATATATATTCACTTCCATTGGACTGTGTCTAGCTGATGTGAGACTTCCAACACTTCCCCTCACACAGAGATTGGGTTTTGATAAGTATGGAACCTCTTCCACCGTAATCTACACACCTTGCCAGCTTTGATATCATGTTAATATTTTTAAAACCCCTTTTACCTCCCACTAAAAGGCCTTATAGTAGGAGGAATGTTCCTCCATATATATTCACTCAATTGCACCAGATTCATCGATGGAACTTCCAACACTTCCCTCATGGAAGCTGGGTTTTGTTTCTTTTCTTTTCCTAGTCATTCAAGAGGATGATAAGTGTGAAACCTCTTCCACCGTGATCCAAACACCTTGTCATACCATGTTAATATTTTTATAACCTCTTTCACCTCTCACTAAAAGGTCTTATAGCAGGAAGAAGGTTCCTTCACATATATATTCACTTCAATTGGACTGTGTCTAGCCGATGTGGGACTTCCAATACTCCCCCTAACGCGAAGGCTAGGGTTTTTTTTTTCTTTTTCCAATCTTCCTAGAGGATGATAAATGTGGAGCCTCTTCCACCATGATCTAGACACTTGGCTAGCTTTGATACCATGTTAATATTTTTAGAACCCCTTTCATCTCCCACTAAAAAGCCTTATAGCAGGAGGAAGGTTCCTCCATATATATTCACTTCAATTGGACCGTGTCTAGCCGGCTGGACTTTTCAACACTTCCTCGCCACGTAGGCTGGGTTTTTATTTTTTTTTCTTTTTCCAATCTTTGTAGAGGATGATAAATGTAGAGCCTCCTCCACCATGATCTAGACACTTGGCTAGCTTTGATACCACGTTAATATTTTTAAAACCCCTTTCATCTCCCACTAAAAGGCCTTATAGTAGGAGGAAGACTCCTTCGTATATATTCACTTCAATTGGACCATGTCTAGCCGATGTAGAACTTTCAACACTTCCCCACACTCTGAGGTCAGTTTTTCTTTTCTTTTCCAAATTTTCTAGAGGATGATAAGCAGAGTTCTTCCAATCGTGATCTAGACACCTTGCCAACTTTGATATCATGTTAATATTTAACCCCTTTCACCTCCCACTAAAAGACCTGAGTAACAGAGGAAGATTCTCCATATATATTCACTTCAATTGAACCGTGTCTAATAGATGTGGAACTTCCAACACACAATATTAATTATTCTACGTTAAGACCTAACTATATCTTTTGTCATTTTGCAAGGCATATCTGTCTGTCCAGAAGTCTTTCTAGCTCGGGATCACACAGGTGTTGATTAATTCGATTTTGCTGTCGCATGTACTCACTGAAACCTGTACTGCAATAACACATGAACTAACAAAACCAAATTACCAAAGACTCAGAAAATAACAAAAAGTAACGAAAAATCCGTATCACCATCTATGTGCTCACTTCTCTATATCAATTTAAACCTTCCAGAACGGCGCCAAAACTCGACAGCGCCGAAACACTAAGTGTATAAAATGAATGCCTATGTGCGCAAGTGCACACGTAGTCCCAAGTACATAAAGGTACTTAAAGTACGGATATCGATTCACAGGAAAGGTGAATCGGGACTACAGAGGTTCCGCTTACAATATCCGACAAATGATTATAGGGTAAAATTTAAGTAAGGAAACCTAACTAAGCTATTGATTCTAGTGAATTAATGGTGTTGTTTCTAGGGTTAAATCTCCTATCACTGCCTAATGGATTACTTTTCTAAAGATATTGTTATTCAATATATTTGTAATATGTCAATGGCGAGGTGATCTTGGCTCTTATGAGATATCCCTCTCTCGAGGTATATCCGCCTTATCTCGTGAATAGAATCGAGTATATCTCATCTCGACTCCCAGATTCGAAATGCTTTAAATGTTCTAACCCCAAATGCCACCTTCAGTTCGGAATATCTCTATTAACCGACCGGGCTAAAGGCTACTTCTAATTCCGCATCCCCGAATACCCTCATCTCTCGAATCTCTGGATTCCGCGATTATAAGCATTATTACGACATTATCATATAATTGAAATGCGGTGTATAGAGTAGATGTGATAAATTAATAACAACGAATAAATATGAAAGATCAAGCTTTAACTATCAGGAGGTGACAGGTTTGATGTAACCCTAGAGATCTAGAACATAATGAAAGAAAGTATGAAATCATGACAAAGAAAACATTGTTCTAATATCCAAAATATCCGAAAATGAAAAGCGCATAATTCCCGCACTTCGGGCTGTCACTCGCTTCGAAACCCAGGCTCGTCTCGTACGCCCCGATACCCTAATTTCTCGAGCCATTCGCACTTTAAATGATGAGGTGCAGATTGCTGAAACACGTCGCGACGTGGTGACGTCAAGGACAAGGATGTTTCTCACTTCCTTGCTCGTCCTCATTGTTCCAAACTCGCCTAAAAGTCGCCTTTACGCTCCAACGAATCGATCCACAATTACACCAAAATCGTGGATCTAGCCACAAAAAACTATAAAATTATTATAAAATACATGTGAAAGTGATTTTAACCGATCGCGAGTGTAAGATGAGTGTTTTAGGCACTCATCACACCCCCAAACTTCTAGTTTCCTTGCTTGTCCTCGCTGAACTCCACTCCCAGACAGACACACACACCCGACATAACGTAACTCACACCAATACAAACGATGCACATGCTGAAAAAATAGGATCAATTTGATTGACTCATACCCACTGCTTTGCTCGATGTTCAAAGAAAGGCATACAAGATATTTGACTTTCAGAATTCGATTGAGATAGGTGAAACCGATTCAGTGCATCAAATCCCATGGTGTTCAATAAATTCCTCCCAAAAACCCTACGTGTTTATAAATGAATGAATTCCGTAATATGCCTCAGGTCTGATAATCTCAAACTTAAGCTCAACCTCAAAGCCATTAGGAAGACGCTTAACTAGGAAAGGACAGGAACACACCCATTTATTCATGTCCTATACTTAGAAATTTCCTACGCACCTAAAAACAAAATGGAAAAGACCTAGTGCCAAGAAGTTTTACCGAGTGTTCCCGTAGCGGATCCACTGCGACTCCCCACCCGCCTGGTTAAGGGGGCACCGTGCATCCAATTCCCTTCACCTCACCCCGAACACTCAACCAAACTCAAAGGCCCTAGGTTGCGAGAATGATCCATCTCTCTGTCCTGCTGCATGGGCGTTGAAGTTAATGACTCCCTACTACCGCTCGTGGCATTAGGCTTTGATAGCCCTCGCATCAGGCCCGATTCATCGATGATTCCGCTTTATTCCTATGTGCATATACCTATTTTTGTCATATCTTTCTTTTTCTCTTTTTCTATTGTTTTTGTATTTTCTCTTTTGGTTGGGGCTCGATGGCAATCCTCTTGATTGTAGGTGTCCCATCACTCAAATGGTTCGAATCTCCCAGTTGGATCGAATCCTAGTAGTCGGGTTCTAAGACTCATGCATACTCCGGGAAGTCACTAGTGTGTGAGTGTGATAGGGTTTTTGAGAACTGGTTTCTTAACTACCCGGGATTGATTCACTAGCCATTTTCAACTATTCAACCTAATTACCGAGCATCAAGTAGATGTATGCATTTGAACAAATTTATAGTGAACTCAATCCAAAATTGATCCTCAATATCCAAAATGGCACACATGTATGCGATCACTACATGCACAAATGACCTAAAACACACGCAAACAACTAACATACGACTCCACACAACATGAAAGTGTGATGTAAAACAAACTAAAACTAAACCTAAACACCACCAATAACTGCATGCAATACTAAAAACAAAACACAACTAATATGCGGAACAACTAAAAATACTGCATACTACGGAAATCAAAACAACAATAAACAAGAACAAAAACATAGTACCCTAAACAAAACCAAAAACATAGTACCCTATCACATCCCCCCAAACAAAAAATAATATCCAAAGGTCCTCACCGATAAGATATAAACAATAGAGAGGAAGGACTCGAAGATCACCGGCGGTGGAGGTGGTGGAGGCCGGTGGAGCCAGATCGGGGGTGAGCTAGCCCGCATGTATCAGTCGCCAGAATGATGGCTCGATCGTCAGACTGTCTCGCATGTCAAAGACGCAACGCCTTCCTGCATATCTCGGGTAACGAGGACTCCTAAGGCTCTTGGGTCTCATCCCAAAATGCGCTCAAAAACGCTCAAAGGAGCGAGCACCGGTCCTCAAGATCCGGTGAAGGAGGAGGAGAAACCTGGCCGCCCGAGGCCGCCGTGGTGGTGGAGGGGCATGACGAGGGGTGGTGCGGAGGTCGAGACAGAATCGTCGCGTCATCCTCGGGTGTCGCCAGAATCCAAAGCCAGCCCGAGAACGGAAGCTCGCCCTCGCCCGAGGGCTCGTGGCCCAGCCGACTCCTTTCAGTTATGACACCAGTGTGTCCTGCCGACCGACATGGGCTCGATCGGATGAAGCCAGGCTTCATTACATCGCCAAGGCACCCTTGGCTTGTTCGTACAAGCCAAAAATCGTAGCGGTGCCCCAGTTCATTCGTCCCTGCTATGGAGGATAGCATCCCTCATAACCTACCCAATATCAATGGTATATCCCTGATGATGGCGAAGTCAGTAGGAACGCCATCGCCACCACACATTCGCCGCCGGATGGTGACGCGAGTGATGAAGTGATGCCAAACTCGAATGTAGGCCAAATGCTCGCTCAAATCAATCGCATGGCCCTCGCGACCGGCTGGATCCTCCACTCACCCCGCCTGGGTCACGCTTGATGACCTCGTGCACCTGGATGCCTCACGAGTTGATCAGCGAACTGGGACATGTCTAGCTTATAGAAGCTATTGATCGACCGCGACCGGTCGACCATCACACCTCAGACCCCGACCCTTTTGAGGACACAAGCGAGGTTGGCGTAAAATTCTCGTGACCACGCCATCTCGCCGGACGAGAGGTCGGGCATAAAGCACGCCACCCCTTAGCCTCGATAGTCTTTCTGAAGAAATCATCGGGGTGATGAAACCCCTTCTCTTTAATGAACGAGCGGTTTTTGCAAATGGTGCCAAACCGCTCGGCGGCACTCATATTTGCAAACCGCGAGGCATCGAACGCTGAGCTCATCCTCGCTAACCGACTCATGTGCAACTTTCGGGCTCTTGGCGATATATCGACTCCAAGACACGTGGTAGTATCCCAAAGGGCACCTACTAACTTGGACAAAAACACAAACACCTAATGTGCTAGAAAAACTAACTAAGACTCAAGACTCAAATTCCTAACTCAAGACCTAAAAATACTCTAATGAACACTTATAAGCCCACGAAACCACCCTGGAGTACAAAGGTACCCTCGAATGCGACCCAAAAGCTAGAACCAAGCACAGTGTGGTGGGAATGCCACAATGACTCAGAACCAGGGGAAAAAAGTGGCTTGTAGGGACACAATGGTGGTCGGAGAACAATGTCGACTCCGACCAAATAAGTGTGGAACAAAGGCCCGACAGTCCTATGAGGGCCGGGTGCTCGTGAAAGCTAGGGTTTCGAATGGGGGTGTGTGAGGTGAAGAGTCAAAAATGAACCGTTCTTGGGCTTAAAATGCAACGTCGCTGGTGGCGGGTCACGCCGCGACGCGACAGAGTGGATTTAACCCACGCCGCGATGCTGAGTCCACGCCGCGACGCGGATGCGCGCATTAAAATGACGTCGCGACGTGGAGAATGACGTCGCGACGTGATAGAGGCTTGTGCAAATCCACGTCGCGACTTGAAAAGACACGTTGCGACGTGATAGAGGGGTGGGCAACTGACGCCAGCGACGCGGTAAACACACGCCGCGACGCGGATGCAGGGTATTATTAACCTCGCTGACGCGGAAAATACACGTCGCGACGTGACAGAGGGGTGTTAATTTGACGTCGCGACGTGAAAATCCACGTCGCGACGTGACAGAGGGGTGTTAATTTGACGTCGCGACGTGGGAAATCCACGCGACGCGATGTGAAAAAATCGAGCATGCTGAAACTTTCCAACATGAACCCCCTCTCTCAGACTGCGGACTCCCATTAGCTTGTAATGCCGAGCTGGAATGAATCCTCCCGACCGCATCCGCGCATCCCGAAAGTAAACAAACAAACCGAAATACCAATCACAAATAAAGCCGTAAACCTAATCGCAGAAAATAAACACAGAACTCGAGCCAAACAAAAGGGAAAGTTTAAGAACACATGGGTTGCCTCCCAAGAAGCGCTATGTTTAATGTCGTTAGCTCGACGACCCTGAATCTCAATGTGTTTAGGAACCCAAACTCATGTGATAGATGACTACACTTCTGGTCTGGGCATCTAAAGGAATGATTTTCTTGTCTCCGCAAAGAAACTCGCTCCATAGTACGGCCTGCTGGCCGGTGGCGACCGTGAATGTGCCTTTCTCAGATGTGAAACTTCCGCTTCCACCATGTGAAAAGACCTTGTTATCGTGAAAGGCCCTAATTATCGAGACTTCAATTTCCTAAAAGCTTTAATCGAGAAATGAACAAGGACTTGTTGTCCCACTGTGAACTCCTTTCTAGTGATGTGTTTGTCAGGCAAGCTTTAGTCTTTCCTTATAGGATGCGATTACATGCTTCGCTTCCGAACTCATCTAGCCTAATCGAGTCGAGTAAATGCTTTTCACCACCCAACACCATCCATGTTTAGCTGCTTACGAGGTCCCGTCCACGAAGGCTCAACATCATCACATCTAATTCCACCGGAAGATGACAAGCTTTACCATACACGAGTCTGAACGGAGACATGCCCAAAGGAGTTTTAAATGGCAGCATGCCTGCAGCGCATCGTCTATCTTTAGACCAATCCTTCCCGGAGCCGTTTGACTGCCTTCCTCGAGAATGTACTTGATTTCATGCGCTGATACCTCTCGCTGCCCGCTTGATTATGGGTGATATGCAAGAGATGTGCGATATGTACTCCCATAATTTTTGCAACACCTTTATCAATTACCTTATTAAATGTGGGTACCATTATCCGTGATTAAAGCCTCGAGGAGTTCCAAAACGTGAGAATATATTGCCTACAGAATCGAGCCACAACCGTGGCATCATCAAGCGTGCAGGAATTGCTTCCAATCTAATTTCGAGACATACTTCATCGCCAACAAAATGCATGTGTTGTTGTACGATGCAGGAAATGGTCCCATAAAATCGATCCCCCATAAATCAAACAACTCTACCTCCAAGATGGGATGCATGGGTGGCTCATCCTTTCTAGAGATGTTCCCCATTCGTTGACATTTATCACAAGTGGAAACGAATTGGTGAGCATCTTTAAATAAGGAAGGGCCAATAAAACCCGATTGTAGAACCTTGGTCATTGCTCTCTAGCTACAATTAAAGTGTCCACTACACTCCAGAGTGTGACAATGGTTCATACTATGCATTTCATCTTCAGTACACATCTCCTTATCACCTCGGACAAGACAATGTCTCGTAAAGAATCGCTCTTCCCAATAAGAGTGTTTAAGGTGTGCTAAAACCTCTTCCTCTTCTGATAGTTAAACTCCGGGGGGATCACTTTGGCCACCAAATAGTTCACATAACTGCAAAACTGTGGAACTCGCTTTTCTCATTCTCAATAATAGCAAAGTTTCGTCTGAAATTGGCCATTCAATAACATCATCTCGCCCTTCCAAATAAAGATGGTCACTTACTAGATTTTCGCGTCTTTCGTCCTTGATTTCACGCCGACTTGTAAGTTATTAGGACTCCACCGAATCAATCTGGGGTTTGACATCTTTCGTCATCAAGTACTTAATACCGAATGATCGCATGCACCACCTACTTTTATCGCAATCAAATACGGGGCCTAAATTTGTCAAGGCAAAACAATAGCCACAGTTCTTTCTCTCGTAGTGGCATAATTCAGTCGAGCATCATTCGGTGGTTCTACTAGCATAGTAGATCACTTTGAAAAATTTTCTCCGTCGCTTCTGGGCATCGCCCCCAATCGCGAAGTCACTGGCGTCACACATAAGTTCAAAGGGGTACGACCAATCTGGCGCCACAACAATAGGAGCAGAGATCAACTTGTCCTTCAACACTGAGAACGCATGCAAACATTGAGGATCAACCAAATGGGATTCCTTGACTAGAAGGTTAGATAACCCGCTTTGCAACTGCAGAAATCCTCGATGAACCGCCTCTATAAAATCCAAATATGGTCCTAGAAAACTGCGAATCCCTTTTACCGAAGAGGGTGGAGGCAACTTTTCAATTGCTTCAATCTTCGCCTTTATCTACTCCTATTCCCCTTGTCGAGATCCCGATGTCCAAGGACAATAATTTCAGACCATGAAATGACACTTTCCCACCGGAGTACTAAATTGATCTCTTCACATCTCACAAAGACAACTCTCAAATTTTTTAGACAATTGTCAAATGAATTTCCTCTATTATCAGAAATCGGCCCATGAAGATTTTAATCGCCTCTCCACCATGTCGGAGAATATGGCCATCATGCATCACGAAGGTACCCTTGCATCAAGACAAGCCCAAAGTGGCATCCGCCTAATGCGAATGTACCATAAGACAAGTGAGTTGTCTTCCCGATCTTCGTGAGCTATGGCAATTTGATTGTAACCAGAGTATCCATCCAAAAAGCAATAGTATTCATAACCAAATTTAATCGACGAGCATCCGACCTAGAAACGACAATGGAGCGATCTTTTCTTGAGCGCCTTTGTTCACTTCCGATAATCAATACAAATTCTCCACCCAGAATCGTTTCTGGGGATTTGGCAGAAGATGTTGTTTTCTACCCCGATGATGCTTGTTCCCTCCCTTTCTTCTGGGTGACTCACCCGAATCAATGATCCATGCATCAGTCTCGAAATCTGCAATCAATTCCCACCAATTTATTTTAAAACCTCTTTCCTGACTACTTCCTTCATCGGTTTCTGCTTAACCTCCGCCAAGGCCTAATCGAAGGTTTATGTCCATCTCTAGTAAAACACGATGCATGCACATAGAAGGATCTAATCCCTTTAGATCACTAGAGACCATCCGAGCGCATGTTTGTGATCTCGAAGGACCTCAATAACTTTCCTCTAAAGGCAAACAAAGATGCCGAGATAATCACTGCAGCGTAGGATTCTACCCCAAGGTATGCATACTCAAAATGACTAGGTAGAGGTTTTTGTTCCATCTGGGTGGTTGCTCAATCGACGGGATCAAGTGCTTTAACTCCTTCGCCTGCAGGTTCATATTTCCGCTCATTGTGTCCAAAGAGTCCATCCATTTAACATATTCTTCGCCGTCACCTCGTGTCCCTGGATTCATTCTCTACTAGGCTAGTTCCAGTATCAGAAGACCAATTTGGCTAGACACTAGCCCTACTATGTCGGCCATGAAGCAAGTATCACTTCGCTGGTGTCTCACTCCATTCGACACGTTTGAACTTTACTTCCTCTCTTGTACTCTCAGCTTCGCCTCGCTCTCAGACATCAATCATTGCCCCGCGCTGCTAGAAAAGGTCTCCTTAAGATTATCGTATTTCTTTATCTTCCTCCATGTCTAAAATAATGAAATTACTGAAAGATAAATTGTCGACCTTAACTAGATATCTCTATTATCCTCTTGATGTTTCAAAGATCCGTCCACAAGTCAAGAGTGATTCGTAGTCACGTAGCCCTAATCCCTAAACGCTTAAAATGGATAAGGGCATAAGATTAATGGCCGGGCACCAATCGTGACATGGCCTATCAAAAATAGTATTTCCATCAGGTACTGGATAGAAACCGCTCTCGGATCCTCGAAGCTTCGCAGAGCTTCCTCCCGAAGGATGGCACCGTATCTCTGCTATTCACTGGTCTCAAGTCGCCTAACCTTCTTCTCGAGACAAGATGTCTTTCATGAATTTACATAACTAGGCATTTCATTTGTGTGGCATCAAAGAAATGGATGAAAGCTTTATGTGCAAATTTTTGAAACATCCATGAATTTAGTGAATTACTTATCCATTTTTATGTTTCTCGAGACGTCAGGTAAGGAACTGCATAGCCGTGGCCTTTGCTTCCAATAGAAGCCCTCGCCGACCAAGCTCCCAGGCTCGCACTCTTATTTGTATCATCACCCGACTATGCTAGATTACATTCTCCGCCCCTACCTCTCTCGTAGTCGAGGGTTTTCTTGGTCTCCAAGTCTTTACCACTTCTCACAGAATCGCCGGACATGTTCATTTCGTCTCAAGGCCTCGGGGTTTACTTCGAGTCGTCAAGGATCCCGCCATTTTCCGTCGCCAGTTTGCCATTCGGGCCCATTTCAGGCTCTAAACTCTCACCAGTGCTGCTGATTGTTTAAATGGGTTGCCTCGTCACAGACGTTTGCTTTAGTCTCATTCAGTGCTTAATCGAGAAGTTAACATCCGTAAGAGTCGCTTCTTAAATCCAACTTCTTCTCAAAGAGTGTGTTTCACTAGTTCTGCTCGATCGCATTGTTCCGATTGCTCCGCCATCCATACCCTTGGTTGTTTGATTATTCCGGGTTCTCGATTGTTACGCTCACCCTTGTCCCCCGATTCTGATTCTGCAGTCAGTTACCCCCATAAGGTCCTTTCGCCGTGATTGATCTCCGACAAACCGGCATCGCATCGGGCTCGCTTCTAATCGAGGGTTTGATCGACCGACATTCCGCGCGCTAGCCGTCCCTCCACAAAATCTACATAATTCTAAGTGGATTAGTTTGTATGGCGCTTGCGGTTCCTTACTGTCTATTCAACTCGCTTTAGTTAGTCAGGCCATGATTCACCAAAGGTTATGACCCCATTATCCGTGCACTTACCGCATTCACTCGGTAAACTCTCTCTCTAGCCACCGACCAGGTTGGCTGCGCCACTTCTAAGATCCTATGCTCGGGTCCGTGGTTTTCATCAAGGTTCCTCCAAATAGGAGGCATCTATCATTGTCTGGCTGCATTTCCTGCACTACTGTAGGGTGACTCGTGATCCATCCGGTTAGCCTGGTGAGGACATCTCCGCACACCAAACCCGTCCCATGCCTCCGCTGTGCTCTCCCTCTAGTTGACCACCAAACGTATTGATCTCTTGCACAAGTTGTGCAATTTTCAAGGTAAGAACTTGGTCAGAAACTTTGTACCAAAATCGCTCCATGTAGTAATGGAATCAGGGCCGACTCGGTTAGCCAATGTTTGGCCTCATCTTGAGAAAGTGGGAACAACCGTAATCTTAGAGTTTCTTCGCAACTCGTTGTAATTTGATGGTACGCAAACTTCGAGGAAGTTAGTCAAATATGTCTGATTCTCATGGGGTAGTCCATGAACAAGATACCTAAGATCCAGACTGCGGATCGACTTCACCCGAAATTGTTTGCTTGAATCGTGGTCAGTTTGATCATTGCCTGAACAATCAGGTAACACGGTAACTCATCTAATAGCATGTAAGGACTGCCCTCAGTCATAAATGGCCCGGGCGCTTTGATTCCTTCCGTGGATTCCCATTTCGACTTCTCCTCAGGCTTCAGCTGTTCAACGCCAAAATCTCGTTTCGCGTTTTCCATGACTATCAAATTTGGGACATTTTCTCGTTTCTCTCGTTTCCTTTACAACTGTGTAAGTCTTCCTGCTCTGATCATTACTGTGTTGATTAACCCGATTTTGTCAGTCGCATGTACTCACCGAAACCCTGTGATCGCAATAATACAATGAACTAACAAAACAAAATTACCAGCACTTGTAAAAATAACAAAAGTAACGAAAAATTCAGAATACTATCTATGTGCCTACTTATATCAATTAAACCTTTCACCAAGAATCCGCGCCAAAACTTGACAGCCAAAACATGTATAAAATGAATGCCTATGTGCAAGGCACGCTGCAGAGTCTCAAGCAATATATACTTACAAGTACTAGATATCAATCCACAGTAGAAAGGTAACGATCATGTAGGTTCGCTTCTATTAACATCCGACAAATGACTTTATGGTGAAATTTAAGTGCAAGGAACCCAACTAAGCTTATTGATTCTAGTGAATGACTGGTGTCGCGCCTAGGGTTAAAATCTCCCCATCACGCTCAATGGATTACTTTTCTAAAGATATCATATTCAATATATTTGTATATGTCAACAATAGTGATCTTGCCTACTGTGATATCTTCTCAGGTATATCCTATCTCGTGAATAGAATCGAGTATATTCCCATCTCGACTTAAGATTCGAAATGCTTAAATGTTCTAACCCCAAATGCCACCTTCGTGTCTGGAATATCTCTATTAACCGACCATTTAAAGGCATTTCACTCATCCCCGAATACCTCATCTCCTTCGAATCTCTACTCCACAGCATTATGTTAATATCAATGTGACATTTCATTCAAGTATGAATTGGAAATGCAGTATAGAGTAGATGTGACAAATTAATAAATAACCGAATAACATGAAAGATCAAGCTTTAATCACGATGTGATGTGGTTTGATGTAAACTCAGAAAGATCAGAAGAGAATTAAAAGAAGATGAACCGTTTAATAAAGAAACATTGTTCTAATATCCGAAAATATCCGAAAAATGAAAAGCGCTACACTCCCACTCGGGGCCAAATGTCACTTAATTAAACCAGGCTCTCCGCTCAGACGTACCTGAAGCACCCTAATTTCTCGAAGCCATTCAGATTTCTTAATGATGAGGTGCAGATTTTCAGCCGACGCCGCGACGCAGGACGCATGACGCAGGACGCCGCGATGCGACGTCTACTCTCAGCTCGCTCCTCATTGTTCCAAACCGTCTCCAAAAAGCCTGCCGCTTCTTTAATGCAGCCCCAATGAACCTGTATCCACACCAGACACCAAAATCAGGGATCTAGCCACAAAAACTATATAATTATTATAAAATACATGTGAAAGTGACGAACCGACGCGAGTGTAAGATGAGTGTTTTAGGCACTCATCACATTCTACACCATGCACTATGTGTGTGCTATGAACACTCATGTCTAATGCACACAACATTTCATATATTTAACATACATGCAGTCATGTTAATTGAAGGATCCCGACCCGGATTAACCTCATGAACCCGAGGATCTCCCAAGACTCCAATGGATATAAATTTTTCCTCAAACAATCAAATAAAATCCATGAGTTTAACCCCTTTACAACTTATATATTTTTAGAAATAATGCGGAAGCGAAGTGGGTAAATTTTTTTTTCAAACATCTTAGATTTTTTCTAAAACCAGCAGTTTCCTGCTTTTCTGACTTTCCCAAATTTATAAGTACTGCATAAGCATTTAAAAACACTTAAATATTCAATTAACTTCCACAGGACTCCTCATTCACAACTCAATCAACACAACATATATATACCATATACCTTATTCATTTCAATCATCAAAATATTTTAAAACTTCTTCAATTCCATACATTGTATCAAAAATTTCAGCTCGGTTTAATTTAAGCCGACGCCTAAGTAATCTCATTTCAAAATTATAATCCATATATGCATATATACATGACAAATTTATTCACATACAAAATATGCAACTATTTATACAATGCGCTCACATAGCCGTCTCCGATGGCTCGACTCATCGCACGAGGATACTCTGTCACAAGTATTCTGCCCCGGGATCCTCAATATTTTGGAAACATATGGAAAAGGACTGAACCAAAGAGCCCGTGAGTGTACATTTTCATTATGATACGATTTGCAGATATATCAAAATAATACATACTTTATATTGTAATTAAAATCAATTTATGCCTTAATGATTATGCCTCAAACTTTCTTTCTTCTTTCTTATATTAAATAATTTATAATTAAATCCATTTATGCCTTAAACATTTATGCCTCAAACTTTCTTTTCTTTCTTTCTTTCTCGATGGAACCTGGTGATAAACACACCATCAGCCTGCACCGACGGTGAGGGACATCAAGGCATTCCAAGCCATAACCACTACGTCATGGAGAAACTCACGCTTTGCATAGGGTTCCAAGCCATAGCACCTATCACGTGTAAGGATATTACTCTAGACACCTAATTCTCTCCCCGCTTAGTAACCTATAATTTTACCCTCTAAATCCTTACACGCTTTAAGGTACTCCTACCGATATCAATCATAACAACTATATGGGGTTAGGTAACCATCGCAAAACATTTATCAAAAATACATTTATAAATTCATTTGAATCCTTTACTTTATCATTAAAACACATATATACGAAAAATATACATATGCATTCTTTACACATTTTTAAACTTCCATAATGCCTTAACATATGCATACATATATAATTTACTATAAATATATATATTGATGCAAGATAAAACATTTTCATATGCCTTAACATTTATATAAACATTTCCATTAAACTTTTCAGTTTAACATTAAACCATTCACTTTAAAAACCTCAATTGTCAAAATATCATTTTACACTCATACCACCGCTCACCCCCGCCAGCTTCCCGTCGACCCCGTTTCCCGTCCGATAGTCATTTTCACCTTTTTCAAGAAAACCACAACTACACATTAATCATAACTTCCATTTTAATCCACCATACACATTCATTTAAATCCAAATGAACAAATTACCCTTAAGCACTAAAAACCCACTCATTTTGGCCAACATTTTTCCAACAATACTCTATAGACTTTATGACTCAAAATTATTCAAACGGTCTTCAAAATTTATAAAACTCTCCAGATCAGTCCTTTATATATCCAATGACATCTCTTTAAATTTTTAATTTAAAATTCCTTCTCTAAGGCCCTCAACCACATAACACAATTTACAGCATGTTTTTGATGCCAACTTGGTTAACTCACTGAATCACCTACTGTTATCCTTGATTTATGGGATCTTAACTCCATAAATTGGAAATGGTTTTTCCACTCATTTGAAGCTATGGTTATAATGTTTCAACTTCTCAAATTGGAATCACCAATTTGGATCTGAAACTCAGGGTATTTGTATTTTACACATCTAATATATGATGACTCTGAGAATTTTGACGAGAACAGAGATCTACTGCACATGGCTCACTGAAAGAGTAGGCACTTTGGGATGATTTTACATAAACTTTACTTCTGAATCAAGGTACCTAAAATTATTACCATAATTTTGAATCGTTCAATTTGGGATGAATGAAACTCCCTTATGGCCACTACAACCATACTTTACTAAAACAGAGCAAATCAGTGAGCTACACGAGGCTTTCACGCTTTCAGTCACAGGAGCCCAGAGCTACAATTTGCTCAGCCGAGTCACTACTTATTTTATCCCCTATCTCTTATGGTTCTTTACCAATTGAATCAAATTCATTTGGATGATTCCTAACTTAATCTATAGCCAAAATAAGAAAACAGGGTTTTACGAAATTTTTGACAGCATTCCCTTTACTTTACAACATGATCTTGTCTTACTTTCAGTTGAATCTCTTTTTGTACTTTCCTGGCAATTCCAATACATTATCCCCTTGATTTCTGCTGTCCCTGACATTTCAACATCAAACCCTACCTAACCATTCTATATTTGATTTTCAAACTAATAACCTAATCCATTTCTTTCTCTAATTTTCTATCAAATTCTGTCTATGATTCAACCTTCATTAATACTAATTGGTTTTGCATCCACAAAACCTCAACAAGTCGAAAGGGGTTTGATGGCGGTGTGTCTCTCAACAAAACCCTGGGTTTGGAACAAAACCAAGCTCTCCACTTAAACCTGGCAATCACTTAATAACCTAGACATCCAAAGGCACTTGATTCCATGCAAAAAACATGCACACCTTTGTTTAACTTATCTTACCTTGCTTCTCCTTATAACTGCTTTCTTTGGCACCTGCTTCTTCTCCCTTTTCCTCCTCCATACGGGTGCCTTACAACTTTTTGAGAATGAAATAGATGTGTTTTGTTTGTCTCTCATTCATGATGACAATCTCATGTTTCACTTAATTATAAGTTAGTTCTCCCATCTCTCGAATTTTGCACATAAACTTTCTTTGTTATTTCTAGCGGCCCATCTACTTTGATTTTTTTGACTTTTCTTCATCCTGCGTTGATTTTAGTCCTCCAGCGCTGATGTTGCAAATCAACTTAAAGTGTAAAAAACCTGAACGAAGAAAAGTCCATTGGTCCATTCTCATGGAGTCGCTGGCAACATAACCAGCCCTAAAAAATTTGCAGATTACAGCTCTTTGTGCCCCGAATCTCATTCGGTCCAGTTCTCATGATATTTTAAATCATAACTGCTTCCGATAGAAAGGAAGGTTTTGATTAGGCTACCATGAGAAGGCTGTACCTGACATGAGATTTTGTCTCGGTTTCGGCGCTTTATCTTATCTTTGATTAAATGTCAAGGAAACATCATTCTGTGGTCGTCCCTGGCTTGGTGTGGCTGCAAATATTCTAATAGCTCCGGTTGCAGGAGAGATGCTTCCCATTGGACTAAAGACCACAGGTCTGAGGTTCGAATCTACAGGGAGGCGAAAAGGCTTCGATGGGAATGAGGATGTCATGAGTGGCTCCACGCTTTGAAGAGATGCTGGGGGTCCACGAAGGAGTGTGGACCCTACCTGATAAAAAGCCTTTTATTGTGGGGTCCACACCTCGTACTCCGCAATTCCCCTTCCAGGAGGTAACTGGTCCACCATCATGGCCCGGCAGTTGCCCTTGGGGTGGTTCACTCGCGAAGGGCATGTCATGCCCTCCAGGCATTTTCTTTCGCCTGTGAGACCGAACCCGGGACCCGGGGCTTAAGGTCGATGGTAGTAGAGATGCTCCCCCATTGGACATGAAGCGTTAACAGACCGAGGTCTCACGGAAGCGAAAGAAAATGCAGAGAAATGATATTCTGGCCAGTGAGCACTGGCGATGATTCTGATGGCCCTTATGTGAGGTCACCTTGACCCCTCGGGTACGCTAGGTGGGCACTCAAGATATCCTCATTCATTTGAGTTCTTTTCGTCACTGTGGCAGAGGGCCTCATCTGTGTCATCAGCTCTCATGTCTGCTGGATGGTGCAGAGATGTAGTTGAATTTAGAGCGCTGGGGTCACTTGGGTTGAATATCGGGAGGCGGAACTCGGTGGGAATAGGACTCTATCTATGAGTGGCTCCACACGAGATACCTGAGGGAGTCCCACGAAGAGTGTGGACCCCCATTAATATTCCACATATATTATTCAAATCAATATGCGTGCGTCACATAAGCATGCACCCATCTTTTCTATCATTAGTTCATTCATGTCAACACATCATTCAAGCTTGTATTAAAAAATAATTCCCAACCATTACTTAGAGCGAAGTAATGCCATGATTCATATTCTTGGGCGAGACATAGTATTTTAATAAATACAACCCAATGCATATAATTATTTCATCTTTATCACATAATTTTACGTATTCGACATCTCATTGAATTCATGGCAATAACTTTACACATTAACCATTCACGGCGTAATAAATTCGGCCATGCTTGCTTTAAGGAATAATCTGGACTTAGTCAGAAAGTCCGATTTTAAAATACCACACAAAACATCCACTTTACAATTCCTTGCCAGGCCAAATTTGGAGTCCCAGCATTTCGATTACAAGCCCAGGTTAAGCGGCGATTCACGAAAACTGAGAAGGACTGTGCCTGCGATCAGTGACCCGGGCCGTGTTAAGTCTCACGGCTGAGGACTTTATCTAATTAAATTCTAGACTCGGCGAGCTTTCAGTAGAGTCAAGAAGCATAGTCCGAGGTGAGGCGAAAGTTATGGTCGATCGAAGTTGGCCGACGTTCCACCGAGGGTGTGCGGAAATTTGGGCACGTTTGCCGTTACGCTTTCGAGTTTTGCCATCCCCGAAGACACGATGTCGATCTCGGGCCAGTCACGAAACCCATTAAAAGCGGTCTTTTGACCATCACACCATCCATAAACAAACCCGCACAACACACATCCGTGGCTCGGAAAACCGGGCTGGCTCAGTAGGCCATTACCACGGCCCTAGGCGTAAAATAACTAGAGTAGGAGGAAACCTACTGCACTCTTGTAGCGGATTCAGGGTTCTTCTTGATCAGGGTCTTTTGCTCTCCTTCTTGCAACACTCCTTCCACTCTTCCTCTTTCTTTTTCCTCTTTTCCTCCCCTTTCACTCTTCTCTTTTCTTCTTTCCTTTCTCCTCGCTCCCTCCCCTTTTCCCTCCTTCCCTTTCCTCCCTTTCCTTTCCTCCTCCTTCCTCTTTTCCACTTCCTCCTCCTCCTCCTTTGCTCCCAGGGCCCGGCTTCTTCTTTGTCCACGAAATAGCCTTATGCCTGGCCATAGCCTTCATGGTGAGCATGCATGTTGACACATGGCATACCATGTGTCACACATAACTTATATGTATCACCCATGCATGTCTTTGCCATGCATTGGCGGCACATCAGCTACCATGTGTCACTCACATATTTCGCCATGTGTCACCTATCAGTTAGCCATGTGTCATCCACATGGCTGCCGTAATATTAGCCCATTATGGCGTTTTCTCAGAAATCACGATGAATTCTAGACTATTTGAATTCAATGAAATTCGGCCCAGGTGTATTTTCAGGGGCGATTCAAGCGGTGCGATCAAGTTTTATCGTCTGAGATCTAGAAAAATCCCTGACTTTTCTCCAAACTATTTAGGTAAGTATGGTTTTACCTTTTTATCTAAAATTTTAAATTTCAAAGAGGCTATGTTTTTGTTTAAAGTAAAGCATCCCCCTCAATCTCAAAGTGACGATGAGGAATGTTACCTATATTGCTACGGCGCAGCTCAAGAGGTTTAGATAACTTTAATGGAACACTCCCACTAGGCTGAGAATGACTCCCACTATCTTTAGCGATCTCAGGAACTAATTCCCCACCCTCACTTGAAGATAGTGGTATGCCACTCAGTTCCTCCAACTCATAGAGGTCTAAACTCTCATTGACATCGCCTATGCTAAGAAATCTTTCAATGAAATCAACATCGTGCGAATCCACTTCAATCTTTCTCGAAGTCGGTGTTCTGGAAACATCACATATGCGCTGGCAGCCGGATGCCACCTTGTAATGTGCTTTCAGCTCTGAGCCCTAGCTTTTTCCATGCCCATGGTTGGCGTTGTGGGCACCCTGTTGATCCCCCATGGTGCCCAGTAGCCAAAGTGGGGGAGCTTTTTCATGCCACAGCTCATAGGGAGTTGAGGAAACAGACTGTGAAGGCACTCTATTCAAGATGTAGGCAGCAGTCAGAAGAGCATCCCCCCAAAAAGATATAGGGAGGTTGGCCTGCGCCATCATCGATCTAGTCATATCTAGAAGAGTCATATTCCTTCTCTTTGCAACACCATTTTGTTGCGGGGTGTGAGGGATAGTGAGATGTCTTAGGATCCCTTCTTCCTCACATAATTCCTTGAATTGATCAGACAAATACACACGTTCGCGGTCAGTCCTAAAGGTTTTTAAGCCTTTTTCATGCTTGTTTTCAACCTGCGCCACAAGCGCTTGGGCAATCCAATACTTCATGGCGATGAGATAACAAATGAACATAACCGTTTAGCGAATAATCATCGATTAGTGTGAAAATAGAGCCGTAGCGTCTTATTTTTATTCATTGGTCATGAAATGTCTAAATGGACAAGCTCGATAGAGTTGAGCAACTCTTTTGTCATTCCAAAAGGTTTTCTAGATTGCCTGCTAGAGGCATGGTTCTATAGTGTAGGTCGGCTTTTGGTGAGTGGGCCTAAAAAGATCTTCTCCTAGCCGTAGTCGGCCCATCCGTTCTTGTGTGACCCGGCTGGCGTGTCGAAGTGCGAGAATCAATGTTATTACTGCTAATCACGCATATGATGAAGTAAATTAACCAGATATTGAAAAGAAACATTTAAATCTAATTTAATAAAAGGCATCATAAATGATCCATGTCCATATAAAATCCCATCACATAAATATAACCAAACCATTATTCAAAAATTCAAAAGAAAACCAAAACTAATCAAGCGTGGCGATAACTGAGATAATGCTTTGATTCGAGACATGAGTTACCGTCATGAAGAAGTAGTCTGCGACAAAGCGTAAGTGAAGTTGAATGCGAACCCAGCTCCAATAGCATCTTCACTAGTACCATTTCCGTGAGGATACTTTGTGGATGCCTCACAGGAACAACGGCGATAATCTCGCGCCCACCCGATCTCGGGGCTACATGTGGTTGCTCTTTGTGTTTACAATCGATCGGGGAGAGAATGACCGACTAAAAACATGTATTGGCTGCCGTATGTTACTAAAAGTGAGTGAGTTTGTTAGCTTCTTCGGCTCAGTGCAATCACGAGTGAAGTGCCCCTTCTTCTGGAAGTTAAAGCATTTGACTTTATTTGTTCCACGCTTTTTGCCTGCGGTTGTAGCATTCCTTTTAAGGCGCACTCTTGTTGCCTCCTCCACTATTCTTTCCCTGTTTAGGTACACCATTATCTCCCTTCTTGTGCTTAAACCCAGCGGTCTTCATTGCGAGATTAGCCTTGGTGAGGAAAGCAGCCGGAGTCTAGTTAGCTCTGATGAGATGCCTCGAGTTCCACATGACAAGATATATCTTTAAAAAATTTTATGTTCTCATTGTGGGTGAAGGTCTGCTTCATGTGTAGCCATGAATATGGGAGTGACCTGATAACAGCCTGGACTTGCTGTTCATCAGTAAGGATATGCCTCGCAGCATTTAGATCTTGAATCATACTGGACATCCCCTAAGGGTGCTTTCGGTCATTCAAACCTTAAGGGTCCTTACGATCGTCTCAATTTAGGAATAATAGCTCTAGCCTGGTGATTGAGGTGCCGTCGAAAGTGAACTTCAATTGTTCCCACATGGCCATAGCAGTAGGAAAGTTCTCAAACTCCTCTATGAGGTCATCGTGCATGCTATTCAGCATAATATAGCGAGTACGACGATCCTTCTTGGTCTAAGCTTCAAAAGTCTTAAGGTCACAACGGTATTGGGCTAGGAGTGCGCCTCGATAGGTGTCTACCATAGCGTGAGATAAAATGAGGTGGAAAGGTCATGTTTAGTCAAAAGGAATTCTATCTTTCTACGCCACGTGTCGTAGTTTGTGCCAATTAGCTTATCAACTTAGTTAAGTTCGGCTGACATGATTATAGTTGTCATAGCTACATTAATAATGCGCAAAGTTGACATTAATATTATCGCATATTCTTTTTATACTTGTTAGAATTTAATTTATAATTATTATCCCTTCCCTGCCGACCCAAGATCAAAAAATGCATAAAGCTCTAATCATCTCCCAATTGGTAGGTTGAGAATATGCCTAAATTATCTAATGAACAAAATTTCTCATGAAATTAATCACATCTACATCCACGAAGATATAGAAGTGGCACGGGGACCCACTACAAGGGTACCAAATAGATATCTAAGCGAGCCTATGCTAAAACAAGTTTACGAACATAGTAGGCGGAGCATAAACACATCCTTTTACAAGACTATCTATAATATAAATTACAAATTCAAACTACATCCTTAAGAAAACCTATTACAAATTATCTACACATAAATCATAAATAAACTAAGGATCTTAGTATACAGAACTATAAGAGAACTTGTTTATCAAACAAAATCAAACAAACATAGCTCATAAAAGGAGTAATCCAATGCAAAATTATATCCACCTCTAAACTAATATGCTAACATAAACATCTGAGATGGTCTTTGATGGATGGAAATATACCTTTCAACTCATGTAGGAGTGCAGAAAAAGGGCCTCACAAACCATGGCGGGATGAATTAAATATTGGTGGCAACATAATTGTCCAGTATTTCCTTTGGACATTCCACAAACAATCACAAACCAGTTCACAAAACCGGTCATAAACAAGTCATAAAAACAACCATAAACCGTTTTTAAATAGTCCAAATAGCCCTTTAACAGTCATAAACCGGATTTTTAATCCAAACAGCTCCTAAAACAATTTTTCAAACATGTCATAAACACTCACAATCCCATAAAACCAACCACAAATAGGCCATAAAGGGGCCATAAACCGTTTTTAAATAGTCAAGAATTAGCGAAATAGGCCCTTAGGACATCTACCCTGACATCCTCCCTTAAAACAACCCCGAATGATGAAATTAAACCAAAGTAGAAAAGATCCCTACCTCTTGAAGCGTAGTAGAAACATAGGAGGTCTCAAGAACACCCACTTAATCCGAAATCTTTGATTTCCATAAATCTCCTCATTTGGATCTTCGGTGAAATCCTCGTTTTTGTACACCGCGCTTAACTAGCCGTGAGGCGATGAACGGTAGTTCTTGGCTCGACCAGAGAACTCCGAGATCCATGAAAAAGAAGTCTTAGACTCTTTCTTTCTCCCTTTTATGCTCCATGGTCCCAACCAGAAAATGACTACTTTCCTCCCAAAAATACGATTTTTACTAACCGCGTCATAACAGGACTTGTATGTCGGTGCTGTGTTCCGCGACTTGTTGGTGTATGTTTGTCCGCAAAAACAATTTTATTTCATCTCGGTTTGAGTAGGAGTTGTGTCTTCAACTCAGCTGCCAAAAAGACTTAAACCCCCCAGCAGCTACGGCGGGAGCAAAGAATCTGGGTACTTACTTGCTGGAAATATCATAATTTCGGATACACCTAGTTGAATCTACGGGCACGGGGACCGGTACTCACTTTCTAATCTGGGGTACTCCATCCCTGAGCCTTTAACAACTTTGGTATCGGTACTCAAGAAATATCCAATCTGCGGTACTCACCTTCCTCACACACCTTTAACAACTTTAGGTACGGGTACTTACATTTTAATACGAGTACTCACCTTCACTTCGTATAATTTCACTCTCCTTAGATGCACCGGGACCTCCGTTGGGCGCATAAGGCCTCGAATGATCATCCATGTAACTTTGAAAGTCCTCAATCACATTGGGGAACCATTCCTTAGGTTGAGGAGAGAGGAAGGACAAGATTTGAGTAGGCTTTGGCGAATTGCTTAGAAATTTGGCTTCGCTTGGAAGTGAAAACGAGCATAAGTGCTTCCTTCAAAACATGGCTATCCTCTAAGCACCAAAGACACTTCAAAAAAAGTGCAAGGAACATTGAACAACCTTCAAGAGCATAAAAATGAAAGAAAGTCAAGAACCTGTTCTACACAAACTAAGAGCGAAATCACGAGTTAAGGAAGAGCTAAAAGCATGTATAAATATTGTACTTATTGTGTTAGACACCTTCCCTATTGAGCAGAGTGATCGAGTCCCAGGGATAGGACATAGAGATATTGTCCATCAGGGACCGAAATGCCAGTCGGATCCTGAGTGACAAAGGGAATTTGGGCCATTCACAACGATGGTAGTTTTGGAGGTATAGGGAAGAGGCATGAGATTTCCCGATGGAAATTTGAGAGAAGAGATCCTCAAGGAGTTCCATTGATCTTTTTTTGCTATGCATCAAAGTGGCATGAATATGTACCATGATCTTCGTCGCTAGTTTTACTAGAGTGGGATGAAGAAACACGTTAGGGAGTTTGTTTGTCGTTGTCTCACGTGTCAGCAAGTAAAGGTTGAGCACCGGAGGCCAGCGTGATTACTCCAGCCCTTTGAGGTGGATGAGTAGAAGTGAGAGCATATCACGATGGATTTTGTGACTCACTTTCCATAGACATCACGAGGGCATGACGCGATGTGGGTGATAGTGGACCGACTTACTAAGTTGGCACACTTTCTGGCTGTGCGGATGACCTTCACTCTGGAGGAATTCTGCAGGTTGTACATACGGGAGATTGTCCGGTTGCATGGAGTACCAATATCTATAGTATTATATCGGGATCCCAGGTTTATTGATAATTTTTTGAAGAGTTTCCAGCCAGTCATGAGGACACAGTTGATGATGATCACTGCTTTTCATCCACAGACAGACGGTCAGTTAGAGAGGACCATCCAGACTTTAAAGGACGTCCTTAATCTAAAGGGTAGCTAGGAAGAGCATTTACCTTAGTGGAATTCGCTTACAGATGGCACCCTATGAGGCACTATATGGGAGGCCTTGTCGATCTTCAGGTTTTACGTTTGGAGGCGAGGTGGGAAAGAAAACCTCTGGTCCCGGTTGGTTAGGGGAGACATATAAGAGAAGGTGGAATTGGAACACGATATGAAGCATCTTCTCACGGGGGCCAAAGTCGGGGACGTGAATGTGAATATTAATTCGGGGGACGGAATTCTTTTAAGGGGGGAAGAATGTAAAACCTGGGCAAATTAGAATTTTTTTTTGAAAAATGCAAAATGGTAAATTGTCGCAGTGGGTAGTTATGTCATCAATGGTTGGCTTCCCTATGGGGCTTTATGTTGGCAGTTCGGATGACAAAGTTTGATCCGAGAAAGTCATCAGATCAAATCTTGTTCCAGTATGATAAAGATCTCGAATCTTAGTTAATCTAGGCATTTTTTGATTATCAAATGTGTAGGTTTTGAGTCGATCATTTTGCTGATGGCGGATGCTGCGACATCCTTTTTAAAGTTTAACGCACTTTTGATTTTGTATCTCTATCAGTCAGCAGGTTTATCTATTTTCCAAAAATATCTTGAATCGTTTTTTTTAAGATAGAGTTATACTTTTTAATATATATATATATATATTAACAAAAAATTTAAGAAATAACATTAACAAAAAATAATGTTAAGATGGAACACGTCAGTTAACCAAATTCGGACTGCTGGGGTTCTCTTTCCCTCAGTTCAACCATCCGAAGATGCGCCAAGGCCTCCCGCCCTGGTGCCTCGTAGGGTGCCGGTCACGATAACTATTGTTGTAGGCGATTCACTAGGGGTCAATGCTTTTCTAGAACACCACGCGGAGATCAAGGGCGCATGCCCATAACATGTCCTTTAAAGTTTGGAGAATCCTCCAGCCCGACCGTCAGATGCGGGAATGGCAGTGCTCGCTCCACATCAATTGTGTTTCATATTTAGCTAGAAACTCTTCAAAAATGTGCGTGCTTACGGGATCCATTGATTTGTCTTGCAGAAATGGGATTTCGAGCAGAATTTCTTGTCTTGTATGGCCTCCCCCTTTTCACCAGTCTTGTCTGAGCCCATAAATGAGTTTTAGTATATAAACCAAAGGCTCTTGTCATTTTTTCACGTGGGACAAGATCTTTTGAAAACTATTATTTACCTAACACCCATGCCATAACCAAAATATCTTATTCAATTTAAAAAAATGAATTGATTTGAACCAATCATGAATAATAAAGGTAGGCTTGATTTAGGTTTTCTTTCCAGCCAAGGGGTTTAATCACAGAGTATGAGTTTGCCTTTATTTTTTGTGTTTTTCGTTATTTTATTACGGCGTGTAGTTGTGTATGCGTTGACGGTTAAGCTTATTAGTGAGTTTTTCGCGTTAACAGTTCAAATGACAAAAGTTCGATCGACATGATTTATGGGGTAGAGATCGTATTCTATCAATATCTTAGCTCTATTTGGAATATTAGATATTCTATGCATTTTCACGGATTATCAAATGTACGTATGAGCCTTGAGCCGGTGTTTTTGCTATTAACATGTGTCACATCCTCTAAATTTTTACCATTTTTGATTATATTGTTTTGTATCGATTGTATTATTAATCTAAATCGATAAATTTATCTTTTTTAAAAAAAATATATATGAAGCAAATACAACATTAGAACTGGCCCGAGCTTAAAAAGATATTAATATTATACATTTAAAATTTTGACGTTAGCAAAAATGTTACAAATGTTAACTTTTAAAGATTATTACAAATCTTTATCCAATATTATTAAATTTACTTATATTTTCCTTTAATTAAAAAAAACACCATTTTTGTTATAAGCAGTTTAATGGTGGGATTAGGTTACCAGCCAAACGTAACGTGGTGACCATAAGTCTTTTAGTTTTTGGATAAAGAGCTGAAATAAAATAATAAGATTAATAATTAATTTATATTTATTATTTTAGTTCACCAAACTTACTATTGAATAATAATTTCACCAACTTTTTCAAAAGGTCTTCTTATAAAAAACAAAAAATATATATATATTTATAATAAATTTTAAAAAAGAAATAGTGTACGTTAAAAATGAAGGTAGTCAAATTCGTATTAATAAATATATGGCCCTTTCATTTTTATTTATCTATTTTTGAGTTGTCTGGTTTGTAGGGCATCAAAATTTATATATCTTTACATCATTCTGGACCAATTTATAAATATCAATATTAGGGTAAGCTTTAAAAATATCATTTCAAGTAGGGTTGATTTTTTTTTTTTTGTCATTTTGTTTTGGATCATTTTAACCTGAATAAAATGGTTTGCTTTTCATGCTCCGAAGCCGTTTTATTTTATTTTTTCATGTTTTTGTTATTGATCTGTTATGACTCTTTTTATCACTGATTTGTTATAATGGGTAGTTATGTCATCGAAGATTGACTTTTTTATGAGACTTTGTGTTGATAGTTTGGATGATATAGTTTGATTTGAGAGAGTCATCAGATCAAATATTGTTTCAGTATGCTATGACAATCTAGGTATTTTTTTATTATCAAATATGTAGGTCTTGAGTTGATCATTTTTACTGTTAACTTGGATATTGCGATATCCTATAAAGTTTTTTGACACTTTTGATTTTGTATCTACTTCAGAGATGATAAATTTATCCTATTTTAAAAATATCTTCAAATGGGTTTTAAGATAAAGTTATCTTGGTGGAGGATTAGATTCAGTAGTGGAAGAGGGTCTCATCCATAATATCGTACTCCTTCAAAAATATCAATTATATATACTCTAAACAACAAGCCCAAGAAATAACATTAACAAGAAATAATGTTGAAAATGGAACACGTCAGTTAAAAATATTTTTCAAAAGTTTCAAAGGGTATTAATGATATTTATTTATAAAAAAAAAAAAAATTGACTTCAAATTTCTTTTAAAATCTACTTGTGAACCAATTTAAGAAATTCATTTTAATTTAGAGTTTTGATGTTTCAGAAGATCATAATACAAACATAAATGGTTAATTTATGATAATAGATTGATGTGATTGACTTGGAAAAAGATCATAATACAAACACATAAATGGTTGAATTTATGATAAATAGATCAGGTGATTGACTTGGAATATGTATTAATTTTCTTTAAAACAATTTCATCACATAGATACGGTGAGTTTTCAATAATAACATTTTTGTTATGTTTTTGTAATAATTTATTTAAATAAAGAATTTTTGACATTTCAAGATCTTAATAAAGCAAAAATGGTTGAAAAATATATGTTCTATTCATGATAATAGATTGATGTGATTGACATGAAATATGTATTCATTTATTTTATACTTGATCCTTAATAGAGTTTATTATTTATGAGCAACCTTATCTTACCATTTAATCAATGTAAAAAACAAAATTTGAATTTAATGAAATCTTATCTATTTGCCACATCATCTTTCAAAGAGATAAGTGTTAGCGATTTTCACGGGCGTGCGGATCATATAAGTGATATAATGGATTAACAAGGGTCTCAGATGTCGATCTCATAAAAATGTGGTTTTAATAAAGAAAATTGACTACTTGACTACTTACTGATCGTTAAGCTATTTAAGTGACTCGATGGTCGGTAGAAAAATGTTTTAAAAACAAAATAAACAAAACAAAGTAGAGTATGATCAATTCTCACTTACAAAGAATGAGTTAATTTCGAAGAAAGAACATAAGGAAGGGTATTTGGATTGATTGCTTTCTGTTATGCATTGAGGTTATATTTACACTGAAGTCTAATTACAAGTGATATGCTCATGCTTATCCGGGAACACGATGTGAGGTTTACACTTTAGGTATGCCTCCACATAATTTCTCACACTTCAACTCCTATTCTCACTTTTAGGTCCATACAGGTCATTAAATCGATGCTTTTTCTAAAGCCGATTATTTGCCATGGGAATCATTGAAGTGCCTCTCAGGTCCCATACTGGCCAGGACTATCGAGACTGCAGCTTGGATCAATCACCTCTCAGGTCCATACGATCCATACATAATCGCGATATGAGTACTGCTCCCTAATGAAATCTACCTGCATCCTAGTACTAGGCAATTCCTAATTCCTTAAATTTATTAGGTTAATTAATATTTCAATTAACTAATTCATGCCGCCAGGGCTCGGGACAGTTTTAGATTATGTCCCGAACATCACCAAGGATGCCCCTAGTATGGAATTAGGGCCAACTCTTAATATTAATTAATTCGAGATTAAAACCGTAATAATCCTAAGCATTACACCAGCCGACATCAACAAAAGCACAAATTCACAAAACCATTCTAAAAATATCAATATAATCGAGCACTGTCGTTTAGGCAATCAACCACTAGAGGAAGTTGCTGCCTCATTTACAGCCCCATAAATCTATCAAATCATATCTATTTGCATCATAATAATGAAGAAATGAGAAGAGAGTGAGGTTAAAGATACAAAGCGAATATGAGATGAGAAAATAACTCAAGCTGGCTCCCAGGGTTGGGCCAGGAGTCCCACCTCTAGTGTTGATAATTCTTCAATATTACCAAATTCAAAATAAGAAATGACAAAAAGAGCTCAAGCCTAGTGATTCCAAAAGAAGAGAGGAGAAACCCTAGAGGAGGGTGTTCCTCCCTCTTAGAACTGACAAGTCTAAGAGGCTTTAATTTATAGGCTTTAGGAAATGAGCCTTTGAAAAGGCAAAAATGGTCAAAAAATGGCTAATTTTACACAGACTAAAACTCATTGCCTTCAACGGCTTGATAGCTTTCTTAACTGTAAGGCTGCAGTTGCAGGCGGCGCTTTACTTCTCGGTGAAGGCCTTCATTTGTGGCGAACAATGGCTGCATTATAGCGAACCTGTGCGCTAAAAAGATCATAACTCTCTTAGTGGGCCTCTAAATGCAATGATTTTGTTCTATCTGAGCTAAGAGAGTAGAGTATCTTATCTATATCAAACTTGGAATGGTTGGAATCCACTCGGGAGGTGAAAATTCTAAACATTGAGGGGGCCACTTTGTGTGAGGTCTTTTGTCTCCCTATTGACTTTCTGAGTAGTATCTTTTTATTTTGAACTCAGTTGAAGTGATTTTGGATGCTGGATTGAAGCTTGGAAGATGCTGGGAATCCATCCATATCATGCTTAGAAGCCATGGAAGGGTGTGGTACAACCCAAAAATTCATCTTTTGATCTTGATGAGGAAGTTTAGATTAGTAGATGAGTACGACACATATTAGTTAACTGTTGGTTTGGTGCTACACAATTACTGTTAGTGAGTGGTTTTATCTATAACTCTTTTGTAAAGGATAATATAGTACTTATAGGTAAATCTAATGATGATTGGTTGGTGGGAATATTCAGAAGATCGCAGTTTATTTAATGCTCTTTTACAATCTTAAGGAATTTTATGTGGCGATTTTGAGGGTGAATTATTAGTTTTATTAACATTTTTTTTTGTAGCCTGACTCGGAGCAACACAACCATGGCAGGGTGCATTACCACTTTAGGCCTAAAGGTCCCTAATGACACCGACTCATCTACTAAGTTGAGGAGGAATCCCACATACTTTGTTGTACGTTTCTGGGTGAGCTCTCCATCGATGGGAGTGAAGCTGGCGGAAACGCTCACATTATCAGCTAACTACCGGGGGCCATACAACCGGACTCCCATCAAGGTGAGGTTGAGCTCGTGCCATTTGTAAACGAGCTGACCAATCTGTATCAAATATTGTGTGACACCCAATTCCTAGGGTCATTTTTGTACTTTTTACGGTGTTGCGTGAGCGGTGTCCCAGCGATCATAGAGCAGCGTAGGTAGGTGGGTACCGCGGTCGTGCACAACTGGCGCGTCTTGTCGTCGCCGCTCTTGCATCTTGTCAGTGCATGCACCCTACCCGCGTGTCCTTCGCCTCCGCCTTCGCACACGCTCACGCATATCGCGCGGCGCCCTCGCCATCTGACTGTGCCTGTTTGCCACACAAAACTGCAATTTCGCGCGGAATGAAACGATTATGTCGCGGCGAAAATTACGTATGACGAGGAGTCATGAGGCTGTCGCGACCGAGAGAAACATTGTGAAGCACGTCGCAGCAGAGAATTCTCATGGCGATAGAACTCTTCTGTCGAAGCGTGGGCGCTACATGTCACTTTCTGTTGGTGCGCTTGACTCTGCTGGCTTCTTTGCCAAACACCACCTTGTGGCGACACTAAGTTCTGTGGCGACACGGGAATGAAAACCAACTGTCTCTACGGGATGCTCTCTGTGGCGACATAACACCTAAAGGAGGGTTGTCCACGCATGGGCCTTTGAACCTTTGATCACCGATGCTTTCCTTGACGCTCTTGTACTGCCATGCGATCCCTACGTCGCTAACCTACTTCACGTTAATCGCGACGAATTGGAAATGGGAGCCAGCCTATTTTATTTTGCCTCTTTCTTTGTTTGACACATTCTAAATCAACATAAGGTAGCCTTATTACTACAAGGTCATTGGAACTTGGAAGCTTCGCAAAAATGTATTTATTATACAAAATCGGGATTGATGCAATTATCTTTAATTAATATTATAAGGCGAGGGGACACCCACCTAGGATTTAAAAATACAAAACTAGGCCAGATTTGGCCTTTTCCTTCACAACTGAGGTCTTGGATGAGCTTTGTCGCTGTTGTCACCTCATTTTGAAGGTGTTATTCCCACGACGGGGTGATCGATGCCACGTGGTTGAATTTTCCTCGTGGGATTTCTCATGTAATGGCAACCACACACATTGATAAAATTATATATTCCTACTTGAATGTCTCGTGCCGTCCATGCCCCCTGCGAGTCCTCATGCGACTCCTCATATGTGCAACTTTCAGTGCGTGTCGTTTTTCAAAAAACAGGTATATTTATTTGTTTTGATGAGAATACGACCTCGGCATATCTTTATTTGTGGACATACTCCGAATAAATCAGATACGGCGGGCGACCCTCGATATATTATAGTGGACATACTCGATAAATAATTGGTCAACCATCTGAACTCATGTCGCATGCACTCACACTCTTGTTCTGTAGTGTCCTCGTGCATATATGAAATGCGGTATGCCGTTTCCATACTAATTCATGTTAAACTATATCAAAACATGCATATACTAACATAATTTACACAAACCAGCGTCATTGTATTCAGCTTTTTAGCATGTATAAGCGGCATTACTGGGCTATCGATGAGTCCGACAAATTCATCTTGGAATCAACCCAAACAATCGAGAGTCGAGCTGTTCAGCAGTCCACTAAAACCACGACATCGGTCAGAGATCATTGGGATTTGTCTGGAAACGTTCCATTTTTAATACACGACCATTTGGATGGCTCTTGGCGAGAAACTAAACCAAGTAGGAGAAAACCCCTACTTTACTTGGAGTTTGTCAAAACTCCTGGGATTTCATTTCGATCTTTGCGAGCTCTTATGATTGGGATGAAGCTTTTCGGCTTTAACTCTGTCGTAAAGCTAGAAGGTCGATCGTAGGGAAAATTAAAAGAGAAGGTGAGCTTCTCTCTTTAAAGGCTCATATTCTGCTTACTTTTATATAACTTCTTTTCCTGCATTTTCCCCCTCCCATCGTGGTCAGAGATGCGTCGAGTGGGAAGTACTTCTTTTGCCACATGTCGACATCTCAGTGGCTCTCTTGGATTACCCCCTTATCCATTTATCCCGCAAACTTTGGATTCACTCCGCGTCGCGTGGTGCTGCACATATATGGACCCTTTATTTGATCTCTTGTTTGACTTGCGTTCTCTTCTTGACGGTAGCTGTTGAGCCACTCCTTTACGCATCGTTCCTTACACTACCACTAATCGCCGAGCGTGAAGTGTATCTAGATTCGATTAAATTAGCGTGGTAACTAGATTCGTGTTATAGCAGGTGAAATGGTTTAGTCATCCCATGAATGTAGAAATTCAATTTGGCCAGAATTACCGTTTAACGCCTTGAGAAAAATTTACGAGATTTTCTTGGGTTTCATTGTCGCTTTGGGCCCAGTCATGTTTATTCCCTCTACTATGGTGAGATGAATGTCTTTCCTCTGATCTTAGAAAATTTCTCTCCTATCAAATGTGGGATGTGACATGTACTACCATAACATATCTTGCGATAACATTTGAGGCAACATGACTAGTTAGACTCGTAACACGCATTTTATTTTTGACATGAATTATGCCAATTTACAACCTCCCAGCGCCAAACAAAATTCAAATACTAAGACAACAACAACACGAAAAACAAAGATAAAACCTAAATTTTAAAATTGGAAAGAACCACTTTATTAAGTAAGAAAGAAGGAAAGAGAGATCTGGAGATGAGTGATTTCTTCTAGAAACTACACTTGATCTTAGCCCGTCTTATTGCGAAATCCGGGGGTCCGTTTATCACCCATCAACTGCCAATGCATGTGGATATCATGTAACTTCGATACCGCTTTCCTTGTGCTATCTTGGGATCATGAATTTAATAAAAATTGGACAAAGTCTCCTTTGTATGTGAAGCTCTATCTAAAACCCAACCTACACAATATATAATAACATGACCCATTCGAGGCCTAATATAACCTGATGATCGCGTGGATCAATTTATGATAGAGTGACCACCTTTGAGCCCATTTATCCACATTTATATAAAAACATGTAAGACTATATTAAAAATTGTTCATATGAGTTCAATTACATCTCTTTTTACATAAGGCATCCCCGAAACTAGTTTGTTTAAAAATTTTACAAAAAGATTATATATGATGGCTTTCTTAGCCTTAGTAGTCCCGAATTAGAGCCCACGTAGGTGTATATCCACTTTTTGATGTTTTCCATATAAAGATGAGCCAACTCCCAGTGATAGTTCTCATGAGGAACACCATATAAGTGCATTATGTACTAAATTGTTGAATTTATGATTAAATAAACAATTCAAGTAAAGAATATGCAGATTCCTGGGTTGAATTCTGCTTGCCATGTATGATGAGGATGAGACTCCTCACAACACACCATGCCCAGTCTTCCAGTGGCTCACCACCTGATACGTACTGATGTGTGATATCAGTCATTTGATGGATCCATCAAACTGATCATTTAGAAATAAAATCATGTGTTTATAAACCAAAACTTGTTGGATGTTTAACGCTAAATGATCATTTCATACAAAAACTGTGTGTCTTTTTCGGGTAGCGGGTTTTAAGATTCTCACGGTAGGCCCCGCAAGCTTTGCTACTTTTTTGGACTTCGTAGTTCAGATTGTATGAACCGTGGCAGGTCTTTCCTCGAGAGAGTGTCTAGCCACTGCTATTAATGGGCACAAAGTTTTCCATGTCGGCTGACACGTGCGACTCTGTTGAACTTCATCCGCGTCGCAGAGCCCTCATCAATCACAAATGTGAAGAGATTTGATCACAACTGTCCTCACACCCATAAACCTTGATGTTCCATGCCTCTGGTATAATACACACGTGCATGTCAATGCCATCATCACATAATAATGAATGCCATATGGACATTTTTAAGTTCATACAATTCATCATGCATCATGGACAATTATATCACATCTGCATATAATCTCCAATTAAACACTCACACTAATGTCAGCTATTTATTTAAAACCCATATATTAACATTTTATTAACAGCGATGACCAAACGTATTATCACAAAATCAACCAATAACATGCCCTCGAGGCAAGAAAGTGTGATATGTAAATGCCCACAAAACAATTCAAACAACCCCTTAACCGGGCATAAAAACTGGCCAAACTGGCCCTTAAAACAACCCCTAAAAACAATTTTTTGGACATTTCACAAACAATCACAAACCAGCTCACAAAGCCGGTCACAAACAAGCCATAAAAATGGCCATAAATTGTTTCATGATCCCGAAGAATAGCCCATACTGGAGTCACCAAAAACGGGATTTTTGTCCAAATAGCCTAAAACAATTATTTGAACATGCCACCAAACACTTACAATTATTGAAATAATAGGTACAAATAGGCCATAAAGCGGCCATCGCGTTTTTAATAGTTTAAGAATTAGTCCAATGGGCCACTTAAGACATCACTGCTTATTATCCCTTAAAACAACCCAAAGATTGGAATTAAAATAAGTGGGAATAATCCTACATAGGAAGCATAGTAAGCGTGGGAGGTCTTAAAGGAACGCATGGCAGGGAGCTTTGATTTCCCCAGTCTCACTCATTTGGATCTTTTGGTGAAATCTCTCCTTTTTTGGTATCTACTTGGCACGTAGCCGCGCCGAGGTGATGAAGCAGTTACGGTGATAATTGCCGTGGAGCTACGAGGATCAAGAAAGAAGTATTGGACTCTTTCTTTTTTCTCCTCTTGCTCTCTCGTGGTCCCGACGGAGAAAATGAGGCTATTTTCCTCCACGAAATCTGATTTTGACTAGCTTATCCATAACTTGGGACTTGGCCCTATCGTACCACGTGTCCCACGCGACTTGTTAGAATTAGGGTTTCATCTAGCTTGATTTATTTTATCTAGTTTGAGTTCCAAGTTATTTTACATGACATTTTTATTTAAATTATTTTCAACTTTGAGATTTTTCTTAAAAATCTGGTTTTGGGAGTCCACTGTCGTTGCCTCAATCGTAAATAAATCCGACTATCTCGAATTCAATGAAGTCGTCACAGTAACTAAATTTCATGAGATGAATCAATAGCGAAGTCCGTTCTTCATCGAGATTTTAGAAATTTCAAACCATGCGCTTGTACTTTATAGCAGCGACGATTTACCCGTTGCCATTTTTCGAAAAAAATTCAAATTTGCCCGGGTTTTACATTCTCCCCCCTTAAAAGAATTTCGTTCCTGACAATCACATGCATATATGCTACAATCATTTAATATCAAATGATAGAAAAACATACCTTCATACTCAAATAAGAAAGGATAATTGGTACTTATAGTGTCTTTGCATTCCCATGTTACCTCCTCTACTCCTCGGTGCTGCCACAACACCTTTACTAGCCTCATGGTATTGCTTCACAAAACCTGTTCCTGGCTATCCACTGATAAAATCTGGGTCCTCCTCGAAGGTTCCATTCGCTCGATAACTACTTCGCCCCGATCTATAGGTGAGATCTAGAGTGTACTTTGGCGGACATGGAGACATGGGCTATGAACACCCGATAAGTTTGGTAGTAACGTAACCGGTAAACAGCTCGTATCTGCCATCTCGGAGTACCTCGAGAAGGGCTGATGGCTTCGAGCTGATAGCTTTCCTCGCTTAGAACTTGGCCTTCTCTCTTGAGCATCATCACCCCGAAGACATGATCACCCACTTTAAACTCTAAGTCACCCATTTGTACGTCGACGTAGCTCTTCGGCTCTAAGCCATGAGAAGACGCTTCGGTATCAATTCCACCTTCTGATCTGTCCTTAACCAAATTCGGACCTATAGAGTTTCTCTTTCCACCTCAAGTCAACAAGCTAGGAGGTGACAAGGCCTCCCATATAGTGCCTCATAGGGTGCCATCTGTATGCTCACCTAATAACTATTGTTGTAAGCGAATTCCACTAAGGGTCAATGCTCTTCCTAGCTACCCTTGAGATCAAGGACACATGCCCATAACATTTCCTTTAAAGTCTGGATGTTCCTCTCTGACTGACCGTCCATCTGGGGATGAAAAGCAGTGCTCATCATCAATTGTGTCCCCATGATTGGCTAGAAACTCTTCCAAAAATGAGTTATAAACCTGGGATCCCGATATGATACTATAGATATTGGTACTCCATGTAACCGGACCAATCTCAGTATGCTGACCTGGCAGAATTCCTCGGGGGGTAAGGTCATCGCCGCGGCCAGAAAGTGTCTTGAGCTTAGTAAGCGATCCTTTATCACCCTGCTAGCGTCTTGCCCTTCGCGTTATTAAAGTGGCAAGTGAGTCACAAAATGCATCATGATAGCGGGTCCCCGCTTCCACTCGGCTACCTCGAGGGCGGCTAGGTAATCCGTTGGCCTCACGGTGCTCGACATTTACTTGTTGACCGCGTGAGATAGTAGCGAACAAACTCTAAACGTGTTTCTTCATCTTACTCGGTAAGCGCTACAGCGATCATGGTACATTTTACCGTGCCGCCGGATGCACAACAAAATGGGAGCAATGGAACTCATGAGGATCTCCTGAATCTCTGGAATTGGGGGAACCCTGATCCTTTTCCTATCTTTGAAGATTACCATCCGATAATGAATGAATCGATCTTCGTCGCATCATCACGGCCGTGTTCATTTGCTTGATGGATTAATATCTCTATGTCTGTCTACGGGACTTCGATCACTCTACTCGAGTGAGAAGGCGTAGCAACCTCAAACCCCTAAAGTTCCACTGAGCTAACACATGGTCACGACCTAAAGCCCATCCCATAGCCTCCGAGCATCTCTGCCCAGCCTCGGGGGAAGGCCACACTAGCCAACACTCCCTGTGACTTCTGGATAAGTACATCAGCCACTACATTTTCCTTACCGGGATGGTAATGCAAAGTGAAGTCATAGTCTTCTAGATACTCCATTCACTCGTGTTGCCTCATGTTGATGTACTACTATGTAAAAATGTACTTCAAACTCTTGTGGTCTGAAAAATCCTCGAACTGTTCACCGTTTAGATAGTGGCGCTAAACCTTTAAGGCAAAAGGCAGGTGAAGTCTTGAACTCCACATGTCGTAATGTGTGGGAGGTAGCTCCTGCTCATGGTTCTTTAGAAAAGCTGTGAGAACCATAAGCCACGACCCTCACGAAATTTGCATCAAAAACACATCCAAGTCGAGTCCTTGGGGCATCACAATACCTTTGTGCTCCTTTGTCCCTAAGACTATCAGAACAGGGGCTGAAGTAAGCCTCCTCTTTAACTCTTGGAATGCCTTCTCCTGAAATCATTTCCGCAAACTTAGAAGCCTCATTAAAGGTCCAGTAGGTCATAAGTTTGTAGCTAATGGGAGGGTCCTCAATGAACCTCTTATAATACCACCGCACGATCAGCTGTGTATATCGGAAGCTGACTTGGTCTCTCCCAGCTCATAGCGCCTCAACCTTTTACGGGTCCTGTGAGATACACTGAAGTCGGCAGCCACCACATCATGCAAGAACACCTCGATGCTTCTAAAATTACTCGCCTGCGAATTTGGTATACAACTAATGATCTCTCAAGACCTGGAGAACAATCCTCAAGTGACCCTCGTGCTCCTCGTCAGAATTGGAGTAGATCAAGATGTCATCAACGAAGACCACACCGAACTAATCTAGATAGGGTTGGAACACTTACATCTTTGTGAGATCCATGGATGCCCATTTGGGCATTCATGAATCGAGATGGCATCATTGTGAAAATTGAAAATACCCATGCTCGGCGTCTTAAACGCCGTCTTAGGGATATCCGAATGGCATCATTAGTCCCCAAAAAGTGCTATTTGAGCCACTATATCGAGATGGGAGTTTTGAGTGCTTTTTGCCCGGTAATCATACCCAATTATGCCAGTGCAAAGTGTTCCGTCTTCTTAGTATCACTTAATAATAGGTTTAGAGGTTATTTTTGGCGGTTGTTCTGCCGGGTTTCTTTGTACTTTGAGGAGTTCAATATCGAGACATGTGCTAAACCGTGAAGATTGAACCCATTAAACCCGACCATCAGACATACCAAATCAAAGAAGAATAAGAGGCAAAGTGACCAAAAGTTGGTGCATTTTATGGGAGCGAGTAGAGGCCGTGAGTGAAGATGCGACAATTCCGGGGAATTTATTAAGATTGAAAATTTAATTGGGATTCTTGAAAATTCGCAATCATAAGCGAAGATTTCGCAATCTGTGAGGTGTGAAAACCGCTAGGCACAAAATTTTCGCTAACCCTTTGTTCTAAGCGAAAAAATCACCGATTTCGCTATCACCTAAAAATTTATTAAGCTAGCCGAAATTTCGTTGTAGCTAACTAAATTGCCGATTACTAGCGAATTCTCGTTTCGCTATCTCTATACAATTTAGCTACCTAGCGAGGAAATATCGCTAGCCGTGAAATTTCATTACTGCAGTAACATCTGCGAGTGTACACTTGTATCATCCTTTTGTAATTAATGCAAACCGACTTCATTTTGGTGTATTACTTCCTTGTCCCTTATTTTAGCCAAAATGTTAGGCTTTATTGTAGTTTCACATAATGGGTGGCTATATAAACCCCACCAGTTTGTAACCACAGAAAAGCTAGCAGGGAGACAATCTTTGGCACAAATTTTCACTTTTATGTAAATATCTTGTGACTTTCATTTAAGGGTTTGGTTTTCTCTCTTCTCTCTTCTTTCCCTTATTTTCTAGGCTGCCCGAACACCCCCGCAGCCCAGGGATGAATGACTCAAGAGATGCTTGGCTAAGCCTTATTTCTTTGAAGAGGAAGGTAACTAGCAGTTGTAGAGGCGGGTTAGGGTTGTCCTCATGTGTTAAATATTAGTCTGTATTTATGAAGCTTCGCTCTTCTCCAAACTAGGGTTGAATATCATTTAATGTCGTGGTTGGCGATACTTACCATGCTTGGGATCTGATGTATACTTGTTGCTGGATGCTGCCCAGTGGTTTTAGATGGTCTTCTGAGCCGGAAATGATGTTGAATGTTAGGGTTTTAAAGCGAAAGGGTTGTAGACGCGTAATTTTTGTGTTGACTCAAATAGGAGTGATTCTAGGGTTAGGTTTGCTGGTTAAAAGCGAATCAGGTTATGGCTTGGGCCCATGGGTTGCTTGTCATAATGCGAGGATAAAACCGGGGACCCTTTGTTTGCCCTATGTTATCAAGTTAGTGACCCTAAATCTTCAAGAGTTACCTTTTTCACACATCACTTTTAGTCTTCTACGATTATTGGAGTTTCAAACTACTCACCTTTGTTTTTGAAACAAATCCAATCAGATAAACCTTACACTCACACTTATGCAAATCATTCTAGGATGAAAAACCCATCCCGTGTTCGGCCTAGACCGCTATCTTTGCGGTAGCTTGACTCTGGCAGTAGGAGAACAGTATATAAATTTTGTTGATTCTGGATCACCCCCTCTTGTGGCATGAATCAAATGGCGCCGTTAGCGGGATCTTGGTGCCCGAACTACGTTTGATGAGTTGAAGTGTACTTGTGATCAACATCACAAGTGAAAGTAACCTTACAACTTCTTTTTGTAACGATTGCGATAGCGCAAGTTTTCATCACTGCATTAACTTCCTTTGTTTTTGTTTATCGTACGATTGGTTTTATTTTGGCTAATCTCGACCTTTTGCGAGTTTGTTGGTGCTCTTAATTGTCTCGAGGGTATTATGTGGTGTTTTATGCTCAGTGGGATAGAACCCTTGGTGGGTGCGAGAGAATAGTACACAAATTGACCAGCCGGTGAAGTCGGTGTACGAGATCCCATGGATCCACTACCGAAGAAACGGCCGAGAGTCGTGAGGCCCCGATGAATCAACTGGCTAGATCGATGAGGGACCACTTTATTCACCCTCCTAGAGTTGGTACCCTTCTTGCATTATACCTCCTATTTGAGAAGATGTATGGTGAGCCTTACTTGGCCACCCTACTCCCCACATATCATGGTATGGAAGTAAGAAAATCCATAAACTCATTATTAGAAGGTTTTGAGGGGAAGTAATAATGCACTACCTTTAAGGAAGGAATGATGGACATGGTTGTAGGTGAAAGCATTTCACGACCTAAAGGACAAGAGGCCAGGGTTTGTTTGAACTCAGGCCAGAGGCCATAGGAGTGGGGTGAGCTGCGACGAGTTTTTAAAAAATTCTTCAGTGCTCATAAGACCAGCAATTTGAAAAACGAGAATTTATGCCTTTGCGGCTCCCAAAGATGGTGAGAGGTTTTGCTTGTATCGGTGTTGGGAGAGATTTATGGAGACCATCGGTGCATGCCCACACATGGGTTGATATGGATCTTTGGTAAACCATTTTCTATGGTGGTATGTCTCTCCTGCCCGTAGGGCGGCTTTTGGAAAACCATGTGATGGAGAGACTTCCCCAGTAAGCATCTGTGAAGCCATGGATTTTTAAATTAGCAATGGCTGAAACTTATAGGGTTACAGGACTGGGCAAGCCCGAAAGGAAATGGAAAGAAAAATGCCTTTAGCCAACCCTAGGGAGGGGTTATACCTTTGCCGGAGGACATAGAAATGAAAGCTGAGATTTCAGCCTTAGCTACTTAGGAAGATAGAGGGCTTGAAGGAAAAGAAAGGGGCTCATGGAGTCACGAGGCGGTGATTGAAAATCACGCACAAGCCAATCACACGATTTCAATCCTCTTGTACATCCAGTAGAACAGTGTCCTATGGCCCCTTCAATGAAGGATTTGATGTGAATGCCAATGCGAAGAACCAATCTGAAGCCGCCTGACCCTGATGCCCAGTATGGAAATACCACAATTCAATTGGAATCACCCCTGGCACTTTCTGGAAGCCCCTCCCCTTTGCCTATGTGCCTCGAATTACGAAACCACGGTTTGGTTCCCAATATCAACCACAGCCACCACCATCCTCGTCTCTGTGGAGCAAGCCATTTAAATTTGGTAGGTTGTATGGTAGCTTTGTGGAAGAGCAAAAAGTGTGTGCAGGCGGCACAAAGTTAAATCTTTTTGTAGAAAGTACGAACAAGAGAATAGATGGGCTAAACAACTGAACCGGAAAATTGATAACTACGGTGTTCAATCACGAATCAGCGAGTTGGCGGAAGTGCAAAGAAAGAGGAAGGTTCCACTTCCCTGGCTTGATTAACGAACCAGGGAATCCATGAGGTAGGATCATCCAACAATTCGAGGAATGGATGAGGTGGAAGGCTATAATCACCACGAGGAGTGGAAAAGGGTTGATCGGCCCGGTACCCAGACACGTTTGAAGAAACCGAGACGGAGAAGAGGTGGAGCGGAACATGTTTTCTTTGAGAAGGAGGATTCAATCAAAACTTAGCGCATGCCACCTCCATTTCCGCATTGAGGCACTTAGAAGCGAGAAGGCATCCAATGAGGGCGGATTATCTTGGGGTTTCTAAGGCCGGGGTGAGAGACCGACATACCTCTTTTGGACATGTCAACACAAAGTGCACACATCTTGAGAATTTTGAAAGATCTTTGCCGCAATTAAGAAGGATTAGGTATTGAGGAAAAAGGCAGCATTTCTCAGCGAGCAGTCGGTGCCATAATCCAAAAGCAAGAACCTTTGTCAAATAAGGATCGAGGATCTCCCACGATTTCAGTCAATATTGGTGGGAATTGCATGAACAAGTCATTGCTTGATTTGGGAGCCGGTGTGAACCTACGCCGTGATACGTGGCTGGCGGGTTGGGTTTTGGGTGAACTTAAACTCACCAACATCACCTTATCATTGGCGATAGATCGATGCAAATCCCAAAGGGGATAGTTGAGGGATGTCTTAGTGAAATAGACAGAATTCTGCTACCCGATTAGTTTTGTAGTGCTTGACGAGCAGGTGCGAATGAACCCCGATCATGTGCCAATCATCTTAGGAAGACCATTCGGCCCGCGGCAATCGCGATCATCAATTGCCGGGCCGATCATACAACTTGCAGCTGGTAACATGACCTTGGAGTTGAACATATTCCATCGAACAGCAAACCCTGGCTTGGCCTTAAAATGAAAAATCAAATTTCTGATGAAGTTGTTTCCGAAAGATGGTCGGTATGCGAAAGCTTAGTGTCGGGGAATTGCAAGGAATAGTCGACGAGTGAAGAAGAGATTTTGGTCTACCATCCCAACACCCACTACAAGGCAATTGACCAATTCGAATCCATCGGTGAGGACTGAGTCAGCCGGTGGGCACCAAACACCATGGAGTCGGCCGAGGCTACTGCCGAGGGGGTTGAGGGAGATCTTCTCCTTGACCCTCCTTGAGGTAAATTTTGAAATTGAGGCTGATTTAATTGTTCTCACAAACCAAATTGCAGTTCAATAAATTTTGGTTTTTATTTACCATTTAGTCAATTTCAATTTTAGTTATTTTTTAGAAAGTTTCCTAAATTGGCAGTTTTCCTTTTAGTAACTTTGTCGCTTATTATAGTACTTTATTATTAAATTTTAATTATAGTATTATATAATAAATTTTATTATAATAAATTTTGTTATATATTACTAATATTTAATCTAATTTTTTTTTTTGAATTCTGAGAAGGGGCGGAGCCAGGTCGCTATTATAGCGAAAATGAGGGTGGAGTGGACTCTTGGTGCGCTACCACATTAGTCTGTAAAAGATGGGAGGGTTTGTCATTTAGTCATTTCTATTCCCTCCCATAGCGAGGAAACTCTGAGCCACCCAGGAGCCTCCCGCGCTACTACTTGGCCCGGGTTTGGTGCCGCGGCGAGCCCGTCTGTGCCACGGGCGTTGCGAGCCCCTGCTTTTCCTGGAGCACCTCCGACCACATCCGTAGCTCGGTGGCGGTCCTTATCGTCTGTTCCTGCCCATTAGCCCTTTGCCAAGCCCTGGCTTCTTTCACTTTTATCGATTCGGCTAGTACTTGCCTGCCGAGTTTGCCGACCAGAAACGCTTGTTTGGCTGTGCGAGCTAGTGTGAGCTATAAGCGACGGCTCCCCAGTTGTCGGTGTTCTATTTTAGAGTGACTCGAGTTGTCGGCGGTAAGCCTGAATCCAGTCATACGATTACCTTAGTTACATTTCGCTCGGTGACCCTGCTTCGGTGAACATTGGATTCCGATTATGGTTACGTACTATGGTGGGTCCGCCTTATTATGGTGGTCGATACGAAGCGAGCCCACGGCCGTCGGCTCGGTACCATCCGCACCGATCCGGCGGTGCGAGCCTCGGGGGTTCCGGCGATATCGAACTTCGGATAGGACGGGCCCGTCACTTGTATACCTCGTATGGAAGAGCTAGGAGGGCCCGCACATCAGGCCCGGGTGAGTCATCATCATCCCGGCCTCCGCCATCTCTAGCCACGTCAGCTGCGATGACGACATCTTCACATCAGTTGTGCTTTTCCTTCGAGATCTTGAGTAGTTGTTGGAATGAGGCACCCGATTCGAATCTTGCACTACACGTCGGTCCTCGTCGAGGAGTCGTGTGTGTCCCAGCGGCTGAGGCGATCCGGAGTTCGGATTCTGAGGTTGATTTGAGGACTATTCCTATTGGCCTTCATGACTCGCGGGCGATATTACCGGTGGTCTTCGCGATTTTATCGCTCGATGACATCTCGAGGGGAAGCGAAGCGCCAGTCCGCTGCGGCCGAGTTCTCGTAGATGATCGCCTCGGAGTCCTCGGAGGCGTGAGTATTCGGCCCGGCTTTAGGCTGTACCACCCGACCAGGTCGAGGGTTATCGAGCTTGGGCCGCCCCGCCTCGGAAGGGAGATGGTTCGCATCTTGGCGAGACATCATGGCCGGGGCCCGATTACTCTTTAGGAGGCGACTCCGTATCGGATCTTTGGCGATTGACCACCTGGCCAGGGGACCCGGCTTGTTCCCGCTGCAGCATTATGTACAACGGAGGGGAGCCATCTTGGAGGTTCTTTGGGATCTTGGGGGATCTTTGGTTCGGTCCTGCGGTAGTGATGACCTCCCTGATGCATTCGAAGAAAGGTCAGGAAGGGCTTTGGTTCGGCGAGAGTCTACCCTTTGCTGATCTCAGGAGACTACTATTCGGGTCCTTGGCACTTGGGTTTGGGAGGAGCCACCGGGATAGAGAGGAGGATTAGTGCCCTCCCGGTTACGTCGTTGGGCGAGTGACCATACTTTGTATCTTTTCTCCCTCCGGCGAGACCGGGAGGAGGTTCTAGTTCGAGAGGCGGATCACGCATTCCCAGCGAGATGATAGTCATGCTCCCCGAGCGAGTAGGGCGGAGTCGATTCGCATATGTCCCCTCCATCTCCTCCTCCACATGCTCGTCCACCGGCTGCGAAGCCCGATACTCCACGGCCCATCATATACCTCACATCATTCGCCGGGTTCGTTCGTGCGACTGAGAAGATAGCTAGTGTGATGGATGCTGTTGTTCTTCTGCGCCGCGACTACTCGGGCGGGCGAGATCGAGGGGAGTTGGCTCAGTGTCCTCCGCATCTTTGCCTTGAATTATGACTCGCTGGGGTCTTCCTGCGTGTTAGGATCGAGGAGCCTCTGGCCAGCGGCATCCGCATCGCATTGGATGTGTTAGGCTGCGCGACCTTATGATCCTGAGACCCACACCCCACCACGCAGCGGCCGATGAAGTGGTTAGGTTTCTTTTATGATTTTGTATAGTTACCAGCTTTATCAATTGCCTACTAATTTTGATTAGGATTCATGTATTAACCATAGTAAGGCGAGTGATATTTTGTATCATTTAGCTTTGGTAATAAAAATGTACTTAGCCATTTGGCTATATGAAAACTATTCAGTATATATATACACTTGCATATCATGTTTTGTGCCTTCACCATGTGTGCTTGTTTTTGTTTTTCAATTGAACAATTGAATTGTGATGAACAATTGGATACTTTAATTGGACAATTGAATTGCCTTTTGTTGGAAAATTTTGAATCATTGTAAGAAGTTACCTTTATGTTAGAAACAAATTCCATGTTGGAAATAATTTTTGGTCGATTGAAGTTCGGCATGCTTTCAGCTTGAACATTTCTCCCTTAAAGCTAATTCACCGCGGCTGCACACGGATTATTTCAATGAGGCATCCAAATTAGTTGCTTCCTTTCACTTTGCACTTGCTTCGGCCTTAGGCATGTTGGCAACCCCTAGGATGGGTTGTGTTTTCTTACAGCGTTGAAGACGATGAAGTCTTCCAAAGGAAAAAAGAAAGAAAAAGAAGAAAAAGAAAAAGAAAAGAAAGAAAAAGAAAAAAAGAAAAAATAAAGTCGTAAACGCTTGCTTGAAACCGAGAACGCGGTCAGGTGGGGTGTATGTGAACCTTTGAAGCCCGATGCCACTGAAAGCCTTAATTGGTTGGGAGTCATCGATTTGGTGTTGGATTACATGGGTGGATGGGTGGTGTTTAGCGATTTGTAAGGTAACGATTTTTCGAAGTCACATTGGATCAGGGGTGAAGCTTTGTAGAGTTTGTAATTCGATCCTTTTGGCTTGATGCCCTAAACCTTAGTGGTTGGGGAGTCATCGGTGGACCGTTACGGACTTTGGTGGGAAGTCGAATTTTAAGCATTGCACCCTCCTGATATGTAGTTGAATAAAGAAAGTAACTATCCTTATCTAAGGTTGTTCAGCATGACCAAGGCCATGCAGTGCTAAGGTTGGGGGAGACAATTTGCAATTTATTGGCTCGTCACAGTTACATAGCAGAACCATTAGACTTTGGTGGAAATTTAAGTTGAGAATCATGGAACTTAATATTGACCTAAAGTGTTCTTGTATGGTTTTGGTTCTTTCGTAATGGGTTTCAAACTAGGTGTCAATTTTCAGTTTAAGGTAATGTTTATTTTGTATATACACCTTTTTGAATCATAAGCTTTTTGAGAATCCTTGCATGCGTGCCTTTATTATTTTGCATTGCTGAGACTATATGGCGTTTACGGTTGAGGTGTGATTAGTCCCCAAAAAGTGCTATTTTGAGCCCTATATCGGATAGGTTTTGGCAGGTGCTTTGGCACTTCAAATCGTACCCAATTATGCCAATTGAAGTGTTCCGTCTTCTTATTATCCTTATGTCGTTTAGAAGGTTATTTTTGAAAGTTTGTTTGCGGGTTTTTCTGCGACTTTTGAGAGTTGTCTGCAGAGACATATGCTAAACCATGAAGATTGAACCCATTCATCGGCCATCAAACATGTACCAAATATCAAAGAAAGAATGAAGGCAAAAATGATAAAGAGATTGGTGCGTATAGGAGACGATGAAACCGTGCAGTGGTCGGCGATTCGAGGAGATTTTGCTATGATTGCCGAAATTTAATGAAATTCGCAATCTAGTGAAATTGTGAAAATTTGCCTAAAATTTTAGCTAACCAGCGTTCTGGCGAAAGAATGCCCGATTTAAGCTATCACCACCTAAAAATTTCGCTAAGCTGAAATTTACTAGCTAATAGTAATTGCCGGTGCTATGAAACTCTTTTTGATTCCCTTTATCTGCATGCAATTTCGCTACCTAAAGTACGCTAACTAATGGCTCACAGCACCCTGTAGTAGCTGTTCTGAGAATTATCTGCCTTGTCATCCCTTTTTGTAATTATTACCAAACCCGACTTCATTTTGGTGTATTACTTCCTTGTCCTCATATTTTAGCCAAAATGTTGGAATTTATTTTGTAGTTTCACAATGGGTGGCCTATATAAACCCCCTTAGTTTGTAACCTAAGAAAGCTAACGGGAGACAATCTTGGCACAAAATTTCACTTTATATAAATATCTTCGCAGCTTTCATTTAGGGTTTGGTTTCTCTCAATATATATCTTTCTTTCCCTTATTTTCTGAGCTGCCGAGAACACCTCTTGAGGATGACCAACTCAAGAGATGCTTGGCAGCTAAGCCTCTTTGCTGAAGAGGAAGGGCATACAGCTAACGGTTATTAAGACGATTACAGGTTGTCCTCATGTATTGTTAAATGATGATCTTTACCGTGTTGCTTGGCTCCCATCTTACCGAAACTAAGGGTTGAATATCACATTTTTAATGTCATTAATTGTGATACTTACCGTGCTTTGGGATCACGGTGTATACTTATTGCTTCTGATTTGTGGTTTTTAGATGGTCTTCTGAGCCAACCCGAATGATGTTGAATGTTAAGGGTTTTTAAGCGAAAGGCTGTAGATGCATGTTACAATGTTGACTCGAATAGGAGTGATTCAGGGTTCAGGTTTGCTAGTTAAACAAAGATCCGGTTATGGCTTTGGACTATGGGTTGGCACACAATCGCAATGCGAGGATAAAACCGGGAACACCTGTTTATACTATGTGTACATCAAGTTAGTGACCTGAAATCTTCAAAGTTACCTTTTCACACATCGCTTTTCAGTCTTCACAGTTATTCAGTTTCCACCGCTTGTTTTTTGAAATGAAAATCCAAAAATCGAATAAACCTTCTTATTTTCACACAATTATTCAAATCGTTCACAGGATGAAAACCCATCCACGAGTGTTAAGATACAGACGTATGCTGCGGTAGCTTGACTACGGCGTGCAGGAGGAAGCAGGATATAAATTTTGTTGATTCCGCTCACCCTATTGTGGCAAGAATCAAATGGCGCCCGATTCAGCTACAGGGGATGGTGCCCGAAGCTCTCGTTTTGATAGGTTGAAGTATGCTTTGCGATCGACATCACAAGTGAAGGTATTCTTACAACTCTTTTTTGCTTAACCGAGTTGCGATGGCGCAAGTTTTTCATCACTTTGCTTGATAACTTCCTTTGTTTTTGTTTATCACTCTGATTAGTTTTATTTTTAGCTAATCTCAACATTTTTACAGGATTTGTTGGTGCTCTTTACATTTGTCTGAAATTGTGTAACAGGTGTTTATGCTCCAGTGGGATAGAGACACTTCGGTGGAGTGCAATCGATACACAAATTGACCATGATGAAGTGCGGTGTACACTTCTGAGATACCATGGATCACTACTGGCGAAGAATAGCGAGAGGAGTCGGCAAGGGCCCCGATGAATCGGCTTGGCATAGATGGAGTGAGGGACCATATTCACCCTCCTGAGTTGAGTGCCCGCTTGCCGTGCCTCCTGGCTGAGAAGATGTAGCGGTGAGGGCCTTGCCAGTACCCCTACCCATATCATGGTGTGGCGGAAAGTAGAAATCCATACACTCATATTAGGGATTTTGAGGGAAGTATGCACTACCTTTGGGAAGGAATGATGGACATGGATTTGCTTAAGCTATGAAGCATTTCCGCGACCCTAAAGGACAAGGCGAAGATTTGTTTGAACTCCTTTGAGGCCTAGAACCATAAAAAAATTGAAGGAATTTGGCGCAGCGAGTTTTAAAAAATTCTTGGTGCTCATAAGACCAAAAATTTGAAAGAACAAATTTATACCTTTGCGGCTGAGATGGTGAGAGGTTTTATGGGTGTGTTTGGAGCCCATGGGGCAAATCGGTGCATGCCTTTTGCCCATGCCCACACCATGGGTTTGATACATGGATCTTGTAAACCATTTCTATGGTGGTATCTCTGCCATGGCGACTTTTAAGAGGCTCATGTGGAGGAGACTTTCTAAGTAAGAATCTGTGACCATGGATTTTTTAAGAATACATAATGGCTGAAACTTCTAAGGGTTAGGATGAACCAAACCAAAGAAATGGAAAGAAAAATGCTTTAGCCAACCTAGGGAGGGATTTATACCTTGCCAGGAGGACATAGAAATGAAGCTAAATTTCAGCCTTGCTTCAAGGAAAGATAGAGGCTTGAAGGAAAAGAGGCTCATGAAGTGCGGGCGGTGATTGAAAATCCTGCTGAAGCGATCCACACGATTTCAATCCTGCGTAATCCCCAGTAGAGCGGTGTCTATGGCCCCTTAATGAAGGATTTTGATATGAGAATGTGCAAATCTTGTAGGACAATACAAAAGCCTACAACCCCAATGCCCATATGGAAATACCTACGATTCCAGGTGGAGGAATCACCTAACCTTTCTGGAAGTCCACTCCCTGCCTATGTACCTCCAGTGCCAAACCACCCGATTTGAGTTCCCGATATCAACCACAACCACCCACCATCACCTCATCTCACCGTGGAACAAGCCAGTTTTAAATTTGAGGTAAGGTGGTAGGCAACTTTTGTGGAAGAGCAAAAGGAATTAATGTGCAGCGCCTGAAAAGTTGTCTTGTAGAAAGTACGCGAACAAGAGAATAGATGGGCTGAGAGAGCAACTGAACCGAAAAATTGATAACCCTCTTGTATTATTCAATCACCAAGATCCAACAAGTTCTTGGAGGTACAGAAAGAGAAAATGTTCCCTTCCCAAAAACGTGCCAAACCCAAAGGGATCCATGAGAGTAGGATCATCGACAATTGAGGAATGGATGAGGTGAAGAGTATAATCACCACGAGTGGAAAAGAGGTTGATCGGCCCGTACCCAAGCTTTGTTGAAAAGAAGCGAGACGGAGAGGTGGAGCTGAGAACATATTTTCACGAAGGAGGATTCAATGAAGCCTTTGCATGCCGCACTCCATTTCCCTGGGCACTTAGAAGCAAGAAGAAGCATCAATGGGCGGGTATCTTGAGAGGATCACCCAAGACGAGGTGAGAGGTCGACATAAACTTCTTTTGGACATAATCAAACAGAATTGCCTGCCTATGCAAAATTTTGAAGAATCTTTGCACAATTAAGAAGGGATTAAGGTATTGAGGAAAGGCATTTCTCCTTGAACAAGTCGGTGCCATAGTCGAAACAGACACACGTCGAAATCCTGAGGGATCGGGAGATCTCCCACCAATTTCAGTCAATATTGGTGGGAATTACTTGAAACAGTCATTGCTTGATTTTAGGAGCAGTGTGAACCCTCTGCCCGGAAATGATACGTGGCCTGGCAGGTTAGGTTTGGGTGAACTTAAACCTACTAACATCACACACCCCATATTGGCGATGGTCAGAGTAAAAATCTGGGGATAGTTGAGGATGTCTTGGTGAAAAGCCATGACAAATTCTCTTACCAGAGTGATTTTTGTGGTGCTTGACTCTTGAAACGATTGCAAATGAACCCCGATCATCATTGCCAATCATCTTAGGGAAGACCATTTACAGCCCTGACCAAATGCAATCATCAATTGCCGAATGGAGTCATGCAACTTACCGCTGGTAACATGACCTTGGGTTGAACTATTCCATCGAACAGCAAACCTGGCTAACTTTAGCAAAATGAAAAATCAAATTTACGATAAGTTGTTTTTCAAATGGTCGATATCTGCGAGGAAAGCTTAGTGTCCAGGAATTGCAAGGAATAGTCAACCAAGGTGAAGAAGAGATTTTGAAATTCTACCATCAACACCCACTTTCACAAAGGCAATTGACCAGAGTCGATCCATCGGTGAGGCCGCGAGTCCTTGATTGGGCACTGACACGTGGGTCGACCCATTTGCTGCGAGGTTAGGGAGATCATTCTCCTTGACCCTCCTTGAGTAAATTTTAGAAATTGAGGCTAGTTGGTGTTTCTCACAAACCAAATTGCAGTTCAATAGAATTTTTGTTTTTATTTTAATTTAGTCAATTTCAATAATTTTAGTTATTTTTTAGAAAAGTTTCCTAAATTAGCGATTTTTCCTTTAGTAACTTTGTCTATATGTTATAGTCGCATGATAAATTTTTAATTATAGTATCATATAATAAATTTTATTATAATAATTTTTTGTTTAATATATTGCTAATATTTAATCTATTTTTTTTTTTTGAATTGCGAAGGGAGAGATGGAGGCGGGCCCAGGTCGCTAATATAGAAAAATGGTGGGGTGGACTCTTGAATTTTGCCTCATTAGTCCCACCTCTGCAAAAAATGGGAGGGAACAATCATTTAGTCATTTAGGTATTCCCCACCTCCCAAAATGAGCTTCTGACACTGACGCCCACATTGCCTAGCGCCGTTGGTCGCGCGGCCCGAGCCACGTCTGGCGCACGGGGCCGTACGAGCCCTGCGCATATAGCCACCTCGGAGCCATCCGTAGCTCACGGCCCGGCCGGCCACTTGTGGATGCATTCCTTGCGCGTGGCCCGCTGCCCGAGCCCTCGCTTTGTGCTCACACTATCGGGTTCGGCCAGCCTTTGCCAGGGCGGTTTTCGACCACCAGAGCCTTGTTTGGCTATTCTGGCCCGGTGTGAGCCATATGACGAGCCACCCGAGTTGTCGGTGTTCTATTTTAGAGTGACTTAGTTGTCGACGGTAAGCCTCCAGCTCCCGGTCATCTGATTGCCTTCAGTTACATTTTCATCGTGAGCATAACACCGGTGTTTTTATTAGAAGTTCAGGTTATGGTTCGTATAGGGGTGGGTCACGCCGACGTAGTCAGGTTGATACGGTGACCGGTCCGGCTCAGGTACCATCTGCCATTTGAGCCGATACGAGGAGCCTCGGGCGTTCCGACCCGATATCGGACTCGGATGGGGACCGAGACCCGAATCACTGTACCTGTATGAGCTAGGAGGGCCCGCACATCAGAGCCGGGTGAGTCATCCTCATCCCGGCCTCCGCCATCTCCAGCCACGTCGATTCTGGAAGCGACAATATTCACCTCATTTAGCCGCACGCTTCCGAGGATCGAGCCGTTGTTGCGTCAGGGCACCACGAATTCGGGAGCATCTTTGCGCTACTTTAGTTTTAATAGGTCATTCTATATGACGTCCGGCCGTGAGGGCGCGATCCACAGTTCGAGGATTCTGGTTGATTAGGACTATTCCTGGCGCGTTCATGACTTAAGGGTATTATTACCCCGGGTAGTCTTTGCGGTTTTAGCCGGCTGGAGTGGCATCTCGGGGAGCCGGGCGGTCGGCGCGAGCTTCGGTTCTCTATAGATGATCGCCGGTCACACGGGGCGCGGGCCCCCGGCCGGCTTTTAGGCTGCGTATACCCCAGACAATTCGGAGGGTTTGTCAGGCTTAGGCCCACCACCTCAGCGGGTGGTTTCATCTTGGCAGAGACATCCGCAATCGGGGCAGTACTCTTTAAGAGGCGGCTCATCGAGATCTTCTTGATTGACCACCTATTGAGGACCAGCTTGTTCCCGCTGCAGCATTATGTACAGCGGAGGGGAGCCATCTTGGAGGTTCTTTACCGGATCTCAGAGGGATACTGGTTCAGTCCCTCTGAGCTGGTGATGACCTCCTTGATGCATTCGAAGAAAAGGTCCACCGGAAGGGCTGGTTGACGAGAGAGGTCTACCGTGCGTCTTAGAGACTGCATGCCGAGGTCCTTGAGCATAGGTTTCAGAGGAGCCTCGGATAGGGGAGATTCGATGCCCTCACGGTTTACGTCGTGGGCAGTGATGACCATGCTGTATGCTTTTGCTCCTCCGGCCCGGCCCGAACCCGAGGAGAGGTTCGATTGAGCGGATCATTCCGCTGAGATGATAGTCATGCTCACGGCAGAGGTAGAAGCGAAGTCGGTTCATATGTTCCCTCCATCTCCTCCTCACATGCTGCGATCCACAGTGCGGTAGTACTCTGGCCCATCATACCTCACATCATTCACCGAGATCACGTTCATGCCCGACTCGAGAATGGCTGGTGTGATGGATGCTATTTGTTCTTTGCCCTGCGCGACTACTCGAGACGAGGGCGAGGATCGAGAGTTGGCTCGGTCTCACTCCATCTTTGCGGCCAGTTATATTCGCACAGGTCTTCCTCGTGTTAGGATCAGAGGGGAGCAGCCAGCTAAAGATCCGCATCATCGATGTGCTGGTCGCAAAGAGCAGCAACACAGACCCACCACCACCACAGCAATGAGGTGGTTAGGCTTCTTTTTATGATTTTGTATAGTTTTCAGCATTATCAACTGCCTACTAATTTTGATTAGGATTCATGTATTAGCCATAAGAGGTGTGCTACATTTTGTATGTTTAGTTTTGGTATGCATGTACTAGCAATTTTGGCTATATCAAAAGCTATTCAGTATATATTTACACACTTTTGCATATCATGTTTTGTGCCTTCACCATGTGTAATCGCTTTTGTTTTTCACTCAACAATTGAATTGGCTTCACCAATTGAATCATTTCAATCGAACAATTGAATTGCTTCAATCGAACAATCAATTACTTCAATTGAACAATTGAATTGCTTTAATTGGCCAAATTGAATCGGCTTTTGTTGAAAATTGAATCAGAAGTTACCTTTATGTTAGAGCAAATTCCATGTTTGAAATAATTCTTCGTCGCTGAAGTTCCAGCATGCTCAACTTGAACATTTCTCCCTTGCTAATCTACACACGGCACACCCGATTGTTTCAATAGTCACAAATTAGTTGCTTCCTTTCACTTTGCATAGCCGGTCTTAGGCATGTTGGCAACCTAGGATAGGTTTGTGTTACCCACATTTGAAGACCAATGAAGTCTTCCAAAAAGGAAAAGAAAAGAAAAAGAAAAAAAAGAAAAAGAGAAAAAGAAAAGAAGAAAAAGAAAAATAAAGTCGTGAAGCCTTGCCTTGAAACCCGAGCACGGTCCGTGGGGTGTATGGCGAAAGCCTTTGAAGCCCGATGCCCTAAGCCTTAATTGGCTTCGGAGTCATCGATTTAGTGTTCGTTATAAGGGTGGATAGTAGAGTTTAACGATTTGTAAAGCTTGATTTTCTCGGGTCATTCGGAGTCCGGTGAAGCCTTCAGAGTTTGTGGTCAAGTGATCCTTTTAGCTTGATGCCCTAAACCTTAATTGGTTGGGAGTCATCAGACCTCAAGCACGGACTTTGGTGAAGTCAAATTTAAGCATTGCACCCTACAATGTAGTCAATAAAGAAAGAAAAGCGTGAATCATCCTTATCTAGGTCGCTCACCACTCTTAAGGCCATGCCAAGCAGGTTGGGGGAGGGGACAATTTGCAATTTATTGGCTCGACCGTTACATAACGAACCATTAGACTTTGGTGGAAATTTGCTGAGAATCATGGAACCAATATTAATTTAAAAATCGCTCTCAGATGGTTTTTGCTCCTTTCTATGCCTAAGCAAACTAGGTGTCAATTTTTTCATTTTAAAGGTAATGTTTATTTGTATATATACACCTTTTGAATCATAAGCTTTTTGAAAGTCACTGCATGCATGCCTTTATTATTTTTGTATCATAAGGGGACTAGCAACGCTTCTTATTGGGGTGTGATTAAATTCCCAAAAGTGCTATTTCAGCCCTATATCGATAGGTTTTGAGTGCTTTTTGCTCACTAATCATGCCAATTATGCCAATTGAAGTGTTCAAGTCTTCTTAGTATCACTTATGTCGTTTTAGAGGTTATTTCGGGTTGTTTTGCAGTGTTTCAAGGCATTTCTGAGAGTTCAATATCGAGACATATGCTAAACCATGAAGATTGAACCCATTCATCACCATCAAACACACCAAATATCAAAGAGTAATTGAAGGCAAAGTGATAAAGCAGCAAGATAGATAAGAGGGGCCATGCAAAGGAAGATCGCCAGCCTGTGGAATTTCGCTAAGATTGCGAAGGCTCGCCGGGATTGCGAAGATTTCGCAATCATAGCGAATTTCCCGCAATCCCAACGAAATCATGGAAATCCCGCTAGGCCTAAAAAATCTCGGCTAACTGATCGTTCCTAGCTTAAAATGCAGCCATGATTTACCTAAAAATTTCGCTTGTTAGCGAAATTTCCCGCTTAGCTAGCGAAATTGCTGCCTAGCTTAATAATCTTTTGATTTCGCTATCTCTGTGCAATTTCGCTACCTAGCGAAATTTTCACTAGCTAGCGAAATTTTCACAACGTCTTAGCGAAATCGCCCGTTCAGCGAAATTACTTGCCTTGTCATCCTTTGTAATTAATGCAAACCGACTTTACTTTTGCGTATTACCTTTGTCCCTTATTTTAGCCAAAATGTTAGGGCTTTTGTAGTTTCACATAATGGGTGGCCTATATAAACCCCCCTTTAGTTCAGAACCCTAAGAAAGATAACTCGAGACAATCTTTTGGCACAAAATTCACTTTTATGTAAATATCTTCAGCCTTTCATTTAGGTTTGGTTTTCTCTCTCTTCTCTCTCTTCTTTCCCTTATTTTTCTAGGCTGCCAAACACCCTCTGAGGATGACAACTCAAGAGATGTTTCGCTGGCTAAGCCCTTTTCTTGAAGTTGTTAAGGTAACTAGCTTGGTCAGGTGGCAAGCACAGTTGTCCCTATGTGTTAAATGATACAAGTCAGATGAGTGGCTCCCACTTTCTCAAACTAGGGTTGAATATCATTTAATGTCATTAATTTGGCCAATACTACTGGCTGTTTTTTAGATGTTGTATACTTATCGCTGGCGACCGTGGTTTTTTAGATGGTCTTTACGAGCCACTGAAATGATGTTGAATGTTAGGGTTTTAAACTGAAAGGGGCTGTAGATGCATGTTACCTGTGTTGACTCAAATAGGAGTGATTCTAGGCTAGGCTCGTTAGTTAAACAAAGATCCTGCTTATGGCTTGGACTATGGGTTGCTCATTACAATGCGAGGATAAAACCCGAGGACACTTGCTCGCCTCTATGTTATCAAGTTAGTGACCTTAAATCTTCAAAGTTACCTTTTCACACATCACTTTCAGCCTTTACAGCTTATTCAAGCCAAACTACTCACACTGCTTTTGAAACAAATCAAAAATCCAAATAGAAAGCCTTACCTTTCACACTTATGCAAATCATTCCTAGGATGAAAACCCATCCCCGTGTTCGAATCTCTTGACCGCTATACCTAGCATCACTACTTCAAGTAGTAGAGGAAGGAGGATATAAATTCTTTGTTTGATTCCGATCACTCCTACTGTGGCACGGTAATCATCTCGATAGTTCATCTAGAAAAACGTCCTCATACTTAAAAACTGCCCGAGGTAGACCCAAATTATGTCTTGCTTCGTTCTCCAGGGTAATGCTTGCTAGCCAACCCATCAATTGCTCGTGCCCTCTAGAGTCATACACGGCTTGGGGTAAAGCATCGTGCTTATCCCTATGAAACATAAAACACCACTATCCGTAGGCTACTAGTAACCCTCCTACGATCACATTCAATGACGACTCTGTGTGCCGTCAACCAGTCCATCCCAAGGATGACATCAAACTTTGACATGTCCATGACCTTAAGGTCCACGGTGAGTAGATCCATGAGATCTCTAACTCATAACCTCGACATATATGATCAATGCTCACCCTAGCTCCTATGAGAGAACTGAGTCTGTGAACATCTCTTTGATGACTAGGACTAAGGTGTCCCAAAACTATGGGATCCTTACCTCAAAGGGCAATCCCATCTCATGTGTCCAAGCTGATGGCAATAGAAACATGTCCTTTGCTTTGGTTGGCTAAGGGCCCTGAAGTCTCTCCCACCATTTGGAGGTTACTTGGCCCTCCTTGGCCCACAATTGCACTAGCCTGTGCAATGGTGGTAGCCATAGTGCTCGCCTGTGCAATGGTAGCAATCGTAGTATCAATAGCCTTTATGAAGGCTCGTTGGTCAAAGGCTGGTGGTAGTAGGTTGTTGTTTGCCCACCGCCTTAGTGTCCTCTTCCTCAATTAGCCATCTAAATATGTCAGATAGCCAATAGAGTCTTACATAGTATCCAAAAAAAAAAAAAAGGGATTAAGTTTAAACTTTGAGATTTCTCTCATTATCTAACTAGTAGGCACATGTGTCAACCACTAATAGACTTTAACATCCCAAACCATTCCGTTCATTCTTTTTCCATATATATTTTACCATGTATATAATTCACATAACACAAAACACACAATCATGTGGCATATTAAGGCATTAAACATGAAATGCACAATAAATGCAATGGTCTAGACCCATGCCCATCAAGCCCTAGGTAATCGCATACCTATGCCTCCTGGATACCAAGTCAGACACCGCAAATCCGAGGGTTTGTCGATCACCGCATCAACTCGCGGGAATGCATGTGGGATGTCGGGTAACCCCGATACCGCACTACAGTCTTAATCGATCGGGATCCATAATTTATTAAAAATCGGACAAAGTCTCCTTTGTACGGGGAGCTCTATCCAAAACCCAACCTGCATAATATACAATAACATGACCCATCCGAGGCCTAATAACACAATGACCGCACTGGGTCCATTTATGAGTAAAAATTGACCTCACCGGGCCCATTTACCCACATTCATATAAAAACATGTAAGACTATATTAAAAACAGTCCATATGAGTTCAATTACAACTCTTTTACATAAAGATACATGCCAAAACTAGTTTGTTCCAAAAATTTTACAAAAAAGACCATAGTGCCACAAGCTCCAGCTTTTCTTCACCCTTACGATCTCGGAATGAGTCGCCACCTACAGATATCCCGTGACTCCGAAATGTTTTTCCTCAGATAGTGGTGAGCCACGCCTAGTAGAGTAATTCCTATAGAGGCTACTCCCCACCTAAGTGCACATGCAATACTCACATTTGTCAATTCATATTCACATCAACAATTCCAAGTAAGAATATGCAATTCTAGGTTGGAATTCTACATGCCATGCTATGAAATGAGATGAGACTCACTCATACACCATACCCTAAGTCTTTACTGACTCCTACCACACAATGCAAATGCCACGTGATAAAACTTCATTGATTGATTACATCCAATGATCTTTTTCAAATAAAATCATGTGTTTATAAACCAAAACTTGTTGGATGTTAAACCTCGACCGATCATTTCATATACAAACTCATGTCTTTTTTCAAGTACGGGTTTTCGGAGTCTCACCACAGGCCCCGCACACCTTGCTACACTTTTTGGACTTTCATCGTTGGAGTGTATGGAACCAAAGAACTGTGTCTTTCTTACCTCGAGAGGCTCCAGCCTTTCTCTTGCTATTATCCGACACAAGTTTTTCCATGTCATGCAACCGTGCGACTCTGTTGAGCTTCATCCAACAGTACTGAGCCCACTCATCAATCACCAAATGTGATGTTTGATCTCAACAATGCACTTACACCCATGAAATGCGATGTTCTCGTACATATGCAATGTAATGCACCATTGCATGTCAATGCCATGTCACATATGTAATGAATGCCATATGGACATTTTAATTCATACAATTCATCATGCATCATGGACAATTATATCACATGCATATAATCTCCAATTAAATACTCACACCAATGTCAATACATTAAAACCCATATATTAACATTTTATCAAACAACAAAAACTAAGCATGTTATCACAAAATAAAGCAATAACATACTTAACCCTCAAGGCAAAGTGTGACATGTAAAATGCCCAATAAAATAGCTCAAATACTCTTAACAAAGTAAGTGCATAAAAACTAGCCAAAGTGCCTTTAATCTAGCCACATAAAATCAGTCTAAAATAAATTTCTTAATTAAATTCCTTTGATTTTCTCTTCATTTAAACAACCCCTAAAAACAATTTTTTGGACATTGCACAAACAATCACAAACTAGGTCACAAAGCCGACCACAAACAAGCCATAAAAACGGCCATAAACTATTTTTAAACAAATTTTAAATGTACTTCTAATTACCATAAATTGAATTTTAATCCAACAAATTTCTTAAAACAATTCTTCGAACATGCCATAAACACTGCAATTCAACCTTAATAAAAATCGGCTACAACAAAGTAATAAAAATGACCATAAACTCCGCTTTTAAATGGGGTTTAAAAATCGCCCAAACTGACCCTTAGACATTTTACACAACATCCTCCTTAAACAACCCAAAGGATGAATTGAAAAACCAAATAGAAGAATCCCACTCTTGAAGCGTAGGTAGAAACGTAGGGAGGTCTCAAGAACCCTTTAACACAAAAATTTGATTTCGGGAATCTCCTCATTTGATTTTTGGTGAAATCCTCCTTGGTACATGTTAGCCTCGCCAAGGCTATGAACTTTAGTTTATGGCTCGACGAATTCCGACCAACAGAGCTCCGAGGATCGAAGAAAGAAGTCTTGAACTCTTTCTTTCTCTCCCTCTTGCTCTCCCAGGGTCCCAACCAGAAAATGAGCTATTTTCCTCCTAAAATATGATTTTTAATAACCTTATCCATAACTTCTAAGGATCTCGTCCCAATATCGCGCCCACCCGTCTACCGACTTCGTTTGGGGTCCGCTTTCTCATCCTCCAAACGATTTATTTCATCCCGGTTTGAGTTCAAGTGATTTTACATGAACTTTATTTAAATCATTTTCCACTTGTAAGATTTTTCTTAAAATCCCGTTTTTAAGGTCCACCAAACACTTGTTACCTCGAAAATCGTGAAAAATCCGACTATATCAGAATTCAACAAAATTCGTTTGAGTAACTAGATTTCATGAGACGAATCCAACGGTGAGATCTGTTTCGTCATCTGAGATCTATAAAATTTCATATGTCTCATGAAATTTTCTGTATTATAACAACACTCACGCTTTTTCCATTTTTTTGACCCAATTCATCTGCTCTTACACAAAAAGGTCAAGAAAGCCATAACAACCATGAACAAACTAATCAAATAAAGGTTTAGAATCAAAGAATTTATTGGTGAATTAGCAAGGCCATAAGGACGACACATCGACGCAGATCACTTTACGAGGAACCGAAAATACATGTGTTTCTTCCATATTAGAGCTGGCTTAAGGGTCCCTGATACCCTTCTTTAAGGGACAATGTAAATACATGAAATATAAAGGGCATTTTTGTCCAAAATGGTTATTTTTCAAGAAAAACATAGAAGATATTAGATTCACAAATTAAAGGTATTTACTTATATCTTAAATACTCATTTTATCCCCATGTTTTTCTTAAGTTTTAGTAATTTTATGAGATAAATAAGTGTCATAATACTCTATTTTCTCAATTTTTATGATTAGGCCAACCATTGAGCGGAAATGAGTGAAATTGAAGAAAATTCAGCAAAGTCATCATGTAGTTGCAACAAACATGTGATCTTTTCGTTTGCATAATGTTCTTCTATGGATCCCTCATTGGCATGAACATATTCTAGAATCCAAGGGCTTTATGTAGACACCAAGATTAAGCAATTCGAAGTTTGGATGAAGAAGTTACGGCCTTGGAAAGTCAGGGAGCAAAAGAAAGACAAACCGATCAACTGATTGCTCAAACGGTCAATCGGTTGCTCATAAAATCATTAAAAAGAGAGTGAAGTTCACGCCAAGAAATAGCTGAATTCTCATGTCAGAAAAAGAAGCACTACGCCACAATGTGATTCGCCTCTAGACAAACTCCAAGATCGCCCATTTTTCCGCCACATGCGGCAGCTTTAATTTGTCATGCCACAATGAATGTTCGTAATCTACAGCCACGGGCTTCCCATCTCTTCTCTCATTGGTTTCGGGGCTTTATAAGAGAAGAAAATTAGGCTTTTAGGAGGGAATTCTCGTGGAGGCAAAGAGGAAGGTTCCTGTGGAAACACCCTAGTGGTGGGATCTGCCTGGGAATGTGACACCCCAAACCCGGGGTCCCATTGATCACAACCTCAAGGGGGAAACCCGTGCGGTCTCATATCATGAGACCCATACATGAGTAAAATGGCCCACAGGCCCATCAATATACTCGGGCCCATGCACTACAAGACCATACATTTCTATGCATCTAAGAGTTATCAGATCAATTCCTAATACAAAACATATATTAAAACTAGGTCGTTATAATATATACACAAAACAAGAATTAAGGCCACAAATCCGCCCCCGCTCATAATCCCGGGGTCTCTATGAGCCGCCATCCGCCCGTACCCGTCCCGTGACCAAAGGGGGTCCGACGACGGCGAGCTAACGCCCCAAGAGAGATAAACTTATAAGGGCTTATTTCTACCTAGGTGCACATGCAAATGATCATTTCACAACCAAACCAACAACAAACTGCGCATGCTACGTTATCCCATCATGGAAAAATCTACATGCATGTATGAGACGACACTGTACATGGCCCAAGTACCAGGTCAACCTCCGACCCACCACCTAACGCAAGTGCCAATGGGAAATCAGTACTGAGTCAATTCCGACTCCCATCTCACAACTCGTAGTCTATGTGATATTTATTTAATCGTTTCGTGTCTTGGGGCACGTAAATTTTCGGTCTCATCATGGCCCTTACACTTCGACATTTTTCTGGCTTTCACCTGGATATGTCGCTCTAACCAGTTTTCGTGTTTTTCACCTGAGGGGGTATCTATCCTCTACTTGCTAAATACGCCCGACACATTTCATTTTCCATTTTCGCTTTAACACTATGGAACTCAATTTGACTTCGTCCCATCTCTAAGCCCACATCGACCAACACCAAATGCAAGTACAAATCAAGACTCATGTACACACTCTCATGTAATGTGGTGTTATCGCACACCCACGTAATGCAATTTGTGCTTGATCGCACTCAAACCCATGACCAATGTATGAAAACCTCTACATGGATATTCTATTATCTCGCACACCGTGGTGTGCTATGAACACTTATGTCTAATGCACACAACATTTCATATATTTAACATACATGCAAATTTCTCATGTTAATATTCCACATATTCAAATCAAGACATCACATAAGCATGCACTAACCGTATTGGTTCCATAAAATTCTGCATGGCATTCATTCAAGTAATAACAAGCCAACTTTTGATTTTCGCCCAAAACCTAAAAACAAAGACATACAATAACATGCACAACCATATTAGTTCCAGTAGTAAATTCTCGTGAGATTCAAGTAATAACAAGCCAACTTTGATTTTTTTTTAGTCTTAAAAACCTTAAAAACAACACATACAATAACATGTAATAACCATATTAGTTCCGTAGTACCGTATGTTAATATTCACAATTCCCAGATGTTATTCATCACCATCATTCCATGAAAATTTCCGCATGTTAACATTCACAATTCAATTAATATTCACCCCGCATGTTATTCATCGGGCCATCAGTTCCAGAAAATTCGTATGTTAATATTCACAATTCTCGGGCATTTTATTCATCGGGCCATCGTCCCATGAAAATTTGCATGTTAACATTCACACACTCGAATTAATATTCACAATTCCGCGATGTTATTCATCACCATCGGGCTCCAGGAAAAATTCGCGATGTTAATATTCACAATTTTGCATGTTATTCATCGCCACGGGGCCTGTGAAAATTCGCATGTTAATCATGCATGAAAGTCTATAAAATTTCCGTGATGTTTTTCATGCATACAATAATACACTAAATCGTGGAGTTTTCTTCAAATTAAAAACCTAGCACATCAGATGTTACTATGCATGAAAGCCCAGAAATTCCGCATGCTTTTCATTCATACAATACTACACCAAATCAAGTTTTCACCCTAAAAACCAGAAAAAAAAAAAAAAATAAAGATGTACAACATCACAAATCTCGCCTCAAACCCGTAAAATCTCAGCTAGTACAACATCACAAATTCGGGCCTTAAAACCCGTAAAATTCAGCATGGACAACATCACAAATTCAGCATGTTATTCATTCAAACAATCATAAAGCAAACTCAACCAAATGCCATTTTCATGGCCCCAAACAAGGAAATAACCAAAGAGGAAAGATCCCTCACCTCTTGTAGTGTGTGGGATCAAATTTGGGTCCTCCAAACTAGCAACAATGGAGGATTTTCAAATTCCTCCTCCTTTCTCCTTCCTTTCTCTTCCTTTTTCCTGCTCCTTGCTTTCCTTCTCTTCTCTCTTTTATGATTTTACTCTCTTCCTCTCTAGGACCGATTCACAGTGGAAGAACCCCTCTCGCTTTGATTTTTCCACCACAAGACCAATTCTCATGGTGCTCGACACATTTACAAGCCATGGCAAGTGTCACCCATGCCAAGCCATGCACCAACTACTTCCCACTAATTTTCTTGCATTCTAGGAGTATGACACTTGGCCACTTAGGTGCCAAGTGTTCCCAAATCCTGGTGCCATGTGGCATGCACTCTCATTCCACGTGTCACCCCGACATTAGTCCTACTTCGTAATACGTAAACTCGCTATCTCTAATTCGACAGTTTGTTTGGTTCTACTAGGATTTCGCGAGATGATTCTAATGGCTGGATCCGCTTCGCCATCCGAGGTCTGTAGGAAAATATGTGGTTTCGCTTTGTACCATTCGACAAGAATTACCGATTCGCTCATTTTCAGAAGAAAAAAAATTAATAATACGCTTCCCGGTTTCATGGGGCCCCTTAAAAGAATTCTATCCCAAATTCCCGCGATACATACAAACTAATCAACCACATGCATTTGTACCGCCTCATTTAAAACACACGATTCAGGAAAACGCACCTTCCCTTCAACAAGGCGGATAGCTGGCGCTGCACGGTCTCTCGCGCTCCCATGTCGCCTCCGACTCCTGTCGCCATAACACCTTCTCACAAGCCTTACAGCCTTGCCACGCAAAACCCGGCTCCGGGCCTATCCATGATAGGCACTGGTCCCTCCTTGAAGGTCCCATCAGCATCAACAACAAGCTCTCCCCAATCCACTATATGAGTTGGATCTGGAGTGTACTTCCGGAGCATAGATACGTGAAACACCTCATGAACGCTTGACAACTCGGTGGCAACGCCAACCAATAAGCAACCGCGTCCACCCTCTCGAAAATTCAAGGGTCCAATGTACCTCTACGATGCCTTCCTCGCTTTCCGAATCTGACCACTCCTCTCTTAGGCATCACCTTCAAGAAATATTATGATCAATTAATTCGAACTTGATTAAAGGCCCAAAAGTGCTATTTCTTTAACCCTCATTCAAGGTAGGTTTTGAGTGCTTTTGCGCACTAATCATATGAATTAATCCAATTTTCATGTGCTTGTCCACTTAGTGCTTCTGATTTGTTTTCGAGATTGTTTTGGATAGTTTCAGAGGGTCTGAGAACTTCAATCAACAAGTCGGGCTCCTATCGATGCCGAATGCGAGAATCCCTGCAATTTCACCAAGTCGAGGCGTTGAAATATCAAGATGGGTCAAGAATTGAAGGCAAAGTGATGAATAAAAAGTGCGGTGAAGTGATGCAGCATATGCCGTAACAAACCAGTGGATTTTTGCAAGGTGATTGCTAAAAATTTCGCAATCATAGCAAAAATTTCGCAATCCTAGCAGAATTTTCGCTATGTGAAAATTTCGCTAGCTAGCGAAATTTACTGCTAAGCAATCTAAAATTCTCACTCGCGGTTCACAAAATTCATGAGGCTAGCTTAAATTTCGCTGAAGATAGCGAAATTTAATGTAGATAGCTTAAATTGCTCAAATTTCAGGTTTTTGGTGATTTAATTCCAAATAACCACATTTTGATAAATTACCATTTTGTCCCTATTGTAATTTCATATTTTAGGTAATTTTGTCATTTCACATCATGGGGTTGACTATATAAGCCCCTTTAACTTTGTAACCCTAAGCAACTTTTCCATTAATACAGTTTTCCGTAGTTTTTCATTTTAGGGTTTATTTTTGCTCTCTTCTCTCTCTTCTTTCTCATTTTTCCTACAAGCCAAACACCCCCTTGAGGATGACAACTCAAGGGATGCTTACAAGCCTCATAGCCTTGAAGAGGAGGGTTTCTAGCTGGGTTGGGGGCCGCAGTTGTCCTCATGCTTAATGCCATGTGCATCGCATTTATGGTTCTAACTTTCCAAACTAGGTTTAATGCCATTTAATGTCTTTCCTTTGGTCAATACTTCGCTATGCTTGTGGTTCAATGCATTCTAATGGTAGATGCACTGATATCCTTTTAGATGTCATTTACTTAGCCATCAAATGAGGTTAAATGCTAGGGTTTTAAACTGATTGGGACTTTGAATGCATAGTACTTGGTTCGATCAATTAGGGGAGTGGGTTCTAAAGGTTAGGTTTCATAGTTAAACAAAGATCCGATTTTGGCTTTGACTATATGTCATTTGCCCTAATGCGAGGAAATAACCCGAGGATACTGTAATACCCCCATGTTATCAAGCTAGTGACCCAAGCCTTCAAGGTTATCAATTCACACTTTCATTTAAGCTATTAATGTTAACCAAAGGAACAAACCACTCGCTTTTAAACAACCGAAAAATCCAAAACAAAAGCCTCACCATTTTCAAAACACCGATGCAAATCATTCGTGGATGAAAACCCATCCCCATGTTCGAATTTCAGACCACTACACGGCAAGAGTTTGACTACTTAAGCAGTAGTGAGGAACATAGGAAACAAATATTTTTGATTCCGATCACCCTACCGTGGCATGAATCAAATGGCGCCGTTGCCGGGGATGGTGCCAAACTACGTATGATGAGTTGATGTGTACTTGTAATCCACATTACAAGTGTAGGTGACCTTTAACCCTTTTTGAATTTCATTTGTCAGAATCACAGGTTTTCACTCGGCCGCGCTATCGGTGACTGCTTTTGTTTCTAACAGTTGATTTTTGTTTTAGCTAACACTAACCTTTGGCAAGTTTGTTTTTGTCTTCCTTGTTTCTCTATTTTGTTACTGTGTGTTTATGCACAATTGGGATAGAGAGGACTTCCATAGGATTGCAAAGAATCGCATACCCGCCTGGAGCAAGGTTGTGAAGTCAATACTGATCAAATGGATCCTAATTCGAAGAACATCAAAGTCGCCAGGGTACTCCCAAAGGAATCCAACAACATATGTGATCAATGAGGATCACATACACCTCCTAGAGTTAGTGCTCCTTCCCGCATCATACCTCAAATGAAGATGTAGCAGTTGAGACCCTACTTGGTGCCCCTACTCCTACATTTCACGGTATGGAAAATGAAAACCCATACACCCATATAAGGATTTTGAGGAAGTATGCATAACTCCTAAGGAGGGCAATGATTGACATGGATTTGCTGAAGTTGAAGGCATTTCCATTGACCCTCAAAGACAAGGCCAAGATTTGGCTTAACTAACTGAGACCTAGAAACTAATGTAGCCGGGCATGAGTCACAGTGCACTTTTTAAAGAAATTCTTCAAGGCTCACAAGACCAATAACTCAAGAGACAAATCTACACATTTGCAAAAGCTCGACAATGAGAGGTTCTACTCAATGCCGGAGATTCATGGAGACCATTAGTGCTTGTCCACATCATGGTTTCGACACTCGATGCTCAGGAAACCACTTCTACGGTGGTATGTCTCCGTCATGAAGCAAACTTTTGGAAACAATGCGGAGGAGACTTTCGAGCAAGCACCCGATCAAGCCATGGATTTCTCGAATTATGAATAAACTTCCGAGAGGGTTGGGATTGAGCCAAACCCGAGAGAGGTGGAGAAAATGAGGCCTCAAATTTGATCAAAGGGAGGAATTTATGCACTCCTGAGGACATGGAAATGAAAGCAAAATATCAACCCTACCGTAGCCGAGGAGCCTAAGGAAAGGCTCCATGGCGCAGCAATGACCAGTAACTCGCACAGCTAATCCAGCATCAATTTCCAACCCACCGCCCACTAAGAACATTATCCAATGACCCTTCAAAGGAAGGATTTGATGTCGACATGCAAAATGCCGAGATCAATACAATCCACAACCTAACGCCCCCATATGGTAATAATAATAAATTTTGCAATTCCACCGGGGTTAATCACCCTAACCTCTCTCTTGAAACCCAATCCTCCCGCCTCTATGTGTCCCGGGTAAACAACAGCTTTGGTTCCTCATCTCAACCATAACTACCACCACCCTTCTCCCCGTTGAACAAGCCATCTTGAACCTGGAAAGCAAGGTGGTAGGCAATTTTGTGGACGAGCAAAAGGATCAATGCACAATTGGCACAAAGGATCATTAACGAAAGAACATCAACAAAAGAATGGGGATGGCTCGAGAGCAATCTTAATCGTAAAATTGACAACCCGCAGATTCAATCGGGCTAAAGATCAACAATTTGCTGGAGGTACAGGAGAGAGGGAGGTTCCCTTCCCAAACATTGCCAAATCCAAAAGGGGTCCATGAGGTGGGTTCATCCAGTAATTCAGGGATGGATGAAGTGAATGCAATAATCACTCTGAGGAGTGGAAGAGAAATAGAGCAACCAGTGCCCATGACTTCTGAGGAAACATGCAAGGAAAAGGAAGCTGAGCCCGAGAGATTAATCATCAGTGAAGATCCAGTGAAGAAAACAATGCCCCCTCCATTTCCCCAAGCACTCAGAGGCAAGAAAACCAAACCAAGCCGAAATTGGGAGGCGCGAAGGCGCTAAGCGTGAATGACTGACGCTTGTCATGATTAAGCAGGTCCCAACTTATGCAAAGTTCTTAAAGGACCTATGCACAGTCAAGAAAGGGTTAGGCATTGAAAAGAAAGCCTTCCTAACCGAGCAAGTCAGTGCCATAATCCAGAGCAAGACCCTAGTCAAATACAAGGATCCGTGGATCCCCACACCTCAAATAACATTGGCTGGACTCAGATGACAAAGCACTCGCTTAGATTTAGGGCCGTTGTAAACCCACGCCATACTGTATAAGCAGCTTAGGGTTCGAGAGCTCAAACCTACCAACATCACTTTGTCATCGATAGATCGCATGATTCCTAAGGAATAGTTGAGGATGTGTTATTAAGGTAGACAAATCTCTACTACCCAAGACTTTGTAGTGCCTGATAATGGAGCCACAGTGCGGCCCAATCATGTGCCAATTATCCTGGAAGGGGCCATTGGCCACGCCACCGCAATCATCAATTGCCGAATGGAGTCATGTGTTCTCACATTTGGCAACATGGATTTTGGAGCTAAATACTTTCTACTCTCGAAAAATAAGAACAAGCTAGTGGAAGATGATAAAGAAGTAAGCAATGAAGTCTCGCTCACTAGCGAATGCAGGAAGCTAAATAACCATAAATCGGCAAGAATCAAGGCTAACCAAGATGAAGCAAATGATCGAGTTAATATCGCCCACCCTCGGGCAGAGCCATTAATCACCCTAAAATCACCCAAAGGAGAAGAAAATCAACAAGAAGGGACTAAGCATCAAGGTCGTAGCACAAGCCACGTCGGCTAAGGAGCCCTCCTCCTGACCCTCCATGAGTAAATAACCGCTGAAATTGCCGGTTTGGTGTCCAATGACCAAATCATAAATTTCTCAAGAATTTTTTGTTTTTGCTTTAAATTGGTACATTTTCATAAGATAGTTTTAGTAACTTTCCTTTAGTAATTTTATCTTTATTTTATTTTATTTTAATTTTTAGATATATGTTAAAATAATAATTTTTGAATTTTTTTATTTTTTATTATTTATATTTGATTGCTTAAATGAAAATTCATTATTTTTTGCGGTGTGGAGGCAAATTTCGCCATTGCAGCGAAATTGGCCTTCATTCCTCACCGCCTTATAGCGGGCAGCGGCCCCGCCCCCCCCCCCCCCCCCCTTGAGCCTCCATTGCCGTCCCCTGCCTCCACTCCTAGCCGTGAGCAAAGGCTCGAGCCTGTCCCGTGCGCCTACCGCAGGCCGCGGGCCCGCACCAAGATCGCCGCCTCTCGCCGACCCAGATCTCGCGGCCCCGAGCCACCGTCTCCATCGCAGCCCCGCACCCTGGGCCTCAAACTGACCACACAAGGCTGCGTTCAGCCCAAGATCGCCCAATAGCCGTGCCCGTGACCCGCCTCCACTGACGCTGCGCGTGCCTGTGCATCTCCCCATCGCTCCGTACCATCGTCGACCATCGTACTGCGGCCCTACCTACCGCTGTCAGATCAATCTCACGAGCCACGGTCCAAATTCGGGAGCGAGCACGCAGACCCGCCACTCCCAGCCGTGAGCCCGCCGCTCCCTCTCGACCACGCATATGGTATCACCAGGGGTGGTTCCACGAGGCCCCGGGTCGACTTAGCACCTGTGAGCAGGATGAGCAGCCCTGAAGCATAGCCCAGAGGAGCCTCAGGGGTTCAAGATATCGCATCAGACGGGACCTCCCTGCCTTCCCAAGTGTCAGAGACGATCCAGGAGGGCCCGACCCTCCAAGCGAGCCCAAACATCAGGCCTGGGGGAGTCTTCATCATCTAAGCCTCGAAGCCGCCACTGGTCTCCCAAAGAAGAAGAGAGTGAGAAAGACATCGCCCCATCTATCGCCGACCTCGAGGATCAGGCGGCCACTTTTTACTGGGACCCCGATACTGGGGAACGTCGATTTACGCGCCAAGGATTTTCATGGAAAGTCATATTACGACGTGCCAAGATCGACCGGGCCGACCGGCTCGTAGACTCCATGACCGATTACACAAGATTCCTCCCGTCGTTTCACATTACACCGCTGGCGCCCTATTTATCCCCGGTGGTGCTTCGGTTCTACCACTCCATGACTTCCCGGGGAGTGCCGAGTCCGCTGGAGCCCGACCACCATTGACGATCGACCAGAGTACTCCTGAGCCGCGACATTTCAGTGCATTAGCCTTCCAGAACAGAGTCACACCTCGGATATCTGGATCGCCACAACCGTCACAGAGTGAGACGGGTCCGTCTGCCCGCTCGAGATACCACGGGCGATCCGCACTCTTCTCAGAGGTACTCCTCCCCTCGTATGCTTCGTGGACCAATCTCATCCGACCAAATTGCTTCCCGCATCACTCATGTTCAACAAGAGGGAGCCCATACTCAGAGGCCTCAGACCCGATCTCGAGGGATTCTGTTCACCTCCGAGCCGGTCATGACGTACTCGCTACACTTCAAGAATAAGGTCCACCGCAAGGGCCTGGCTCGAGCTGAGGGTTTACCCTTGTTGATGCCGGGACTACTAAGCCAGGTCCTAGAGCATTTGGGATTTCCGGAGGAGCCCCGTATCGAGAGAAGGCGGATCGATGCCCTCGTGTCCTGGCCCACGGAGCGAGCCTCGTGATGTCGATTTTCTCCTCCAAAGCAAACAGGACCAGGAGGAGGTACTAGATGAGGTAGTAGAGGATCCCCCGAGGGGAGATGATCTTGCTCCTGAGGTAGAGGTGGAGAGGAGTCTAGTGCCAGATTTGTCCCCTCTATCTCCTCCTCCACTCCTTTCCTACTTCAGCCAAATTCGACACTCCCGGCCCTTCATATTCGGGGTTTAGCATTCTCCTGAGCATGTTCATGTCAGTGAGGGAGCTAGCAGGTGTTATGGAGGCCGTCTGCCCATTGGCTACTACACAGCATCGACGGACCCGTAGATCGGGCCCGAGCCGAGACCACTTTAGAGTATCATTGTACCATGCTCCTTCGTGATCACGAGTCACCTCGTCTCCCGCAGGCCTACACATCGAGACGAGCCCACAAAGAATAAATTCTCCTTAGACATGCGCCGGGCAAAGAAGAATAACAGCGTCGAATCCACCACTACCACGAGAGTGAGGTGGTCACACTCCTGTCTCTAACTTTCCTATCCCTATGACATGTTTATACTTGACAGATGGAAAAGCTAGAGTTAGAGTGTCTTCTATCATGTTTCAGACAAGCCAAACTTTATCAACCGCTCTACCATTTTGTATAGGGTTCATGTGTTAGCCAATAGTAGGCAGTGATACTTTTGCTATGTTTAGCTATATTAAGCATGTATTAGCATTTTGGTTATATCAAAAGCTTTATAGCATTATTTACAGTTTACTACACTTTTGCAAATCACTTTCGTGTCTTCATTTTGTGTATCTACTCTTGCCTTTAATTGAAGAATTGAAGCCCTGTATGTTACCTTAATGCTAGAACAATTCCATGCATGATTTAGTTTTTAGTCAATTGAGGTTTCAACGTATTCAACCCTGAACATTCCCCATGTAGCTAATCCACACACTACACACCAGATTGTACCAATAAGTTGAAGAGCTATATACATCTTTCCACTTTGTAGAACCGGCCTTAGACCTGTTGACAACCCATAATAGGTTTGTGTTACCCATGTATGAAGGCCAATGTAGTCTTCCAAAAAGGAAAAGAAAAAGCAAAAAGAAAAGGAAAAGAAGAAAAAGAAAAATAAAAGTCGTGACGCTGGCTTTGAAACCTAACACGGTCCGAGGGGTGGCAGGCGGCAAGTTTTTAAAGCCCGATGCCCTAAACCTTAGTTGGTTGGAAGTCATCGACTTAGTGTTCATTACACGAGTGGATGGGTAGAGTTTAGCGTGTTGTAGGTGCTTAATTCTCTAAATCATTCGGAGTCCGGGGTGATGCCTGCAGAGTTTGTGGTCGGGCCTCGATCTCTCGCTTGGCTGCCCCAACGCACTGGTCGAGTCACCTGCGGACCCTCGCTACGTGGACTTTGGTGAAGTTGAGTTTTTAGCATTGCACCCTACAATGTAACCGAATAAAGAAATAAGAGTGTAGCTATTCCTATTTAGGTTGTTCATAGCTTTAAGGCCACGGTCAGAATTTAGGTCATGGGGAGTGGAATAGCTTTGTAAATTTATTGGCTCAAGCTGCTACTCACAACAATTAGGATTTTGTGAAGTTCCGGTTGATTTTCTTGGATCCAATGTTGACCTAAAACTAGTTCTTATATGGTTTTTGTTCTTCCATGTCGGTTTTTGAACAGGGTGTAAATTGTTCATTTTAAAGGTAAGGCCAATCTGTACATGCAATTTTTGAACCACATGCACTTTTTGTAAAAGCACAGCATGCATCCCATTATTGTTTTAGCATTGCTAAGGGACTAGCAACGTGTCTGGCTAGTGTGATTAGCTGGCCCAAAAGTGCTATTTTGAACCCTATTCAAGGTAGGTTTTGAGTGCTTTTTGCGCACTAATCATATGAATTAATCCAATTGTCATGTGCTTGTCCACTTAGTGCTTCTGATTTGTTTTCGAGATTGTTTTGGATAGTTTTGCAGGTCTTGAGAACTTCAATCAACAAGCTGGGCTCCTCATTGATGCTGAATGCGAACCCTGCACTTCACCCGCCGAGGCGTTGAAATATCAAGATGGGTTGAAGAATTGAAGGAAAAGTGATGAATGAAAAGTGCAGGAAGTGATGCAAAGAGTTGCTGCACAAACCAGTGGATTTTCTTCTCTAAGGATTGCGAAAATTTCAAGAATCATAGCTTAAAATTCCTCGCGAAGCCTAGCGAAATTCCCATCATATAATAAAAATTCTCAATTTCGCTGAGGTTCACGGGCCTCTCGCTTAAAGCATAAATTTCGCTAGTATAGCGAAATTTTCACTATACTAGCGAAATTTGCTGCATAGCGAAATTGCTCATCCTGTGTTTTTGGTATTTTTGATTCCAAACGACCACGTTTTGATAAATTACCATTTTGTCCCTATTGTAAGTTCATATTTTAGGTAATTTTGTCATTTCACATCATGGGGTTGACTATATAAGCCCCTTTAACTTTGTAACCCTAAGCAACTTTTCCATTAATACAGTTTTCCGCAGCTTTTCATTTTGTGTGGTTTATTTTTTGGTTTATTCTCTCTTTCTTTCTTCATTTTTCTACTGCTAAACACCCCTCGAGATGACAACTCAAGGGATGCTTGGCTAAGCCTCATAACAAATTTTGAAGGCAGGGTTTCTAGCTTGGTTTTGGGGTCATGGTAGTTGTCCTCATGCTTTGAATGTTACACGTATTTATGGTTCCCCAACTTTCCAAACTAGTGGTTTAACGGCATTTAATGTCTTTCCTTTGGTCAATACTTGCCTCGTTAGGGTTCAGCATTCTTAATGGTAGATGCACTGGATTTTAGATGTCATTTACGAGCCATTGAAATGAGGTGTTAAATGCTGTGGTTTCAAACTGGATTGGACTCTGAATGCTTAGTACTTGGTTCACTCCAATTAGAGTGGCTCCAGTGGTTAGTTTCATAGTTAAACAAAGATCCGATTTTGGCTTTCTACTATATGTCATTTGACCCTACGCAGGAAATAACCCGGTGATACTATAATACCCCCATGTTATCAAGCTTAGCACTCCAAGCCTTCAAGGTTACTACTAATTCACACTTTCATTTAAGCTTTACACGCGAACTGAACAAACCACTTCCCCTGTTTTTAAACAAATCCGAAAATCCAAACAAAGCCTCAATTTCATTTTCAGAACACCGATGTAAATCATTCGTGGGATGAAAACTCCATCCCCTGTCTCGACCCTAGACTCGCTATGTCATAGTGAGCTTGGACTACTGAAGAGGAGGAACATAGGAAAAAATATTGTCGATTCGATCACCCTACCGCTGCATGAATGTAACTCTAGAGGTCGCCGTGATATCGCGTAACTCTTTGCCTGGCCTGAGTAGTATGAGATCTTTCTGATCATATCCACCTTCTCCGAGGTGTCTCTAATCAAATTCAGACCAGTGATGGAGCTATCTCTCACCTCTCGGTCCAACATATCAGCGATCGACATGGCCTCCCGTAGAGCCCCACATGCGGTGCCATCCGAATACCAGCTAATGGTCGCATTGTCGCGAACTCTACCAAGGGCAAGTGCTCCTCTTAGCTACCCTTGAGATCCAGGACGCATGCTCGTAGCATGTCCTCTAAAATCTAAATAGTCCGCTCTGATTGACCATCCGCCTGAGGATGAGAAGCTGTGATTTCATCGAAAGTCAGCCCTATGGCCTTTGGAAACTCTTCCGTAATCAGAGCCGTAAACCGGCGGATCCCGATCCGATACTATGGAGACCGGAACCCATGCAACCGCATTCATCTCCAAAGATATACAACCCGCACCCTCCAGCTTTGAAGGTCATCCGCACGCCGCAAATGTGCCTCGACTGGGTGAGTCTGGCCTCACTATAACCCATATCGCATCATGCTTCCGCAACGCCCGTGGCACGGAGTCACAAAGTCCAATCGCGGATGTGCTCCCACTTCCACCGCTTATCTCCAATGGCTGAGTAGCCCCCACTGCCCTAGTGTCAAACTTTGACCTCGCCGGGCATGTGAGACAATCACTGACAAAAATCCCTTAACATGCCTCTCTCTTCATCCCGCTCTAAGAATAACGGGCGACGTAAGGTCATGATACATCTTCGTACACTGGATGCACAATCGGAGCAATGGAACTCCTTGAGGACCTCCCTCCCTAAACTGTTGACCGGGGACTACAATCGCCCCCCTTATACCGAAGACTACCATCTCGGTGTGTGATGGCCCAAATTCTCTCGCCCCGCTCGCACTGACCGCACGTGGCCCCGATGGATACTCAGTTCGCGGGGTCCCGCACCTCGGACTCATCGGCCCCACTCAAGAGAGACGGCAGCCATCATACCTCCCAAGGCACCCCGAGCCCGCTCATCGTGACCGCAGCCCCGAACCCGCCCACCGGTCTCGACCATCCGCCACTCCGGAAGCCATACTAGCCAAGACTTCGTGACTTTCAACTAAGCCGCATCGCCTGACCGCCATTTGCCTTAACGGATGGTAATGCAAAGAAGTCGCATCTTCCAAAACTCCATCCACCTACGCCGCCTTATGTCGAGGTCTTGTCGCTATGAAAGATGTATTTCCGTGACTTTCAGGTCCGAAACACCCTTAACGCTTCACCATATACGTAGTGGCGCCTAAATCTTCGTGGAGAAGACTATGCCAGCCCAACTCCATGTCATCATGAGGTAATTCCGCCGCGGATTCTTTAACTGCCGGAACCATAAGCCACAACCTTCCTTGACCGCATCGTAACACACCCCAGCCCGGCCCTTCGAAGCATCACAGACATCAGGTACCTCTGTCCCTTTCAAAGGACTATTAGGATAGGAGCCGAAGTAAGCCTCCTTCAATTCTAGAACGCCACCACACGAGGCATCCCATACAAACCCTCGACCTCCTTCCGGTCAATCTTATCATAGCGCCGCTAGCCGGGAGAAATTTCATGCAACCTCTCGTACCCCCGCTAATCCCAAGAAACTACGTATCTCGAAGACTGACTGGCCTCCCAACTCATCATAGCCTCAACCTTCCCCGGGTCCACTAACACGCTTGAAGCTGACACCACGTGTCCCAAGAAACCCACCTCAGCAAGCCAAAACTCGCACTTACTGAACTTAGCATACAATTGATGATCCTCAAAGTCGAGTACGATTCTCAAGTGATCCTCATGCTCCACCTCCGATTGGGAGTAGATCAGATGTCATCAACAAAGACCACCACAATTGATCTAAATAGGGTTGGAACACCCTATTCATGAGGTCCATGAATGCCGCCGTGCATTCGTCAATCCAAAGGGCATCACCAGAACTCAAAGTGTCCATACCGCGTCCCGAACGCCTCGCCTTAGAGATGTTCGCCTCCCTAACTCTCAACCGATGGTAACCAAGGCGGCGTCTATCATGGAGTAGACTCGTCTCCTTCGCCTGATCAAACAAGTCATCAATCCTTGTAATGGATACCCGATTCTTGATTGTAACCCCGTCTAACCTGGCTCCAGAATCGACGCATAGCCGAAGGGTCTTATCCTTCTTTTCTCAACAACTGTGAGCACCCCATGGTGAAGTACTCGGGTCTAATGAAACCTTTTGCCAAGTAACCTCAGATCTCGACTCGAGCTCCTCAGGACTCAACCGGCGCCATCCTATGTGGAGTCATAGAAATAGCGACGCCCCAGATGCAAACCCAATGCGGAAGTTCACATCTCCTGGAGGTAATCCCGGGTAGCTCACAGAAAAGCATCCTCAGACTGCAAACCACCCGAGGTAGACTCACATCCTGCCTCACTGCCTTCCGGTAAGGCTACTAGCCAACCCACAACCGGCCTGCGGCCATTGTGAATCGTGCATACAAGATGTGGGTGAAGCATCGTGCCTTATTCCCTTGAAACATAACACAAGTACTGGGCTCCGTGTGTAGGCTGTGAACTCTATACTTGCCAATTTATGACAACCCGATGTCACAATTTACCCATCCCGAGATGACTCGAACTCGACATGTCCATGACCAAGGTCCATCAAAGTAGAACTCTGTGAGATCTCTAACTCACATCCTCGACATATACGGACACTCCCTCTCCTTAGTCCCTAAGGGAGAACTCCTCCACATGCAATGGCTCGCCTAAGGTCCGAACCTCTAAGCCCAATACTCCGACACAAGATGCGCGAATAAAGGAATGTGCGATGCACCCGAGTCAATAACACCCGCCCATAGCGAAGAGTAGAAACGTGACCGAATCACTCGACTGATCCGTCGCCGCCCGCGGAGTAATGGCGGCACACGCCCGAGCCCCCCGGGTCCCAACCAGGCACTTCGCCCCTCGACCTCACCCATACTCGCCCCTTTCTGGGCCTGTCCGTGAAACCTCGATGCCCGTGGCCGCACTCGAGACCGGGAGCACTGCTCCCCGGCCCGTGTCAGCAAGGAGGAACATTCCGAAACCGCCCATGTCCCACTGGACGGATCGGACTGCGGGTGTCCCCCGATCCTCGAACCTCAGATTCGGGTGACGCCCGCCTCATGTGTCCCGGGCCGATGGTAGCGGAAACATGTCATCTTCCCAACACTCGGGACCGTAACTCCTGACCGCCTCGGGCCGTGCTCGGGCCACGCCCCGCCCCCCGAAAACCCTCGGTGGAACAAAAGTCCCTCCTCGTTTCTTCCCGAGCCCGAAGAAGAAGCTGGGTCTCCTCTTCTTATTACTAAGACCCGCATCGGATGCTACGAGCGTCATCTACCTCTCGCTCAATAATCAAGGCTGTACTAACCATCGAGTCCAAATCTTGTAGGTTATGTCCTACAATCTTGCCCAAAATGGAAAACTTTAACCCATCCTAGAACTTCCCGACTGGGTCACACATAATCATCCCCGAACGTGTCAACTCGTGAATCCGGGCTACGCACTCGTTAGCGCCATCGTCCCCCGTCTCACCTCATGAACTCCTGCCTCTCGCATGTCTAGCGTGGGCTTCCGGGAAAAGTACTTCCCATGAATAGTCCGCGAAAATCATCCCATGTCATACGAAGTCCCTAGAAGTCGCGACCACTCCCACCAACCGACTCACCTGCCGGAATGAAGGCCTGTAATCCGAGTAGTATCCGAGGTGATCTCCATAGCCCGGAGAATCCTCTCAATCTGATAGAACCAATGGTCGGCTACCATCGGGTCCCCTCCTCCCGTGAACGTCGGAGGATGGTGCGCCTTGAACCTCTGGAGGTTACTGGCACCTCCCCCCGACTCCTCTAGCCGCATCAAATTCCTCGTGAAGCTGTGGCTATCGCAGCATCCCATGGCCTTTATGAAAGCCTGCTGATAAAAAACAGGTGGTGGTCAACCATCACCCCGTGGATGACCTCTACGCCCCCGTCCTCTACTTGCCATCTACAAAAGTAAAACAACAAGTTTAGAATCATTTTCGTGTCCAACTGTTAGCACATATGCCGACCAATAATAGACTTAATATCCCGAACCATCTGTTTGTTTCCCGAACTTCTAAGGTTACGTTTCTCAACCCTAGTGTTCGCATTTCCTATACACATCCTACCACGTATATAATTCACGTAATTTGCACACACAATCATGCATATACAATCAAAGCATAACCGTAGTTACATAATGCATGTTGTGATCTAACTCGTCTCCTCGTAATTCTAGGTAACCACCTACCTAGACCTTGATAACGTAATCCATGATCCGGATATCAACTTCCGAGCACTAGTAACTCTAACTCAAGCTCCAACACCAAGCTATACCAGCTGTGATGCTCCTACACTTTAACAGCATGTCCTAGACCCATGCCCCACCAAGCCCCAGTATCTCTCGATAACCTGGCTCTTATACTGCCGTGACACCCCAAAACCCCGGGGTCCCATTGACCACCGTCAACCTCTGGAAAACCCGTGTGTCTCATTTCATGAGACTCATACATGAGTAAAAATGGCCCAATACGCCCATCATCATACTGGCCCATACTAAGCATAATACCACATTTATTTAGATCTAAGAGTTATTACATCACTCTTAATACAAAACATATATTAAAACTAGGCCGTTCTAATATATACACAAAACAAGAATCAAGGCCACAGTCTGACCCGCTTCATAATCCCGCCCTAAGGAGCTCAAGGTCTACCTCGCACCCGTCCCAGACCCGAAAAAGGGGGTCCCACGATGGGTGAGCTAACGCCCCGCAGAGATAAATCCTATAAGGGCTATTTCTACCTAGGTGCACATGCAAATGATCATTTCACAAATAAACCAACCAATCCGTGCATGCTATCCTATCATGGAAAAAATCTACGCGCATGTATGAGACGACACTATACATGACCCAAGCAACGGTCAACCGACTCCACCACCTAACCTAAGTGCCAACGGAAATCGCGACGAGTCAATTCCGACCCCATCTCACAACTCGTGAGTCTATGATATTTATTTAATCGCTTTGTGTCTTTTCGACAATGTATCCTTCGGGTCTCACCGTGGGTCTCTTACACCCTCCGACATTTTTTGGGCTTTCACCAGTGGATACGCTGTCTAACCAGGTTTTCAGGCTTTTCACCGAGGGGGGTATCTATCCCTTACTTGCTACGCCCGACACATTTCATTTTCCATTTCGCTTTAACACTCATGGAACTCCAATTTGACTTCTCGTCCCCATTCCCAAGCCCACAATGATTCAACACCAAATGCAGCTATTAAATCAGTACCATGTACACACTCTCATGTAATGTGGTGTTACCGCACACCAATGCAATGCAATTTAAAGCATCGCACTAAACCCATGACCAATGTATGAAAACCTCTACATGGACATTCTACATCAGACACTATGTGTGTGCTTATGAACACTCATGTCTAATGCACACAACATTTCATATATTTTCTTCTAACATACATGGTACCATGTTAATATTCCACATATTCAAATCGCATCATACATAAGCATGCACTAACCGTATTGGTTCCATAAAATTCTCGCATGGCATTCATTCAAGTAATAACAAGCCAACTTTGATTTTCATTTTTAAAACTTAAAACAAAGACATACAATAACATGCAATAACCATATTAGTTCCGTAAAATTCTGTATCTAAGTAACAAGCCAACTTTTGATTTTTGTAGTCTTAAAACCCAAAACAAATATTATACAATAACATGCATAACCATATTAGTTCCAAAATTATGCATGTTAATATTCACAATTCTCGCATGTTATTCATCGCCTCATCACCCATTTAGGGCCTGAGATGTTAACATTCACACTCAATTAATATTCACAATTCCGCATGTTATTCATCACCATCATTCCAGAAAAATTCGCGATGTTAATATCTATAATTCTCGCATGTTATCTTCATCGCCATCGCCTCCATGAAAATTCTTGCATGTTAACATTCACACTCAATTAATATTCACAATTCAAAGATGTTATTCATCGCAATCGCCCAGGAAAATTCTACATGTTAATATTCAATTTCGCATGTTATTCACATCGCCATCGGGCCTGGTGAAAAATTCTCGTGATGTTAATATTCAATTCTCGCATGTTATTCATCACCACGGGGCCTGTGAAAATTTTGTATGTTAATCATGCATGAAGCCCATAAAATTCTGCATGTTTTTCTGTATGCATACAATAATACACCAAACTGAGTTTTCGGTCTAAAACCTAGCACATTCTCAGATGTTAGCTTCATAATAAAGCCTGTGAAATTCTCGTGATGTTTTTCATTCATACAATACTATTCAAATTGGGTTTTCAGTCCTAAAAACCAGAAAAAAAAAACAGCATGTACAACATCACAAATTTAGTCTTCAAACCCGTAGTAAAATTCAGCAAGTACAATATCACAAATTCATTTTAAAACTCCAGAAATTCAAGATGGATAACATCACAAATTCAAGATGTTATTCATTCAAACAATCATAAAGCAAACTCAACCAGCAATGCCATTTGTTGGCCCCAAACAAGGAAATAGCTGAAGAGGAAAGATCCCCTCACCTCTTTGTAGTGTGTGGGATCAAATTTGGGTCCTCCAAACTAGTAACAATGGAGGATTTAAGCCCTCCCTCCTTTCTCCTTCCTTTCTTCCTTTTCCGGTTTCCCTCTTTTCTCTTTCCTTCTTCTCTCTTTATGATTTTCCTTTCCCTCTCTAAAGGATCGATTCTAAACTAAATGGAAGAACTCCTTCGCTCTGATTTCTCCACTACACAAGACCACTCATAGTGCTTGACACATGGTACAAGCCATGGCAAGTGTCACCCATGCCAAGCCATGCACTAACCACTTCCCACTAATTTGCATGCATTCTAGATATGACACACTCGGGCCACTTAGGTGCCAAGTGTCTCTAAATCCCTCGGTGCCATGTGGCATGCACTCGCTCCATGTGTCACTCCCGATTGGCCTCGTCCGCCTCGGAATACGTAGTAACCGCCTGCCTTAGAATTCGACGTAGTTTGCCTGTCTCTACTAGGATTTCGTGGAGATGATTCTAACGGGCGTGATCCGTTTCGCTATCCGCCGAGGTCTAGAGAAAAATCTAGGGTTTTGTTTGTACCGTCCCGACAAGAATTACCGATTCGCTCATTTCAAGAAAAAATAATAATAATACGCTCTGTAGTTTCACAGCAGTTAAGATTCAAGAGCTTATAGGAAGATTATAGCTATAAGCAAGGGCTTCAATCCAAATCTAGTTTATTTCTTCTCCTATTTTCTTACTTTTCCTCACTTATTATGGTTGTATTTCTCTCCTCCATGAGCTAATATCATTTTCTATGGTTTTGTTGTAGTCTAAACAATAAACCATAATATTTAGCTTGATTTGTTGATTTTTGATGTTTGGATTTTCTTATATACTGAATGTTCTATTCAATTTCTCATGCTTGTTGATAATTGATTACCATTAACATGATTTGTGACCTAATTTGAGGTTGAGAAACAATAATTAGGTTAGACTATGAATGAAATGTCATGTTTCACCATAGAATATAAATATTTATAGGCTACATGTGGCTTATTAGATTTCAATTACTTAATGCATCATTGGTTATGATGATTTGAGGTAGAGTTTTGACGTTTCAAAAGATCGTAATACAAAAATAAATGGTTAATTTATGATAATAGATTGATGTGATTGACTTGGAAAAAGATCATAATACAAACATAAATGATTAATTTATGATAATAGACATGTGATTGACTTGAATATGTATTAATTTTTCTTAAAAAAATCTCATCACATAGAGATTTATTTCATTGATATGGATTACAATGAGTTTTCAATAATAAATTTCAACATTTTTCTTAATGATTTTGAAGAAATTTATTTAAAACAATACTTTTCAAATTTCAAAGGATCTTAATTGAAACAAAAATGGTTGATTTATGTTCTCTTCATGATAATAGATTGACGTGATTGACATGGAATATGTATTCATTTCTTTTATGTAGTCAACAACAGAGTCTACTATTTATGTGTACTTCTTTATCTTCATTTAATCAATGAAATTTAAAAACAAAATTTGAATTTAATGAAATCTTATCTTTATACTTATCCTCTTTCTTATTGTGTAGAGATCTTCATTTTTTGAATTTAATGAAATCTTATCTATTTACTTATCCTCTTTCTTATTGGGCATTCAATGTTTCAAAAAGATAAAGTATAGAGAAAAGAAGGGTATGGAGTTTGAGTCTTGATGAGGACAACTACATTATAACTAGCATTTAGCCGCCAAAAAACCTCGAATAAATAAATTTCATTTATTTATTGCATTTCTATTCATTTTACGGTCCAAGTTATAGCACTTTGTTCTTCGATCTTGAGCCTCCGGGATTTCCTGCTTTCCATCTCACTATTTTACCACTTGAGTTAGGTCTCAAAATAATTTTAAAACTTTAAATTTCAACATAAATGGTGATTCATTTTCAACACCTACCAAAATACTTCCATTTTATAAATGGATCTTTTTTCTTTTTTTTTTTGAAAAAGTAGGCTTACTAGAAAAAAAAATTATGGATCAAGTTAAAAAGTATTAATTGACTAGTCAATATAGTTTAGTTATGGTAGTACATTGACTCGTTATGAAGGATATGTACTGTGAAGCCCCAAATTGTATTTAGGGGTAAAAGTGTACTTTAAAAAAAAATTAGGTTAATAATTAATAAATTAAATTAATTTATTAAGGATGGAAAGTCTTTTATATTCCAAATACAAACCTTAAATATAAATTAGAATGTTCTCACCTTTAGTCATAAAACTCTTTTTCAAAAGCATGAAAGATTAGAGAAAACAAGAATTGAAAATTTGAAATCTATGTTCAAAGCTCAAGCTTTATTTTTCGCGAAGAATAAATCTTTGTCTTAAGATTCTTTAATGACTCAAAGTTCTAAGTATTCCTTTGAAGTAAAGGATTATAATACAGATTTTGAAAATAAAATATTATTTTATGTATAATTAGGGAAATAAAGAATTATTTTTATATGTATAAGACTTGCAAAATAAATATTTATTTTCTATATTATTTTGAATTGTGAAAAGTTATGATTTTTTTAATATATTATGAATTGGTGAAAAGTTTTAATATTTATTTATTTGACTATTCATGGATCAAATAGTGATTTTTCATGAAAGTATGTTTATGACTTGTTTTATGAAAAATATAAATTTTGAAGATATGATGAAATTTTTTTATAAATTTGAATTTGAGAGAAAATTTTTTTACTCTCGTTTATGATCCTTGTCACCCGGTTATACTAATTGCATGACACTTGTCAATGAGTTATAATAATTGACTATGGATTGGCCAACGGGTTATAGCTGACACTCATAACCCTTGTTAATGAGTTATAATATACTATAATATATTCTAATATACGAGTTATAATAGTTGACTCGTTTGTTAATGTTCCATCAATTTCAGATTATTTGTTATTCGAAAATCGTAGAATAAGTTCATCATATCTTTGGAGTGATTTTGATTTGGATTTGTATACATAATATTGATTTCTATATGAATAAGAAGCTTTCATAGAATGTTTGAATTTTTGTTTTATTATACTCTCAAGGTTTTTGTGAAATTGATTAAATGTTATATCTCCATTTTGAAAATATTGTGAAAAGTATTTGATCCATAAAACTGTATAATTTTTTCTTACTAGGCTTTGAGCTCATTCCATTCGTTGACAATTTTCAGGTATCTTTAGTTCGGGTGAAAAGTAATGATTAAGATGGTAGTTTGGCATTATTAGAAGTTTAGGGGTTTTGACCCTATTTATTTATTCGGATAATTTTTAGAGCTAAAGTGTAATTTGTATTTGGATTATTTTAATTTGAATTTTTAGATAATGACAAGTTTGGACGATGTTTTAGATTGCGATGGGAATTTTGAAGATTAAATAATTATATTTTATTATCCTAACTAGGAATTTGATGATTTGAAATATTTCAATTACAAGAGAATGATTTTTTTTAGTATGAAATGGTCATCATGTCTCGAAAAGCTGGTTTCGAGTCGATAATAGTATAAGAACAATAGGTTTGATCTTGATGAGAAGTTTAGATCGAGAGTAGATGAGTGATATATTAGTTAGTGTTTAGTTTAGTGCTACACAAATTCCTATTCTAATTAAGTGGTTTTATCTATACTCTTGCGGATAATATAGTACTTATAGTCATCTAATGATGATTGGTTAGTGGAATAGAAGATGCGAGTTTATTTAGTACTCTTTGATTGTAAGGAATTTTATGACTTTGAGGATGAATTATTTAGTCTATTATTAACATACTTGAACAACTCGACCTAACCATGTAGATTTTGTCCACTTTAGGCCTAAGGGGTTCTCAAGGCTTTAAAACACGTCTACTAAGTTGAGAGGAGTCCATAGTTATATAGCAATAGGAACTTTCTCCCATATCCGATGTGGGATGTGACAAACACTATAAATATTGTCTTTGATACCACATCAAGGTCGAGGATTGACTCTGATACCATTTATAATGAGCCGACCCAACCATGCAAATATTGTTTGCTATGGGCCCAAGGGATCTCATAACATTAAACATCGCCTACTGCAGCTGGTATTTAATCCATGCTTAGTGCCATGAAATTTTCTCTCCTATCAAATGTGGGATGTGACATGTACTACCATAACATATCTCGCGATAACATCTGAGGCAACATGGCTAGTTGGACTCAAAACATGCATTTTATTTTTGACATGATTTAGGCCAATTTTGACACTCCAACACAAACAAAATTCAAATAAGACAACGACAACACAAAATACAAGATAAAACCTAAATTTTCATGGAAGAACCACTTTATTAAGTAAGAAAAAAGAAGTGAGCAGATGCATGAGTGATTCCAGTGATATTACATCTGATCTTAGCCAAAATGTGATGCCCCAAAATCTGGGGGTCCGTTGATCACCCATCAACCCGCTAAATGCCTGGGGATATCGTGTAACTCGATACCACACCTTTGTGTCCCATTTATCAGGATCCATAATTTAATAAAAATCGGACAGAGTCCTTTTGTACAAGGAGCTTTATCCAAAGCCTAACCTGCACAATATATAATAACATGACCCATCTAAGGCCCAATATAACACAATGATCGCATTGAGTCCATTTGTGAGTAAAAATTGATGACACCGGGCCCATTTATCCACATTCATATAAAAACATGTAAGACTATATTAAAAATAGTCCATATGAGTTCAATTACAACTCTTTTACATAAAGGTACATGCTAAAACTAGTTTGTTCAAAAATTTTACATAAAGAATTATAAAAGCCACAAGTTGGCTTTCTTCACCCTTGCAGTCCCGAATGACAGCAGCCCATTGGCGTATATCCTGTACCTAAAATGTTTTTCCCATATAGGGTGAGACACTCCTAGTAGAGTAATTCCTACAAAGGCTACTCCCCACCTAAGTGCACATGCAATGCTCACATTTGACAATTCATATTCACATCAACAGTTCCAAGTAAGAATATGCAATTTAGGGTCGAATTCTACATGCCATGCTATGAAATGAGATGAGGCTCACTCATGCACCATACCCCGAGTCTTTATCGACTCCCTCCACATAATGCAATGCCAATGTTGTAACACCTCAAATTATACCCTGACAGTTTTATTACATGTTTAGGGTATAATATAAGTAAAATTTGAATTTTTTTTGGAATTTAAGTACAAAAAGTGAAAAAAGATAAAAACTCGAGATTAATATAAAATCCAAGGGTAAATTAGTAATTTACCAATTCAGGACATAAAGGTCATAACACAAGAAGTTTATATGCCAATATAGAATTATTGATAAGTTTGAATTGCAAATAGAATGGAATAAAAGGACCTAAATGCAAGAGATGAAATTTGACATCAAATTTAGATAAGACCAAACAGGGCCTTAGGAAACTTCATTTCTTGGCTTAGAAAGCTAGGGCTTCCAATGAAGAGAAGAGAAGAAGAGAAGGAGAAAGAGAGAAGAGAAGAAGAAGCATGAAGAAAGGGGGCGGAGAGAAGAAGAAATCGTGCATGGAATAATTGTATGGATATCAGTATGGAATCTACCTGTGTATGGAATTCATGTATGGGTTATTTTGAGTTGGTCTTTTGTTTGGAATATTTTCGCCGGGTATGGATTGAATAGTATGGATATTAGCTGGGACCCTTTGCTTATGGGTGATTATTCCTACCTTGGGATTATGTTCCATTTAGGAGCCATCTTTGGCTTTGTAGAAGTCCTAGAGGTTGTTTGGTGTTTTCCCCAAACACAAATGATGCGTTTTTCTGGGTTCTAGGATGAACCGGTCGACCGACGAAGGTTATCCGGTTGGATGCAGTAGCATCTAACCTTGAACAACGAAGAACCAGTCGACCAGATGGTCGACCGGTTGATCATTGAGTCTTCCGGTTGGATACAAGAGTCGCATGCTATCAGTATTTCGCGAGGAAATCTGGCCGACGGCTGGGTCGACCGTTCGTCCTGATGGTCTTCTCCCCTGATGGATGTGTAATAGCTACCAACTACTATACAAAATGGAAACGATCAACCGGTTGGGACTAAACGGTCGACCGGTTGTTACAAATGGTTGACCGGTTGGTCGACCGGTTCAGTGAACAGTGTCTTTCAAGAACTGTTTTGGGCTGGTTTGAAGCCCGGGTTGTGCAACTGCTTAAGGTCGATTTCATGAACTAGTTGCCGTTGGATTTAGGTCATTTCTAGTTTCCATTATGTGTTTAAATGTAATGTTATTCCTTGGTTAAGGGATGACATGTTAAATGATAATATGTACGCCCAAGCATATTGGATTGACTTAATTGTCTAAATAATGCATAAGTAAACTTATACAAATGTCTAAATGATACATGGGTAAATATGCATGCGTAAATCGTAAATATCGCATATGATTACCAGATAACAATAGTTATTCGGGGATATGAGATATGTATTGAAAATGAAATAAAATGGATCGCCCGCTTAGAACCTAGCAGAGGGACAGGATCAAGCATGCCTATTGTGAGATAAAGTCCTAGAGCATACCGATCATTTGGCCCCGTTTGTCATTACAAATACTCTGTCGTTATAGAGGTCATTGTCTCGTACAATGATAACAACGCCTTCAGGCCCTTATAGTTTCCCGTATCCACTTCTAAGGTATATGCAGACATGAAACATAAAGACAAACGACAAGAATATGCAAATGATCTGAATATGATAAATGACATAATATGAAATGATATGAGAAGCATAACACTGCTATGTGATGACAAATACACTGTGACAAGGAAAAGAAGCAAAGCGTGAAATGACACAAAATGTATTTGAACGATGATAAGAAATGAAACATGATATGATAAGTAAGTATGAGATATGTATAAGCATGTGTAAATGATATGTATGAAACTTATGTATAAGCATGTGTATAAGTTTATGATATGTTAGGATGTAAATGCATGTGTCTAAAGTGTGATGATCCTATTAGTGGGTCGTCTTACGTGATTATTCTCACTAAGCTGATGTTTATACTGGTGTTTCATCCGTGTAGGTACAGAAGAAGGAAATAGAGGTCAGGACAATCCGCATCAGCAATCGAGGTCAACACAATACTAGGTGCCCACTGAAGACCTTTTTGGTATATTTTGTATATGTTTTTGCTTTTGCAAGCAATGTAAAGTTTCAGATATCGTGAACACCCCACTTATGGAGCTCAATATATTTTGTAATCTGCTTCTATAGAATATATTTCAAGTTAAATGTTTAACAATATATGAATGAACAAGTTTATAATTTATAGTAAACAAGATAAATAAAGGAAAAGAAAAAGAAAACTTAAGTCACCCTCGCCTGACATTGGGTGCTCGGGTCAGCACTACAGTAAGTTAGCCCTCGCTGGACGTCGGGTGACATGTGGGGGTGTCATTAGTTTAAGTGGTAGCAGAGCCTAGGTTTAGGCGTTTCTTGAAAAAGCCTAGGTTTAGGCGATTCTAGATAGAGTATAAAATTGAAAAGCATGTGCATAGTAATGAGTTGGCCTAATGTAGATGTCCTTGTTTTGTATAGATGGATCGTCCTCCAAATCCAACTGAAGAAGCAGCTGAGAGCGTAATCCTCCCGAGATCGTGATTACCAGCTGGACCCTTCCGACCGGCCGGGCGTGAGAGTCACGCCTGGCTGAGCTAAATGAAGATTTGGCCGAGGATATCTCAGACATGAATCTGGGTATCGATAGATCACACCAAAGCCCCGATAGACATGGTAAGAAGACACAATGAGGAATTCACGGACAAGCATGGAAGAGTCCGTTAAAGAGAAATTCTCGTTAGAAAAGTTACAAGAATATTGAGGAAGTTAGATGCCCTCCTCAATCGTGAGAGTATCATGTGCGCCTCACTATCAAGTAGCGAGGCATATGATCGGGTGGAAACTACACTATAAGTCTAAGGATTCCAAACTCTATGACTGGGAGTTCTTTTCCAAGAGTTCAGGGCAAAGTATGTTAGCGAGATGTATAGGGAGTCCAAGTGGAAACAGTCCTTGAATTTGAAACAAAGGAACTTATCGATGGTTGAATATGAGAAAGAATTCAATCATCTCAACAAGTATGCACCGGAGTTGGTCCTCATCGAGGCATTTCGGTGTAGGCAATTTGAGAATGGACTGCATGATTCCATCAAGAGATATTTGACACCTATGAATTCTCTCCAACAGGTGGATTTCTATCAGTTGGTCCAAGCTGCAATGAAAGTAGAAAGACTTGAAACGAGCAGCAAAGAAAGATCTCAAAGAAGACGCTTAGAGGCTTCATTCCTCCTCAGAAAGAGCTAGGGAGTTCCGTACCAATCGTATCACACTCAAATTTACGAGAGGTAGAAGACAAGGGTCTAATGTAGTACTTAGTAATGGTAGAGGTGCTTCAGTTAGACAGGGAGAAATCCTAAAGGCCCCCTTACTAAGCCATAAAAGGCGGTACTGTGTTTACAGGTTATTGACAGGAGGGTGTTTCCGGTGTGAAAGCACTGATCATTTGATAGCATAGTGTTCTAGAGAGTCAGGGGATAATAGAAGCCTAGAAGAAAGTGGCAGAGGAATATAAGTTACACTACCTTCGACGAGAGAACGAGGTAGGGGTCGAGGTGGCCTAATTCAAAGATGTGAGGATGAGGAAAGCCAATCTCTAAGACAAATGGATCGTCCTATACCTACAAAGACCAAAGACGAGCATTAGTGCTATAAAGGCTCGTGAGGATCAGGATGCTTCTGAGGTTATAGCCGGTATATTTTCTTTATGATATTGAGATGCATGCATCGATTGATCTCGATCCACTCATTTGTATGTGTATGCATTGAACATTTTATTTCATAAGATACAAGTAAAGGGAATCAGCTTCAAGATATGTCATGCATGTGACCAAATTCATCGGGACCACAAAGCAGCTACAAGTGACACAGATACAAAACTCATTTCCATTTCTTTATCCAAGCAAGGAGTTTTTCGCTGATTTTATAAACCTTACCATCATGAGCTCGACTCTTGATTCCGGAAATGGATCGCTTGTCTAAATAATGGTTTCATCGTTGATCAGGGTTGCACGCGAGTGTCGATTCTCTCAATTATTCGGAGGTGATAGTACAAGGCATTAGATCAGGTGCAATGTCCAATATGATCTCTGCTATGCAAGCTAGAAGACTTATGAGGAAAGGCTGTGAGACATTCTACTTCGATATCGACTCTGGCAAGAGAGGCCGGTTGACGCGGAAAAGATTCGAAGAGGCGGAATTTCTAAACGTATTCCTGGAAGAATTACTCGTGCATTCCCGAGAGAGAGGTGGGATCACCATCCATGAGATTTGTACCTCGTGAACAACTTTGGCGTTCAGGGCACCATACAGGATGGCTCCAACGGAGTTGAAAGAGTTAAAGAGTCAATTACAAGAGCTTTTGGATAAAGGATTTATCTGACCCAATGTTTCACCCTGGGGTGCACCTTTTTTATTCGTGAAAAATAAAGATGGCCTTCTACGGATGCGCATTGATTATCGGAAAATCAATAAGGTGACAAAGGAAAATAAAAATCTATCACGGTGAATCAAAGATCTTTTGATAAGTTAAAGTGGAGCTGCAAGTCTTTTCAAGATACACCAAGGACGGTATTATCAAATCTAAGATCGGGAAGATGTCAATGTGTCAAGAGACTACATTTATAACTCGATATATTATTATGAGTTTTGCGGTAACAACCTCGTACTAAATAATACAAGTTTTTAACACGTTTGACCAAGTTTGATTAAGTTTGACCAAGCTTGACCAACAATTAGTATGTGGGCCCAAGTAGACTTTTTCAAGGATGAATAATTTTGGGTTGACTAAGACACCATTTTGTAGGCCTCGTCGATATGAGTTCATGACGGTCGAACGTCAAGTTCGACTCCTACTTGATAAAAGTTACGCCTTTAAGTTCAAACAACAAGATTTTTATCAATGTCCAAGGTTGTCCCGCGACCAAAACGGTAACTGGTGGGCTCTATATAAACCTAGTTTTGCGTGCCAAATAAAACCCTAGCCTTAAAACACACATTTTCAGCTTCAAAACCCTAGAAAAAACTCCCCAAGACCCGTAAACCTCGACCGGGTCTCGACACGCTGCCACCTGGTTCTTTGGCCGTGGGAGATGATTCCGCTACCACCCTGCTCTCACGCACCAGCTAGGAGGAGGCGAGGCAACCTTCCGCCACCTCACTTCGCTAATTGTCGCCTGATGCGCCGGACGGCCGGCGACCGCGGGCAGATGCCGCCACTGGCCGCTGCTTTTCTTCACGCCGCCCAGCCGACCCATACCTCCCTCCCCATTTTTGGACCCTTCCGAACTCATTCCCGTGGTCCTTTTCATAGGATTCCTCACTCATTTGAAAGATACGACGAAAAGAAGTTTACCGGTTTGATCGCGCTTTTCTCGCCACCATCTGAATCGTTGGAACCAAGGTAAGGGTACACCGCTATATTCCCGGCCCTCGGGCTTTCCGTTGATATAAAGTTTGTAAATTTTGGACGTCGTTTGGTTAGTTTTCCATTTTTGGGTCATTTAGGGTAATTACCGAAAGTGTTTGGACTGAAATTGGACACCAATTGGTCAAATTAGGCAAAATTGAAGTTGGATTGGTGAAATTGGATATTTTTATGATTTATTGGAAGATTCAATTTCGAAAAATTAGCCTCCGGGTGGAAAGCCCCAATTTTAAAAATGCGTATGTAAAGACATCAGAAATTGACTTGTTCTGAGTCCAATTTAGATAGTTTCACGCTCTAAAAATTATTCTAAGACATCAGCATCCCAATGCTTTCGGGTTTAGTTATCGAGCCTAAATGGTATTTGTATTATATTACTAAAATACTCACGTTGAGCTTCAGAGACAACTCGTAGTGAATAGACTGAGTATCCAGAGCTTTCCAAGAAGTGACTTATATGTTTTGAATGCTTGGGGTATTATTACGATATATAATTGTGGTTAATTAATATATATATATATATATATATATATATATATATATATATATATATATATATATATATATATATATATATATATATATATATATATATATATATTATTTGATCGAATGGTTGGTTATGCATAAATATAAGTATCTGTTTTTATATAAACAAGTTATCATTTCATGTGGATTTTGTCAACATTTTAAATATTTGGAAATTTTATTGAGTTCATGGATAAATTTGTGGTATTTAAACATTTTGGTACATGGATTGAGGTTTTGAACCAATTTGAAAATTTATTGATTTAAGAAATGGATTTTGAGATTTTGTAAAATGATTATAATACGGTATCATTGAAAAGGTATATGTGAGTAAAGATACTGTGTTGGTTGTTATAAGTTGATGTACCATATAAGCACTGCAGGTTCGATTCGCATTTATACATGCTATAATCGGGTTTGCTACTTGCCGTGAGGTTGGTTTCATCCAATCGTTATATATTATTTCCACGGCCGTGAGGCCTGTTACCCGACGGTTTATTAGTTTGTCACTTGTCGCGAGGTCAGTTCCATCCAACGGTTATATATTATCACTACCGTGAGGCTCAGTTTATCCGACGCTTATTATTATCATTATTACCACTTGAACCTATCATGTTGAGGGTCGTGGAGGCGGTATCCCACGCTTATGACGGGTATATGGTACTGCGAGCATTGTTGGTTTCAGCAAGCTTGGTAACCATTTCAATATTTATGGTCATTGTGATTTTCATGATTATTTTACGACATGATGTTTATATATTTTATGATAAATTTTTATGTTGTGAATAAATACAGTTATAATTTTCTAATAATAATTCTTTGCTAAATTTTGAGCATGAATATCATATTGTTAACTTGGGTATAAGCTCTTGGGTTTTTGTGAAATGATTCTAAACAGGAACCTTGCAAAAGATGGATTTGAGGTTCGAGAGAGAAGGAATGTTCGAAAATAAAATATTATTTTCCTTATAAATTATGCCACTCACTTAGATTTATTATCTCACGCTTTATCGCTTTAAACTGCTCTCTAGTCAAGGCAAATCCTCGTAGAGAGACCTACTGGCGCCAACTCTACTTCACTCTTCCCGACAAACAGATTCCATCTTATCTATCCGTCTTTATTTTATTTGGACTTATGTATTTCATTTGTACTCCCTAAATTCGCAAACACCTTAGAATGCTCGATCTTACTATTGAACCTATACGAGTCTTTTATTATGTGTGTTGTGGTTATGACCTACAAGAAATAGTCGGTTGTGTGGATTCGGAAATGCTTTAGATCTTTATATATATTTGAGCGTATTATATTAATGTGTGTGTGTCTACTTTCTTCTTAAAGTGGGGGTTTCTACTGACTTCTAGGGATTGTACAAAGGGGACTTCATCAGCGGGACCACCAGTGGGAATCCCGAAGGCTCCTCGGTCGGGCCATGTCGCCTCTGCTTCTAAATCTGGGTTGTACATATCACGTGCAACTCATCCAAAGGTTTTGTATACCTTCCTAACCTTATCCTGAAATTGATTCTCGTTTACTATTCTTGAAATAGTTCTTCTTCCCGATGGCGCATGTAGGTAGACGTGATTCCCAGCTGAGTTTCTCTATGGAAAGTTGAGATGCACCTTACTTAGCGAGGAGAATCTCGTCGAGCGCCACTCGATCACCGAGAGGAGCCGGTTTACCGGGTGTTAATGCTGATCAGCTTGCAGACTCGAGCAATGGATTTTGATGGCTCCATGGATCCCATGGTGGCTTTATCCTGGCTAGATGACACAGAGAAGATTTTGGACGAAGGTATGCAATGTCCGGATGAGGATAGAGTCAGGATAGCTGGTTTTCTACTTGAGGGTAGTGCAAGGAAGTGGTGGGCGTATGATAGGACTAGGAAACGTCACACTTGGGCACAGTTCAAGACTAAGCCACACTGAAGCTTCGCTTCCCCCAAATTTCTTTGTTGAGACTAAGAGGTTAGAGTTTGAGACGCCACTGTGGTAGCATGACAGCTTCGAGTACGAGCGTAGGTTCGTAGAGCTACTCTGATTTCTCGTCTCCAATTTGGTTACGGATGAGGTCAGCAGGAAGAGGAGGTTTCTAGATGGATTGAGTGAGCTGATAGCTTTGAGTCTCTCAGATTCCGATCATCCCACGTATCAGTCGATGAGAGACGTGCTCTAGAGGTGGAAAGACAGACCCTGATACGCCAGACTAAGCTTCGATCATACGATGGATTGTCTTCGGGGAGCCCCAGTTAGGGATCATCTAAGAGGATGTACCAGTAGTGAGGGACTTTCTGGATGTGTTTCCTGACGATCTTCCAGGTTTGCCTCCAGAACGAGAAATAGATTTTCCTATTGATTTAGTCCCTGGTACAGCTCCTATTTCCTTACTACTAATCAGATAGCCAATGGCACCGCCGGAAGAAAGAGTTGAAGACTCACTACAGAGCTTCTGGTGTGATGCGGATTTATTAGGGCCTAGTATTTCACCTTCTGAGAGCCGGTGTTATTTTAAAGAAGAAGGATGATACTGAGGTTGTGTATAGACTACGCATGCTTGAATAAGGTCACCATTCGTGAACAAATATCCTTTACCTCTGATTGATGATCTATTTGATCAAATTCCAGGCGCAAAAGTGTTCTCCAAGATCGACTCGAGGTCGTGGTACCATCGCTTAAGGATTAGGAATCTGGACATCTCTAAGAGACGACATTCAGATTTAGATATGGGCATTATGAGTTTCTAGTGATGTCTTCTTTCTGACTCACAAATGCCCCAAAGAGCCTTTCTCATGGATTTGATGAACCGGGTCCTCCGTCCATACTTAGATCGGTTTGTCATCATTTCATCGACGACATTCGTACTGAGAAGCTTAGTTGGAGCATGAGAGACATTTGGTTTGGTGTTGCAAACTTTGAGGCAGTGCTAGTTGTATGCCAAGTTCAGCAAATGTGAATTTTGGTCGAAATGAAAGGATTTCTGACATGTGGTTTTTGCTGATGGCATTTATGTGGATCCCCTAAAAGTGTATAGTGGGCAAATTGGGAGCAACCAACTACGGTGATAGAAGTGCGGAGTTTCCTAGGATTAGCGGGGTATTACCGCAGATTCATAGAAGGGTTCTCAAAAATAGCAGGACCACTTCATTGTTTGACTAGGAAAGGAGTTAAATTTGAGTGGACTAACAGGTGTGAGGGAAGCTTCCAAACACTGAAGGAAAATTTGACGTCAGCTCTTGTTTTGACATTGCCAGAGGGCAACGAGGGGTTCGAGGTTTACAACGATGCTTCACGCCAAGGATTAGGTTGCGTGTTGATGCAACATAAGAGAGTTGTGGCATATGCTTCCAGACAATTGAAGAAACACGAGCCGACCATCCAACTCATGACTTGTGAACTTGGCCGTAATTTTCGCATTGAAGACTCGGAGGCATTACTTGTACGGAGCGACTATCGATATTTATCACCATAAGAGCCTTTAAATATTTGTTTACCCGTATGGAGTTAAACTTAAGGCAAAGGAGGTGGATGGAATTAATAAGGATTGCGATTGTATTCATCGACTACCATCCGTGGTGCAAATGTAGTGGCGATGCCTTTGAAAGTGAAGTCTATAGGACTCTCGCTTATATGCAGACAATACAACTTCCATTGATGGTCGAGTTGTTGAGTTAGGTGTTGAGTTGAGGATGCATGCTTAAGGAGCACTTTTTGCTAGTTTCCAACTACGACCGATACTTGTAGATCGTATTCTCGAGGCACAACTAGAAGATCCCTATTTGATGAGCATGAGAAAGAAAGTCAAGGAAAGAGAACAAACAGATCTTGCTATTAGAGACAACGGAGCCTTGGTGATTGGTTCTAGGCTTCTTGTGGTTCCAAAGAACTCGAAGAGTTAAATAGGAAAATATTGGAGAAGCCCATAGTTCCTCGCTTTATGCTATGCAACAGAGTACCAAGATGTATCGCATTAATCAAGGAATATTATTGGTGGTCGTGATGAAAAGAGAAGTTGCCGAAAGTATGCATCCGCGCTTCTTCATTAACAAGTTAAGGCGTAGAGACAAAAGCCTTCCTCGACTTCGCTCTTACCCATCCTGCATCGGAAATGGGAGCTCATTACAATGGATTTTGTATTCAAACTCCCTCCCAAAGTTCGCAGACATGACGCATTTGGGCAAGTGAGTTGATCGACTCACTAAGTTTGCACATTTCATACTCTATTCTGAGAAGTTTTCCTCAAGCCAGCGGAACTCTTTATGAATCGATAGTGAGCCTGTATGGGGTGCCGTTGTCGATCATCTCCGGGATGAGATCCATTATTCACTCTCGAGGTTTTGGAAGGGATTGATGAAGGAACTAGGTGTCAAGTTGAATTTGAGTATCGCTTTTCACCCTCGTAATCACGGATAACTGAGAGGACTATTTAGACCTTAGAGGATATGTTGAGGTCATGCGTACTGCAATTCAAAGGACATTGGAATGAATATCTACCTTTGGCAGAGTTCACTTATAACAACAGCTATCACTCAAGCATTGAATGTCACCTTATGAGGCATTGTATGGGAAACAATGTCGCACCTGGCGTCGAAACGGTAGAGACCACAAAGGGAAATTACTAGGTCCCGAGATTGTACAAACGAGAAGTGGATGGGCGTTAATGTTATACGTGCCGTTGAAAGTACCAGATAGACAAAGAGCTTAAGTGCGGATAAGCGTAGGAAAGGGATCTTGAGTTTGAGGTTGAAGATCGAGTATTCTTAAAGCTCTCTCCTTGGAAGGGCGTGTATACTGGGGAAGCTTAGGAAGCTAAGTCCTCGCTACATTGGACCTTTGAGATTGTCG